>OX401418.1:30867755-31275255 GCA_947846245.1 Cerastoderma edule
ACCCATCCCCCAACCCAAGTTTGAACTAGTAGCTAAGTTCTGTATGAGGCAATTGTTTGGAAAAAAAAAAGAGATCAACACAAAATGATTTTTGAAATCTCAGCAGAATTATTCAAACTAAACTGCGACTATGTCTAAAGGGGTTAACCTTTACAATTTCCCTATCAACAGAAATAATATATAAAGCAGGGGACATTTGAATACATCATAACACAAAGAGAACTTGTTCATGATTTTTTCTCTATTTCTCGCAAAGGTAATGTTCAACGCTTGTTGATTAGTAGCACCATTTTTTCAGGATATTTTTCTGCAATGCCATCTGAAGCAAGTATCTCAAAACGGGGTAAGAATTAACATTACTTCGACCCATTACCAAACAATAACCACTTTTGACCAGATTGTTGCAGACGATTCTGGAAATAATTGTGGGCAAAGGATATATTGCTCTTAACGATTGCTCCCACATTGATTTCTGCCATAATCAGAAGATTATTTTCAATTTCATCACATTTTGAAATATCGCCTGAAAACTTGCAATTTTAAACATTTGAAAATTTGGCGTTTGTTAAAGGGTTAAAACTGACATCTAGAAATGTCAATGATTCAATCTGATTGAAAGTTTCTTCTCCACATGCCTATTTTTTTAGATACTAAACCTTTAAGTCATCAATTACCTTGTATACCAATGTCCACTTTGCGACTATCATTAATGCGCGTATTCAGCGCAAGTAATGGTAATGTATCCCATCATGTATTGTTTATTGTTTACGTTAGGAAATTTCTTTTTTTGATTAAATAAGCATCCTTTTCTTCACTCTTTCAATAAAGCAGCAAAATAGATATTTACCTTTTAGTTTAATATAATCCTTTCCTAACATTATGTCATACTCAAATCACTTCAAGATCAACTGTTTTCCATAAAGCCACACCTAATAATAGTCCAATAGAATCAACAATGAGCCAGAAATTACATCTATGGAAATCCAATCATCTGAATGGTAAATCCAAGTTAAAGCTGCAATAATTCCTTAACAAATGATACAGTGTAAAAAGTTGATACCACTGTCATGCCAATGAAAAAACTATCAATACATGTAGGTATGTTTTGTACCACTCTAAACTTATTATTAAAGCAGAGCCTTCACTTCACAGGAGAAAGCTTGCATCACAAGTCCTTTGCAAACATCATGACAAAACAAAAAACTTGTTACTTTCACAATCAAGTTTACTCCTTATTGTATATTCTCACTAAGCTAGCTCTCATCAATTTTGATTATCGCAGAGATTATTTTCAAATTGTTGCAGATTAACTATTGGAGGGAATAGTGTCAAAATGAAAATCGATACTTTTTACAGCCAGTGTTAAATATACACAAACCCTTTCCTTGATGCTAAAATATTGATTTTTTTCTTATTGGGTTTGACACCTTTTAAACAAAATTTTAAATTATATACGCCTTTTTGCTGATGGATCAATTTATTTTTTTGTTAGAGTTTCACCCTTTATCAAACACCAAACTTTCGATTGTCCCAAATTACAAGAGCTTGCAGACGACATTTCAAAATGTGATGAAATTGAAAATTTATCTTCTGATAGCGCAGAAAGCATTGTGGGAAAAGGAAGAATTGCTCATTAAGCGCAATTTTTTCCTTTTCCTACAATGTTTTCCAGAGTTGTCTGCAACAAAGTAGTTAAATGCAGTTATTGTTTGGTTAAGGGCTAACATCGTGTCAACAGTATTTCCATTGTAAATCAATGTGTGGCTCATAATTAATGATGGAATACATTTGTTTTTTGTATGATTATCCAAATTTTAGAAGGACACCATCTTTTGCTTTGTCAGAGTTCTTTCATTTTGTCAAATTTGTTTCCTTTTGTCAGAGATATTTCCTTTGGGTCAGAGTTATTTACAATTGCTTCCTTTTGTCAGATTTATTTCCATTTGTCGGTGTTTTTCTCGTTTTGTAAGATTTGATTTCTTTTGACAGAATTGTTTCCTTTGGTCAGATATATTTCCATTTGTCAGTGTTTTTCTCGTTTTGTCACAGTTGATTTCTTTTGTCAGAATTGTTTCCTTTGGTCAGATATATTTCCATTTGTCGGTGTTTTTCTCGTTTTGTAAGATTTGATTTCTTTTGACAGAATTGTTTCCTTTGGTCAGATATATTTCCATTTGTCAGTGTTTTTCTCGTTTTGTCACAGTTGATTTCTTTTGTCAGAATTGTTTCCTTTGGTCAGATATATTTCCATTTGTCAGTGTTTTTCTCGTTTTGTCACAGTTGATTTCTTTTGTCAGAATTGTTTCCTTTGGTCAGATATATTTCCATTTGTCGGTGTTTTTCTCGTTTTGTAAGATTTGATTTCTTTTGACAGAATTGTTTCCTTTGGTCAGATATATTTCCATTTGTCAGTGTTTTTCTCATTTTGTAAGATTTGATTTCTTTTGACAGAATTGTTTCCTTTTGTTGGGATTGTTTCCTTTTGTTAGAATTTTTCCGTTTGTAAGAGTTGTTTCTGTTGGTCATATTTTTTTTTTTTCAGAATTGTTTCCATTTGATGGAATTGTTTCCGATTGTTAGAGTTATATCCTTCGTCAGAGTGGTTTCGGTTTGTCATATTTGTTTTTTAGATTTTTTTGCTTCTGGTGTGTGAAATTGACTCATTATATACTAAGGGATTAATGCTAAGTGTTCAACCTGTTTGACTAATAGCTTACTTATAGAATATCCTTATCAAAAACCCAAACAAGTTGCGCTTGTTACACATCAAAACCTCCAATACATTTCATTCAAGCCAATTTTGACGCCCCTTAAAGACTGAGTTAAGTCATTATCAGACGATCCTTTTACTAAATCAAACCTTTTTTGATTTTTATGTGGCAAATATTGTAGATGTGTCGCAAAAGAGAATGTCCTGACGATAAGAATCACAGGCGTTCCTAGTTAAGACTCTTTTAGGGTATTAATAGTCATGCATATAAGGCCATTTACTCCAGAAAAATCTTTAATACAAACCCATGCATGTGATAGGAATGTTCTCATTACATTTTTCAAATTTTCAAGTGAGTCATACAGAATTTATAAATTTTATTTTCAGATGATTGAAATGAGATGAGATGAGACTATGGGGCAAATATCTATGCATCAGCCAATTGATCATTTAATAGAGTAAAATGACATCATCAACTGATCAAATGCTCATTTTCATTTCTGATCAATGTTTTAAATGACACATGAAAAAACGTTTTCTATACTTTAAAGTTTTTTGCAAGGTAGTTTATTTCACATCTGCAAAAAGACATTAGATGAAGCTTTTTTGGGTATGTATCTGAGTTAAAATCATTTTGCATAAATTATCATCTTAAATAGAATTTGTATTAATTACATTCTGCAGCAGATACATTAATGTGATATAATACATGTCATGATAGAAAACAATCGCAACAGAGATTATCACCTGAATAAAGCTTTTATTTCTAGTATATTTTTTTCTCTCATAAAAGTCAAAATCTGCTTTTAGACATTGGTTTACATTGAAATATCAATCAATTGATCATTACAGTGCTGGAACCGACTTCATGCTTATGCAAACAGGTTGGATCAAGGCCAGCCGCCAAGTAAATTTGCGGCTGGCCTGTGATTTAACTTTTTTGTTACTCTGAGTAACTTTCCTCATCAAAATTAAGCAGATATTTAAGTTTTGGAAAGCAGACGACATAAGAATCTATTTTCAGAAAATTACCCAGCATTCTAATGTTTAAGGTAGAATACCCATAAGCCACCATTTCGAAACTCATTCTGTCATTGGATTACTTCGGTCATTCTCAGTAAACCTCTTTTGGGGTCCAGAAGTAATCAGTTCAATACGAAAAGTTCCAGGCCAGACGAGGAATACCGAGAACAACCAAAGTAATCTGAAGAAATAACGAAATGGCGGATTATAGGTATTCTACCTTAACTCCAAAATCCTTTTGTTTATTAAGAGGGATTTAAATAAATAGCTTAACAGGTCTATATCATTTGATGTTGGCCTATAAAACTTTCCATAAAATCTTCAAAACAAATTTATGTAAATTCTATACCTTTCCCAACAATAAATCATCGACACTGTCACAAAGAAATTTGAGTGAAGAAAAAAACAACAACAAAGATTCAGACTTGGGGAGGGCTGGTAATTATATATACATGTATTTTTACCGTTACAGACCTTGACCTTTCATTAGAAAACTGTTTTATTAACCATCAAAAAATGAAAATGAAGTTTTCGTGTCTTTGAGGAAATTTGGCGGAAACAAGTACCGTAATTTTACTTTGACCCTTGGAGAATGTAAAGTCTGTCTTACCAAACATTTGTTCAAATTGCCATAAATATATCAAAAAAGGGGGCAAAGAGATTTTCACCTGAAGTGTATGTGTAATATTTTAGTCCATTCCCTTTAATTGTTTATGAAATACCACCTTCAAAGCAAAAACTTAACCATAATGTACGTAACACCAACCCAAACACCTGTAGTTGAGAAGTAATATTCTGTTTTTTCTTCATCATCATCATCATAGTATAAAGTTGATGAGGATGCATAAATGCCTTGTTAAATTTTCTATCAGATTAAGATACAGATTAATTTTCACAGGTGGTGTTCCCAAAATATCAATTTCATAGACGATTTAATATTCACACTGAATTCAATGCTTGTATTCATTTGATCGATTTGTATAGGTAATTCATTGCATTTGAATATGTACAAATGCTTGCCCTAATGCGTCACTTTAAATATGTGCTTACGCTAACGGCTAATGCATATGCAGCAGAACATTTTACCTGGTAATTTATGACTGGTGTAAATTGAAAGCAATATCAGGCAAGTTTTTCTTTAATATGTGATATCTGGGTAGAAACAATTGTGATAAAAGGATAATTTTCTCTTCAGGAGCAATTTATCCATTTGTCACAGTGGTTTCTGTAGTCCTATGGATAAAAAGCAATTTGCTTACAAGAGGAATTAAAAACCATTTTAAGCTAAGAAAATTTCTATAATTGATTATGAAAATTATTGATACGGTATTTTCCAAAGATGTATAACTCTGTCAATAATTGTCAGAATAAATACTTCTGAAATTATCTCCCTTACTAAGCAAATTTATTTCATTAGTACATCTCTTCACTGCAACTACTCCAGCAGCAGAAGATTTTAGCAAACAAAACGACAAAGGCATTACTTGCTTCTAATGTAAAATTTATCCTTTTTCCACAATAGTTTCTACCCAATTTCATTAATTTTTTTTTTAAAAAATGCAGTTTTAAGATGACTGGTAATTTTTTAATTTGTAGACTGCTGTTGCTTTCATTTTGGATCAATAATTGATTTACAAATGTAAGAACTTGTTAAAGAAGATAAAAGTATGTGTTTAGCGTCTGGTGTGAAGGTATGCTAAAACTTGAGCTTCTAAATCAATAAAAAAAGGGAACTTAAATTGATGACTAAAATGAGTTTAATATTAAAAAAAATACATTTGTGACAATTTTATCCTCATTTTGTTCACAATCTTTTCAATCTCCCTCTTTTACCAATCAATCCTATTTCTTTAGAAGAACATTACAAATTACTTCTAATATTCTTGTAAGAAAAGGAGGAATTCCCATTTAAACAAAGTTATGAACTAACTTGGAGCTGAAATAAATGTTGAAAATGATTCTAAACCCAAATTGAATTAACAGGTATTATCAATAGAGAGTATAAAAGATCCATTAAAATGTCTTGAGTAATTGATCATGAGAGGATAGACAGTCTCTATTAGAGACTGAATATGAATCTTTTATTGCACATCAATACATCTTTTGTAGGACACGACAATGAATTGAAGATTCTATTGAAAATAAGATCTTAATTGTGCTAACTGCATGTACCTTTATACGCCAATGGGTGACCTAATAATCATTTTTTTTCTCAAACTAGCTGAATAGATAGTCAGGTATTTTAACTATTTGTTTTATATTCAAGTTTAGTTTAAGCCTGAGAATGCTGGGTATTTTTCTAAAAATAGATTTTTGTGCTGTCTGCTTTCCAAAACCATAAATATCTTGTTTAATTTGTTGGTGTTTTACAATGATTGTGAAGGAAGCTTAAAGCTTGTTCAAAGCCACTCTCGATGACTGCTTCCTGGATACTAATCCAATACTCGCACCAATATCTGCTTAATTGTGATGAGTAAAGATACTCAGAGTAGGAAAAAATTACCTATAATCTATTTTTAGTAAATTACCCAGCATTCTAAGGGTAAATTAAATGCTGACAACGTAATTGATCGTCTCTGATTGATTCCATGTTAACAGAGAATATGTAAACAAATCCTTCAATAAACAAATAGCCTTGATGAATCTGAGATCAGTATGATTGTGCACCTTGACAATAGCCCCCTGAAATCAACACCCATCTAGCGGTAATCAAAACCTATAACCCTTTCCCAAAAAACAAATTTTGGACTGTCCCAAATTGAAAGAGTTTGCAGACAACATTCCAAAATGTGATGAAATTGAACAATATTCTTCAGAAAGAGCAGAAAACCTTGTGGGAAAAGGAAAAATTGCTTGTTAAGAGCAATTTTTCCTTTTCCCACAATGTTTTCTAAAGTCGTCTGCAACAAAGTGGTCAAATGTCGTTATTGTTTGGGAAAGGGTTAACCCATCTCCCCCATGTTGGAATTTGGGTCTGGTCCAAGATGAAAGCAATAGCAGACAACAACAAGAATAATAAGAATAAGAGAAAAATGATTGGGAGCAAGAACTGCTTTTAACTAGCAATGAATTTTAAAAGACATATGCAGCCCATAATGTTGGCGTGTTTTAGTTGAAATTAGTCAAAATTGAAAGCAAATGCAGATGACAAAACATAGTAAGACGCAACAATTTTGATTGACTCTGATAATTGGTACCAAAGAAGGAAGATTGCTTGCATCTATCTTGGTTCCTTTTGATCAAAATTAGTCTAAGCTAAAGAAATAGTTCCCTACCAATGAAATAAACTAAAGAATAATCTTACTCGTGATATGTGGTAGAAGACATAATAATAAATTACTCATAAGAAGCAATTCATCTTTTTGTCACAATGGTTTCCAATTATTTCAGCATTTCTGAGTTGAAAGGAGGTTCTTGTATTATGGGGCAAGGGGTAAACCCATTACTACATTAAACCTTTATTAATAGAAATCATGCCATGCCAGGGTTTTGGACTCAGATCAACTGCATTCCAAGTCAGAGATATGCTACCAACAGAGTTACAGATGAGTCAGATACTGATTTGTTAGAGACAATTTTAGTACTTTAGAATCAATACTGACAAATTGAGGGTTTAATGCAAGATTATAGTACTATAATAAGTGCTTCACAAACATGAAGCACTTACTATAGTCTTGCAATGAATCCTCAAAATAATAGGAATTGATTACGTGTTAATTAAAGGCATTACCAGATAGATTTCTGTTCCAGTCTTATACCCATCTAGACATTTAAATCTTTAACTCATTTCCCCCATATTACATTTTATGTCTGGTCCAAATTTGAATGTAACAACCAGATGTCATTAGATAAAGAGTTTTTTTTTTTTTTTTTTAATAATGAGTTATCATTTATTTTTTCACAGTGTTAACATTAAAATGAAGACTGATAGGTAAAATCAAATCAGTCAGTTTGTCAGCATGATTTGAATCACTTCAAATTTGTACAAATGTTGTGTTTCTACCAAAAGTGAGCAGGTTCAAGACATGACGTTTCTCCAGCAATCAGCATTATTATGTGAAATGCGCTCAAACCTAGTACCAAAAGATGGAAGTTCTAGCTGAATAGAAGCTTACAGGATCACATAATCGTACAAGAGATGAGATCAGGGTTTCCTTACAGTATTTCTATAAAACTGGTATTTTATTTGATAAAGAGTCATACTAAACATGTTTTATAGATATTCTCTCCTGTTGCCTATTGTCCAAAATCACAGCTCCCAGATTTATTTATAGAGTAACAGATTAGGCCTTCATTTCAACTGAAGAGCCCTCGGATTAGCACTATAATGGTGATTAAATAGTTTCCGCCCGAGTAAATAAATTTGGTCAAGGTGGTTAAAGCACAGTACTATTTTATAGCTTGTTATGCGATAGACGGCAACTTTTCAATCATTAACCCGTTACCAAACATTAAAGACATTTGACCAGTTTGTTGCAGACGAATCTTGGAAAACATCGTGGGAAAAGGGGGAATTGCTCTTAACGAGCTTTCTCCTTTTCCTGCAATGTTTTCTGCCCTATCAGAAGATAACAGAAGATTATTTTTCAGTTTCGTCACATTTTAAAATGTTGTCTGCAAACTCTTTCATTTGGGAAAGTCAATAATTTTGGCATTTGGTTAATGGAGATTTTCAGTCTTTGACTTGAAGTTATCCAAACTTCTCGCAGTTTTACTTCAGTTATGTTTCACCAACCACTGTCATTTTTTAACAAACCCATGTCATCTACAAGTTTTATGGAACTTTAATTTTTTGTTCTTAATGATTTTGATGTTGGTATTTCTAAGATAGATGCATCAAAAGACCCTTTTTCAGATAAAAATATTTTTTGACAGACTGCAATTTTTTAAATTTTCAGTTTGGGGGCTTGAAGAAATCATGCCGACAAATAGCTAAGCCATTTAATAAGTGTACACATGGTTAACAGGTCTTGGGGCATGCTCCCACGGATGAATCTTATTTCCTATTTTTCATCAGGTGCAAATTTAGAATGATTCTAACAAGGTTATAGACATAAAACTTAAGGAAAAAAGAATCATGAAAATTACCAGGGATGCTTAATGCAGACCTTAAATTTGGAAACACTTTTAAATCTAAATTCATGTCCATTCACAGTATATGGGTTCTTTATTTCTTTAAATAACAAACTCATTTTGCTTTCAATGGCTATTCCCATGCGCGTATTGTGTAACAGTACAGCTGTTGAACAGTTTTAAAGATATGAAGTTTCAGTGGCTGGCCTGTGATTTAAGCTGTTCGTTTCTCTAAGTACCTAAGTATCTTTCCTTAACAAATTAAAGCAGATATTTAAGGTTTTGAAAAGCAGAAGAAACAAAAATCTATTTTTGGAAAATTATCCAGCTTTCTAGGGGTTAACCCTTATAGTGCTGGGTAATTTTCTGAAAATAAATTTATGTGTTGTCTCCTTTTCAAAACCTTAAATACCTGCTATTTTGTTAAGGAAAGATGCCAATAGTAGCAAACAGGTTAGATCACAGGCCAGCCGGCAATTTACTTGGCCTGGATCTAACCTGTTGACATAAGCATGTAGTTGGTTCAAGCACTATAAGGGTGAAAATATTCTAATCATCTCACCTGGAAAGAACAGATTCGGAGTCGTCTGTTGTGGTGAAGCGGATATTTGCCCCGCCTGCTGGGCACCAACCAACTGCAACATATGAAGATGCTGTGCCGACTGTATCGATCCACTCGTCGCTTGGCTCGGTGTCGGAGAGTTTGCATGTATGGAAATCTTGGCCCCAAGTCTCATTTGATCAATGGTCAGCTCAGCGAGAGCGTATTTCGATAACAATTTATCGTAATCCGATTGCAGTTGCTTCACGAGATGCGTCGCTTGTTGACGACGGTTCGATTCATGTTTGAGTTTTTGAGTAAGTTCCCCTTTTGGAACATCTGAATTTGTACTCTTCTGATCACTAAAAGGGTCGATATTTTCGAGTTCGTTATCGTCTATGTTAATGTTGTGTATCTCTGACAGAGACATATGTGTGGGTTTTAATGGTCCCAGCGCTGATATGTTTGTGACACTTTTACTCTTCACTTTGAATGATTGGTTACCATCGCTTGAACTTGGTTTTGGAAGAAGCCTTTTTGGCCCCTTTTCTGTCTTTTTGGGACTTCCGTCTTGCATATCGAAAAAGCTTTCTTGCGACCGTGCGTGGGATAGGTTACCCTTTGGAGGTTCATTTTGACCTCGTTTCCCCTGGTTACTGCCTGTCTTAGGCCGTGCTGACCTACTTTCTGAGGCGGCTGAAGAAAGTTCACTAAGCGCGGAATCTGGTCTGAAAGTGTCACTATCACTGTATGTCTTATTGCGCGAGTCTAGCCTCGTCACTTGTGTCAGGGAGTCTGCCCTGTCATCATTACTATGGTAACCGTTCCTTGACATGTTCCCATGGGGTTCAAGGTCATCCTCGGGTTGAGGGGTCAATGACCTACTTTCATCATTATCATCATCATATTCATTCCTATGACCTTGGCTATGGCCTTGACCTTGAGGGGTCACTGACCTACTTCTATCGCTTGACCTTCCCGACCTATCTTTATTATCGCGTGATTTCAGTGTATGGGATGGCCTATCCTCATCATCATAGGCAGGCATTTTTGGTGGTTTAGGACTTTCGTCATCACGTTCCTGACTTGGCATGAAGAATATCTCTTCATCGTCACTCGCCTGCGTGAGTCTCTGGCTCTGTGATTGGTCGAACTGGATACTCGAGTCCTCCGTCTGATCGTCCATCGACTGCAGTCTGGCCGTGTAAAGCTCCATTGCCTCCTCTGGAGAAATCTCCGGAAAAGATCGACTACTTATTGTCCTTGTTGAACTTGCAGTATTAGGCCTCGTCCTCTTTCCACCTTCGTGTCCATCAAACTCTCGCCCATCAAACTGATCGAATCCGTGACTTTCATCAAAGTACGCTGGTCTTCTGGTACGGTTGTCTTCGTATGGTTTTGTTCGATCCATAATGTCCCGTGTAGGGGTGTGAGCCTCATGACGAAGGAACTCTTCAATTGCGTTATCAACTTTACTATCCTCATCGTCATAATCCCGTGAATAATTATCTTCGAGATTTTCGAATTCCTGAAGTGAGTCGCGGGGCTTTACGAAGTCTTCCTCGTCTACGAGAACACCAAGTTCCTGTAGCTGTCGATAATATTCCTCACTGAATAAATCCTCTTTACGTTTCTCATCTTTTGTATTGTCAAGCGTGTCGTCGTAATTTAGAGAGTGATCAAAACTGCTCCTGCTGCTTAACCCGCTTCGATTTCCTTTCCCATAATCCCTTGATCGATCACCGTATAGTTCCTTATCTCCTTCGTCAAAACTGATATCGTCTCTCGATGCTTCGAGGTCACTTATATTTACATTACTGTCGTCCAGGTTACGTGATACATCTTCGAAACTTGGATAAGATTGAAGGTCGAGTTGACGAAGCGTTGATGGAGTGCTCGATGGTTTGTCGACCCCGAGACCAGAGTCGGTCCAGTGTGTGGAGCTGCCATGCTTACTTAAAATGTCTAAGTCATCTCGGACAATTCCATCATCGTCGATTAGAATTCCTCCAGCTGTAATAAAGAGAAATTAAAATTTCAAATAAGGAATGAAACGATTCTTTTCATTTTGATGGATGCATGCATGAATAAAAAGGACTGTATGAAAAGCTCTTTTAAAAAATTTGATCAGGTTTTTTTTCATGCTTCAATGAAACATAGAAGTGCTCTTCACTACATAGATCACATCTGTCCTTAAAAACAATAATAAAAAAAAGAAAAGACATTTCTCAATTTGAGCAATGTCTTCTTTTGCCAGAATATCTTCAAAACTTCTTAGTCTGTTTGCTAGCTGAATCATCCAGTTTAATAGAAAAATGTCACAATAATAAGCTTCCATTACTATGAGAACGATATCTATGCCAACATTGTGTCTACATCACAGTTTTCCATTCAACTTTGGTACAGAACACCAAGAGATCAGACAATTTGTAATTATTTATTGCATTAATCAACCTTTACCCAATCAATCCCAGAATTCTGTATCCACTCTTTCATTTTCATATCATGATTGTTGCATTCAGATTTGGAAATTATTGCATCAAAAGGAATTATTGATTATCATTATAATTCTTTTTTTATTTTCTCTCTTTCCTCTTTCTTTCTTTTTTTCTCTCTTTCTTTCTCTATCACTTCCTTATTTTTTCTCTCTTTTTCTTTACTTCCAATCTCTCTTTTTTTCTTTCTTTCTCTCCCCAGCATACTTTTTTTCTCTTTTTTCTCTCTCCCCCTTTCTATATTTTTCTGTATTTCTTTCATTTATTCATTCTTTGTTTATCTGTTTGTTTGTTTGTTTGTTTGTTTGTTTGTTTGTTTCTTTCTTTTTCTTTCTTTCTTTCTTTCTTTCTTTCTTTCTTTCTTTCTTTCTTTCTTTCTTTCTTTCTTTCTTTCTTTCTTTCTTTCTTTCTTTCTGTCTTTCTTTCTTTCTTTCTTTCTTCCTTTCTTCCTTTCTTTCTTTCTTTCTCTATATCTTTCATTACTTTTTCTCTCTTTTCTATATTCTCTCTTTTTTATTTCCCCTGTCTATCTCTCTCTTTCTCTTTTTCTCTAACTCCATCATACTTTTGCTCTCCCTCTCTCTATATCTCTCTTTCTTTCATTTATGTCTCTTCCTCTCTCTTTTCTTCTCTCTCACTTCATCCTTCTTTTGCTCTACCCCTTTCTATCTTTTTTTTCAGTTTTCTCTCTCTCCCCTTTATCTTTCGTTATCTATTTTTCTGTCATTTTTTCTTTTTTTATTTCTTTGTTATAAATGTTTAAGTAAGTCATCCTTCACTGCTGGTATAACTAGCAAGATAAGGTCAGACAGATGTAGTTATTATGTATTCATGGAGAAATTAAACAATCTCCCAATTAGATACCATTAATTGAATTGATTAATTCTGTCTTTCCAGGTCATTTATAGTCAATTTCTTTTTGTTGTATGGAGCTTATATAATGCTGTGTCAACAGTAATTCAGTAATAAAGTTACTTTGTCAATTCTATATGACATATTGTGGTTTAACTTCTTTGCTCTGTATGGTTATACATACATTTTTCCTACTTTTATCATCCCTTGCAATAGATTCAAGAACTTAATTCATGATATTCATGAATGTTAAATTGCCGTTCATTAATACAGAGTTTTTTTTATGGAATTCAAGAGCAGGTTCATGAACAAAGAACATCAAGTACAGGTTCATGAACAATGAACATCAAGTACAGGTTCATGAACAATGAACATCAAGTACAGGTTCATGAATACATTTACTTGTTCTTGATGTCCATGAACATGTTCTTGACATTCACGAACAAATCAAGAAGAGCATTGTATTCATGAATGGCCATTTATTGTTCATGAATGCTCATGAATGCCCAGTAAGTTTTTGAATCTCTAGCAAGGGATGCAAATTTGGTATTGTGCAGTTACTGAACCTTCCATTAAATGACGGTTGGGAAAGCAGCTTTTTAAACATTAAATACACAGCATACACATATAGCTGAAGATCACACATAAGAAGAATTCAATTTAGAACAGGCCCCGTATGCCATATCAAATAACTATGATCTCTATTGGAAATGAACTGAGCGCTAACCAAATCTCGAATATTTAATCGTTCAATCTGTTTATTAGCTATTGATAAATAGTGGTGACAATAAAAGCCTTTTGTAAAACCATTATGTTATGAATAATTGAATAAACAACAATCAATGCACAATGTTAATAATAACCTCACAACTTATCTTAGCCCTGAAGTTCAGTTCAGCTCTTGTCCCAGTTGCTTCATGATTGCAAATTGATTTTAAGCATTCAAAAAAATTGCACCCCAAGTGGGAGTTTCTTCTTTTGTCACAATGATTTTTCTTTACAATATGGTTTATGAAAATGTCACCAATCACTTTTTTGTTTGTTTATATGGGATTTAACGCCATGTCAACAGTATTTCAGTTATTTTACGACTTTCCAAGATTTCTCCAGTGCTAGGCAGGGCTAAAGTGTCTTGCCAAAGGAAGGAATTGATTTTAAGTGCCATTGCAAACCACCCTAGGGAACCGTTTCTTCTTTTGTCATGATTGTGCCTTAGAAATATCTCAAAAAATGTTATCAGTTATTGTTTAATACTTGTTATATGCTGGTTATTTGAAAGAGATACCAAAACACTAAAGAGTGAGCAATCATTAGAATAATAAAGTATAAATTTATTTATTTTTCTGTGACAGAAGCTTGAAGCTTGTTTAATTCACTTTGATGACTGCTTCCTGTGAATTAGGAACACCTTACACTACCGTATTCTGTAAGTCAATCCTTGATGGCAAAATTAATTTAAATGTTAAAAAAATGATTTTCTCTTTTCCATTGAAAAAGGAGATTTAAATTTATGTATCAATATTTATTAGTATTCTTGTACCAATTCAGATCAGACTATGAGGAAACGTGAGTCAAACTTATCTTATCCAAGTCAAACCAGTCTGATCCGTGTCAAACCTGTCTGTTTGGAGCAAACCTATCTGTTCCGAGTCTGATCTGGGTAAAACCTGTCTGATCAGAGTCAAACCTGTCTGATCTAAGTCTTACCTGTCTGATCAGAGTCAAACTTGTCTGTTGATTCCATGATTAGTCAAGATGGAAAAAAATTGCCATTTTAAAGGGTCCCTTTAGAGTTCAAATTACTGGAATATTGATTTCTGATAAATCAATAAATTGTTGGGACGGGATTTATATTGGATTTAAATGACTTTGCCCAATACACCTTGTAGGACATAGAGAGGGAGATTTGCAGCCCTATTTTCCATATCAAAACAATTGATGGTAGACGATGAAAGCTCATAAGAATATCTCTTTTTTCTTCTCGTTTGTGAAGTTTGAGGCATTTTCCAACAATTTTTAGAACTTCATATATATTGCTCATATGAAAACAGTCTTTTTGTTACAATTTTTTCACTTATATTCATGACCCTGTACTTGATGTTCAAAAACCTGTTCTTGAATTTCATGAACAAAGTTTAAACTTCATGAATGTCCATAAAGTTCATGAATAATTGCTTGAAACTTTCCCAGGGTTTGTCTCATGGCTGACATACAGAATGTAGGAAGTTAATCATGGGGTCCCCCCCCCCCAGCCCCCACCCCCCTTGTGTTAAGAGGCCAGCCTATGGGACAGAGCAAATTGGCTGTTTAAGACAGGTTGGCTGCTTAACACAAGTTGATGTACACTATAAATCTAACAATGGGACTTTCTGTAGTGGTTGTTTAAGGCAGGTTGGCTGCTTAAAAGAGTAGCTGCTTAACACAAGTTAGACTGTAATTGAAAAATTGTTGAAATAGCTTTATCCACAATTAAACAAATCCTATAAAAACAAAAAACATATTATGAAGAACTAGGTTAATGTTGAATACACCCCCCCCCCCCTATTCATGTTTACTTGAACCGAGGTTCATTCTGTGACATAAATTTAATATCAAGGTAATTTAAATACCTTTTACATTTGGCTCAATTTCAAACTTGTGCCCATTTTGTATGATATTTAGCATACATATAATTCGTGTCAACCAAAAAGGGGGTTGGGATTGTACGCAAAAGACATAAAGGAAGTTGACTTTAAAATTTGTCTTCCCACTTTTGTCATCTGCTATTGCCTTCAATTTGGACAAATCACAAATCTAAATGGAGGGAAATGGTGACTGAATTTTGTGATTGGTCAAAATTGACAATTAAAAAATAGAATTTGCTTTTATAAACTGGACACAAACTATATCGATTATTTGAGAAATCACATATTTTGTACACCATCTTTTTTTTATTTCTTTGTACGTCACAAATTATTCTTAAATCTTCAAGCCTAGAGGTGTTAACCGCTTAATCAATTCAAACATCCCTTTGATGCTTCAGGGTACCGTTCTACTAAACAATTTATGCTAAAAGATTTGCGTACATTCAAAACAACATTCCGTCTTGTTTCAATAGTGGGTTGGTAATGCATTATTGGAATTGTCTTCCCGAGCCTTTCAATGATGTGTCCCATGACAATATAGTGCTTTCATTTAAGATACTATCTTTGTTAATCATTTTCAACTTGCACAAATATTTACCTAAAGTTGTTAAGTTCAATGATCCCCTGCTGCAGAGGTCAAAACCAACACTTACTGTGACAAAAGGATAAATCTCTCCTAATGAAAAATGTATCCTTTAATCACAATGGTTTTTATGCAATATCATAAAAGAAATTGACTTCAGTATTCCTATTTTTGTCATCTGCTGTTGCTTTCAATTTCGACAAATCATAAATTTAAGTATAGGCGATTGAGTTTATAAGCCTTTTATATGAGGGAAATAGAGTTAAAACCGTCTCCTTTTTTCACAAAGCTACAGTCATTTTCTATGATTAACCCTTGTTGACGTCTGCATAAGCTTTGAATTTGGGCTCCATCCAACTTATTTTACCCATTCCATCATAAGGGATTTTGTGACTGGTCCAAATTCGTGAGGGATGGATAAAAAGCATTTCTTCAGTAGGGTAGACAACATTCACAAAGCAAGATAATATACATATATTCTATGTGACTTTGAGTCGAAGTAAAAGAAGACATGGTTATTTCATTACATTTCTCCTTTTGTCAATTGGTCTTTCTCATTCCATCATAACGGCAGACAAAAAAATATAAAGCAAGATGAAATACATCCTCTATGTGAAATTGAGTTAAAGGTCAAAAGGGAAATAGGAATTACAAGACATTTCTGCTTTTTCCAACAACATTTTTTTATCTGAAGTTTCAATAGTTTCCAATGCTAACTACTACAGACAACTTAAAAAAGGACTTGTTTAACAATTGACCAGTCGCCAATACGCCACGATTTAAATAGTCATAACAGTTTACCCAATGAAATGGTTAACGAAACTCCGACAAACAAATGCATGTGCGATCATGAAGATTGTTTTCAATGGCTCTTTTTGAGAAAATAACCCCAACAAAAATTGGTGGCGGAGTTTTGTCGACTGACCAATTGATTGACAGGAAAAGAACACAAGCTACTGTCACATTATAAGAAATACATGCGTCATACATGTAGTGTGCAAGGGTCTACTAAGAAGACTAGTCTATGAATAATTAATGACAAAACAAACAAAACAGATGGCCACAATGAATTCATGCAAAGGTTTCAAACAAAGGGTAAATGCTAAGGACTTTCCTCTAGGAATTAACCAAAGACAAGTTTTGCTGTGATAGCATATTTACCCATATGGCCATTAACAATAGTTTAAAGACATTTCCTCAAAAAGGGACTGATTTAGCATGAAAAGCCAAGTACACTCTAACTTGTGTTAAGCAGCCACCCTTTTAAGCAGCCAACCTGCCTTAAACAGCCACTACAGAAAGTCCCATTGTTAGATTTATAGTGTAAATCAATATGTATTAAGCAGCCAACCTGTCTTAAACAGCCAATTTACTCTGTCCCATAGGCTGGCCTCTTAACACAAGTTTGACTGTACACTATAATTGACCAAATCAAAAGGAGATACTGCTATGCCATATAGGGCTTAATCATAAGAGCACCAAAACATAGTGCAAAAGTTTCTACTTTCCTACTATTGTGGAAAAAGCAAAGAACAATACAGGTACTAAAGAAAAAACCCCAAATTTGATCACCAACAATGCTTTCCCGCAAAGGAAACTATAGAAGAAGCTAAAAATGATACTAAAGGAACAAACCAAAAGCTTTGACCATCAAAACATTGCATTATACTGTCCTGCAAAGAAAACCACTACCATGAGAAAAGCTAGGAACAATACTAAAGAACCAAACCAAAAAAGGAGGTCACAATTAGGTGCCATGCACTTACGCTTAGTTTCTAGGACAAAATCCGTCCAATGTTCTTCTTCCACTGTTGGTTAGACAAAAGACATACATAAAGGTAAACTGCATTAACTTGTTAGAGGGTTACTCTTTTTTCCATCCCTAGAAGCTAAACAACTAACATTGACTTTGCATATAGTTTTTAACAATTAACGTGGAAAGGCATACTGGGGGGCTCAATGCAATACTATAGTAAGTGCTTCATAAGCATGAAGCACTTACTATAGTATTGCATCGGACCCTTGATACAGTCAATAAATAAGAAAAATAATTTCTTGGTGGTTTCAAAATGAAAATATCGCAAACATAGATAGGTTAAATGACCACAGTTATATGACTGGAATTTTGTTAAAAGCAGTTTAGAGTATAAATGGATCAACAAACCAAATATAAAAGTTGAAATACTAATCAACAGTATTCTAATCTTTCTTGGGTTTCTTCACCACTAGACTATTGGGCTTTGCTGTGTCTTGCCCATGGACACTTCAATGGAAAACTCTTGTGCCACTTTTGAGGTTTGAACATCGGACTCCCCTTTGTAACACAACCTACACCTTAACCAATAGGCCATATAGGACTCGATCAAATACAGTTGATTAAGGAATGACTGTCAACAACATAGGATGATACTTACACTCTGTCGAGTCCCGCAGAATTCCGTCGTCATCAAGATCAAAATCCTCGCTGTACGCCACAAACGCCATGTTTACTGTGTCCACATGAACTGTAGAACTGTACTATTGGATTTGTTGCACTATGCTATACATAGCTAGTTAAATAGTTGTAGCTCTTTAACACATTTTCTATTCATAGTGTCTGCAGGTTGTTAGTGGTTTGTTCCTTGCATCTTTGTAGTGGATAACTGAAAATGAAAAAAAGAAATGTTTACAAGATCAGCTGGAATCAAGGATACAGAGTTTGTCCTATTTTCACCTTTTGTTCCTTTGTGGAGCATGCATGCTTAATCAAGTTTATGCATTTATGTTAAACATAAAAACATAAATTCTTTATAAGATAAGTTAAAATCATGTTAGTTTTGAAACAAACCAAGCAAAGGGACAAGCAAAGAAACACCTCAAGGGCAGATTCACATCTGATCAGTGAAAACACAGCCAGCTTCAGATTGGTTGTGCTGCCTTTATATATTACTCTATAATGATGCCTTATAGGTTTCCAAATTTGCATTAATGTTCCCAAAAAAGTTACAGGTTGTTTGAATGGTGTTTTTGAATCTTTGCTTATTTTTGTATAGCCCAAGAAGATGGTTCAAAAGACTTGTGTGACCAAAAATAAAACTTGCTCAAAGCAAGAAATTCTTCCTTTAAAGTAGAATATCCATAATCCGCTATTTTGAAAATCAATATTTTGTCATATTACCTCGGTCATTGTCGGTATACATCAGTCGGCGCCAGAACTATGGGAATACTTCCCACCAAGACTGATGTACAGTCTAACTTGTGTTAAGCAACCATCCTTTTAAGCAGCCAACCTGCCTTAAACAGCCATTACAGAAAGTCCCATTGTTAGATTTATAGTGTACATCAATTTGTGATAAGCAGCCAACCTGTCTTAAACAGCCAATTCACTCTGTCCCATAGGCTGGCCTCTTAACACAAGTTTTACTGTATACTAAGAATGACCAAAGGAAACCGACCATAAATTGAGTTTCAAAATGGCTGACTATGGGTATTCCCCCTTAATTCAAATGGTTCTAAAAACCCTTTTTGTTTATCATCTGTTGATGTTTTCAATTTGGACCTTTGAAAAATTCAACAAAATGGGTTAAAGTCAGTACATAGTACATAGGAATGATAAATAATTCCATCAGTTTACAGTTTGGACAGGTAAAAGGTCTAAGCCTGTGACTCCTACAGCTTTCCTGGATCCACCAGTACTGGACGAGGGCTCTGAAGTGATTTGCCAAAGGTCACTCCCATGAAACCAGAGGTATCGGTGGGGCTTAAACCTAGGACCTCTCGAGTTCTAAGTCCGCCACCTTAAACACTGAGCCACAAAGGAACTCATATTATAGAAAAATTAAAAAAAAGTTTTTGCTAGGTTTCAATCATAAAATGTTATTACCTCACAAAATGTGATAAGGAAGATTTATGAGTTAGATTGAATGGTATGCAAGGAATGACACTTTCCAAAATAGAATTAACCTTTGGAATGTTGGGTAATTTTTAAAAAAAATAGACTTTTTTGTCGTCTGCTTTCGAAAAACCTTAGATATTAGCTTTGTTTTGTTAAGGAAAGATACTCAGAGTAGCAAACAGGTTAGATCACAGACCAGCCGCCAATTTTCTTGGCAGCTGGCCTGGATCTAACCTTTTTGCATAAGCATAAAGTTGATAACAGCATTATAAGGGCTGATATGTACATCTAGTATAGTTTTAAAAAAGACAGAAAGAGGTTTGCATAGATACTAATGTTTTTTCTTGGATTTAGACACGACAATACCGGTAGTTTATTCTTATAAGAACCCACATTATGGATCAAGAGTTGAAATAAAGAAGTTTTCAAAGGAAAAAACCCCACTTGTATCAAAATTTGCATAGAAAAAAATCCTGAAAATGAAATTAACACTAATGATGAGTTTGTTCAATATATGTTTTAGAAAAGACATGAAGAAATTTGCATTGGAATTACTGTTATCGCTTTTTTCTGAAATGCGACAAAGCAGCTTTGATGATAACCATTGAAATATGCTAAAGATACGACACAATGAAGTTTGCATAGAGAATTATGCTTCTTTTTCTAAATGTGAACAGCACAACTCTTACAAATGAGTTCCCAAAATTTAGGATGAAGAGAAAAATTAAAAAAAGTTCATAGATATATTAAACCTCTAAACATATCATCCTTTACCATCCAAAATTACTCACATCAAATCCATAGACAATAACAGTAGCCCCCACTGAGGATATAACTGGCCCAAAATACTATCAAACCATTACCAATCTGATAGAATGATAGAACAACGCCTGTACAATCCTCATTTGGAAGCATTCCAACCCACCCTTTCTTTAATCTTTGGTGGGAGCCATGTTTAAGCAAATGAATGTGATCAGAATATGTATACAGTCAAACTTGTGTTAAGAGGCCAGCCTATGGGACAGAGTAAATTGGCTGTTTAAGACAGGTTGGCTGCTTAACACAAATTGATTTACTCTATAATTCTAACAATGGGACTTTTTGTAGTGGCTGTTTAAGGCAGGTTGCCTGCCTAAAAGGGTGGCTGCTTAACACAAGTTAGACTGTACATCAAACTTCTGATTAGTGAATTCCTCTATACATCACAGTAATAATGGGGTGCAGAATTATTTGTTCTTTATTTCTATGCATTTATATTCTACGTATCTATACCTCGAACTCTCTAATTGTTGATCATTTTCATGAGTCTTTTGAACTTTTGTAACGTACCAAGCAAATGAACCTCTCATAGACACAAACACATCCGATCAGTGAAAAACACTGTCGTTCACTGATTGGATGTGTTTGTGTCTTTGAGAGGTTCATTTGCTCGGTTCGTTACATTGGTGGCAGCGGTGGGATTAAGACTTCTCCTTCTATCGGAGTTACTTTCCCCATGTGTCTCCCAAGGACCAAGACTCGGGACGAGTCTTCTCGGAAGTGGGAGTTATGTAACGTTCGTTGAACGTATATGCAAATTAGGAACCTAATGCATTGTTTGAGAGAATATGCTGGTATACATATAGACAACACAACCGTTCAGTGTATGACAGTGTTTTTCACTGATCGGATGTGTTTGTGTCTTTGAGATGTTCATTTGCTCATATATATATAGACAACACAACCGCTCAGTGAACGACAGTGTTTTTCACTGATCGGATGTGTTTGTGTCTTTGAGAGGTTCATTTGCTCGGTGCGTTACACTTTGAGGTATAGAGATTCTAGTGTTTATACAAAAGATCCTTGGTAGGAAAGTGCCTAGGGAACTTTTGACCAATCAACCCAGGTTCAATACCCCATAGAAGCTGAGTGTCCTATGGCAAGACACCAGTTCCTAGCCTAGCAATGGTGGATTACCCATGTTAGGGAATGTCATACAAAAACACTTCAATCTGACTCCTGTATGTTAATGGAAGAAAAAAAATAAATGAAAGAAACTTATGGGTAGATAGATGAGTGGGTTGTGTGTGCGTTGAATGAAGATGTTTGCTTAAAGCAGTTTTAGAAATTGATATTGAGTTTTGATTTGACATTCCTTCTAATGATAAATAAATGTATTTTTGGGATATGTAGAGGCTAAGTGGTTAGCGTCGGGGAATGAAGATCATTCAACTGGGATTGGATTCCAAGGATCAGGGTTAGGCTTGATAATGCACCTTTGCCAAAAGGCTGTCCCCTTAATGCAATGATGGCAGATCAATGTCTCCTTTTGCAAGTCTGGTGCTTAATCTATTGCCAAACAATAGGTTCATTTGACCAGTCTGTTGCAGATAACTCAGGAAAACTTTGTGGGAAAAGGAGAAATTGCTCTTGATGAGCTATTCTTCTTTCCCACAATGTTTTCCGCCCTCGCAGAAGATTATTTTTCAATTTCATCACATTTTGAAGTGTCGTCTGCAAACTCTTTTTATTTGGGACAGTCTAAAATTTGGCGTTTGGTAAAGGGTTATGAACCCACCTTGCCAGAAAGCTGTTCCCTCAATGCAATTCACAGCAGATCATTGTCTCTTATTGTCAGTCTGGGGCTTAAACCCTTTACTCCATAATACCTTACTTTGGTCCATCTGGAAACCACTGTGACAAAAGGATAAATTGCTCATTATGAGCAATTTATCCTTTTGTCACAATGGTTTCAACTTAACATCATCTGCTGCAGGCGTTTCTCAAATATGAGCAGTTTATCCTTTGGTCGCAATGGTTTTAACTCAACATCTTTAAGATATTTGTTAATGATGTATCTTGTTGTCTTCTGTTGCTTTAAATTTTGATCAGTCACTATATGCTTTTGTAGCAATCATAAAGGCAGAAACGAAATGATAGGAAATAAATAAATTAGCTTGATAGTCAAAGGAAGAAAAAGAGAAGTAAATAGTAAAATCAGCTGAATCAGTCATTATATTTTCAAGGCCTTAACACATATCAAACAAATACAGCAAAATTGTTTTCACAATGTCTACCCATAACCTACCATAAATCCAAGTTGTTTGGTCTAATACAAATTCAGGAATCAACATTTATAAAACTGATAATTTTGGAATAATTCCAAAACCTACACACCCAAATACAGAAAGAAGTGATTGAAGTCCGCAAATACACTCCCACATACCTGATATGTCCAGCTCAAAACATTCCATGTACCTTTCTACCCATTACACATTCGTTTTCATAATCTCTTATTCTAGGCTAAGTTACTAAATCCCACTAATTGACAATTAAAAGCACTATGAAGAGTATTTTGATAGACACCTGTCGTCTGTTTGTTATTTAATGTGTAATACACACAATAAAGCTCGTAAATTTGAGCGAGAATCCTGTCTATGTTTGTAGCACGTCTGATCTGACCTAGTCTAAAGAGATCAAGTCGGAACTTGTGCAAATAATATTATACCTTCAAAGATTTTGTAAACAGATTACGGGCAGTATTTCTGTGTTTGCATAATAAACCTTTGTACAAATATCTCAGTTAACTTTTTATATGATTTGCAGTTGAATAAACAAATTACGTCAAAAATACTCGTATCAAAATATTATCGATTGAAACGACATTCAATTTGGCCTTTTGTTTTGGAACGGGGGCTAATTTTGTTTTAAACCGAAAGTAGCCTGTCTGCAAAATGAAATTCAAAATTTTCATATTTCATCGGCATAATTTCATGATAAATATAAGTTATCAATTACACACGGAGTCTATGTTTTCATATTTCGCAAGATTGACGATTTCTGATATGAAATGTCAAAAGAGATTTTCGAAAGCGTCATATGTTGCCAAAGATACGGCGTCGTTTTTGCAGAGTTACCGCTCTTGATCCGCGCACCTGTCTAACCTTTTCGATCCATTTGAGACTTTTCGAACTGTATTTTATTGACTCAATTTCTTTTCTAATGTTCTTCGTCCTGTTAATGTACAACACTCATTCTTGAGTAATATATGTTACATTGATTGTGAATTAATAAAACGTTTTGGAATATCAATCAAGCTAGAAACACGTCATAGATGTTACAATAATCCATAAAATAATCTGAAAGTAGATTGATAAATTTGGTACTTTATCATTAATTGTTACTTTTCTTTCAAAAACTAAACAAATGAAGATAATGAATAATCACAAGTAGAATATATCAGAAAAGAGTTACTTGGTAAGCAATATGTTATACACTCATGCAGTAACGGATGAAAATCCTTTTGAGAAAGACGAATTAGTTCAAGGGAAATAACTAGTCCAAAACTATTTAATATTCCTATAGTAGTTATTTTCCTTTACTGGCATTAATTGATTTTCGATTCGGGGCCTCCGTGGCCGAGTGACAACAAAACTTAGAATCACATGGCCCTTCTCCGCGTGGGTTCAAATCCCGTTGACGACATTTGGATGTTTATGAGAGGTAGTCTCCCGACTGACTTACCGAATGCTGATGGTTCTACCCGGCTTGACTAGTCCTTGCGGTCTTCCTCCATCATTTAGAGTCAGGTATCGCAACATAACTAAAATAATGTTGACGCGATGTAAAAATAAATAAAACTTCCAAACGGATGTTAGGATATTTTTTATCTTTCCACTTACGACGAATTTTATTATGAGTTTGACCAATGAGCAATGAAGAAGTAGGTATCGCGATACAACTGAAATAATGTTGAGGCGATATAAATCGCAAACAATTAAGCAAACGAACATTATACGTCCACAAGACAGAATTTCAACGCCCGACCATAAGTGATTTAGGCATGGCATTACAACTGAAATAATGTTGACGTGATGTAAAATGTAATAACTATTTTTTCAAGAACCATGCGTCTAGGGCACTAGGGCCAAATCTTAAAATAATTTCTGATATATATCTATAAGTTATATATATAGGTTACAGACCACAACAACGTATTTTAAGATCAGGCGCCAGCGGTCTAGGCTACATATTTTCAACGACCCGACACATTAGTGATTCAGGCATTGCATATTAATTGAAGTAATGCTGAGACGATGTTAAAGCCCATACAAATATGCAAACGAATATAATACATGTACGGGGCAGATTTACAAGGACGCGTGATCGTTAAGTGATTCAGGCATCGTATGACAACTGAAATAATGTTGGGGTGATGTAAAACGAGAACAAGTTAGTTATCGAATCATGTGTCTTTATGACAAGTTTTCAAAGACCTGTCTCATAAGTGATTCAGTTATCGGGTTACAATTCAAATATTGTTGAGGCGAGGTTAAACATAAACATTAAAATAATCGAATGTCATATTTCTAAGGGCCAGGATTTTCAACAACCCAACAGATTAGTGATTCAGCTATCGCATTACAACTGCTATGATGCTGAGGTGATGCAAAACGCAAGCTAGTTAACAAATCATGTGTCTATATGACAATTTTTCAAAGACCTGTCTGATTAGTGATCTGTCCGATAAGTGATTTAGTCATCGCATAACAACTGAAATAATGTTGGGGTGATGTAAAACGCTAACAAGTTAGCTAACGAATCATGTGTCTTTATGACAAATTTTCAAAGACCTGTCTGATTAGTGATCTGTCCGACTAGTGATTTAGTCATCGTATTACAACTGCTATGATGCTGAGGTGATGCAAAACGCAAAACTTTATGTCTTTATGACAAATTTTCAAAGACCTGTCTGATAAGTGATTTAATCATCTAAGAGGCACATTTTCAACTACCTATCTTATTGAAACAGGCATCGCACTACAACTGAAATTTTGTTGAAGCGATGAAAAACGCTAACAAATAAGCGAACCCACTCCGCCCCACTTTCAACGACCTTTCTCATTAGTGCTTCAGGCATCGCACTACAACTGAAATTTTGTTGAAGCGATGTAAAACGCTGACAAATAAACACACGTATATAGTAGGTCTAAGGGGCAAACTTTCAACGACACAACTCGTTAGTAATTCAGGCATCGCATTAAAACTGAAATAACGCTGACGCGATGTAAAAGTCCACACAAATAAACAAACGTATATATAACGTGTAAGGGGCAGATTTCTCATTTGTCTCATTAGTCGGTCAGCCGAGATTATGAGAAATCACGTGCATACTAATCAGCGAGAACTTTACCCTTGTCCATTTACAACACGATCTATAACCTCTACACTCACTAACATTGTTTTGTTTAAACTTGTCCAAATTGAAAGAAACCGCAGACGACAATGATAAAGTATGAAACCAAATGAAACCAAATGCGGTCTGCTAACCTAATTTTCAACCTAATACTGGTTCACTTATATCGCTTTGAGTTGACTTGTCCAAATTGAAAGAAAAGACAGACGACGATTACAAAATACAAAAACAAACAATATTTTTGTGATATTGAGTGGGAATCCATTTGAAAAGATGGAGAAATAGCCTATTATCAGGTTGTTTGTATATATATATTCAACCTAAAACTCGGTCACTAATATCGTTTTGATTTGATATGTCCAAATTGAAAAAAAAGACAGACGATGAATATAAAAATGAACATAAACTTCAATATTGTTATATTGAGCGGGAGCCGTTGTGAAAAGAGCGATAAATGGCTCATCACAAATACCGAATGAATATTTACTAGGTCTTTGCTCATCTTAAGTATAATGATCATTTGTATTAGGGGTAAGGCCAATTTCCCATTTTTGATCGTCTATTGAAGAAGACTTAAGTTAACCACCTTGACAAATGTAAGATTGGCACAAAATGAGCAATTTATCATTCTGTCACAATCGTCTGTACCAAATATGATAAATAAAATCAGTTTTTCTTATTATTTTGTTGTCGTCTGCTGCTGCTTTCAATTTGGACAGGCTACAAATCCACCAAATTATGGGGGAGGGGTCAACTCTTTTGCCATAATGAGAAGAGCAAAGTTTACCCACTCAGATTTTAACTCGAATGGCAACACTTGTATAATTATGTACATGCAATCACGCCTACATCCCCTGTTCTGGATTATACGAGTGGTCAAAATTGACAAGAAAATGGCAGACGACATGTATAAAATGACAAGATTAACAACTTCTTGGTAATTTTGAATAGAAAATATTTGACAAAAGTAGTTATTGCCATTTTGGAAAAATACTCCTTTGTTGGAGCGTTTTTTAAGTTATATACGAAACTCTCATTAACCGATTACCATACAATAACAACATTTGTCCAGTTTGTCCAGTTGGTTACAGACGACTCTGGAAAACAATGTGGGAAAAGAAGACATTGCTCGTTTAGAGCAATTTCTCCTTTTCCCACAACATTTTCTGATTTATTAGAAGATTTCATCACATTTTGAAATGTCGTCTGCAAACTTTTTCAATTTGGGATAGTAGAAGAATCTGGCGTTTGGTAAAGGGTTAAAGTGTCACCCTATCTAGAAAAGGGTAAACTCCAGTTGGTGATACTGACAGCTTTATACATGGACTTAACAGAGGACAATTACAATGCATACGCACTGGTTACAGAAAACGTGAAGGTCAAACAACCTCTCAAGGATGATTCTATGTGAAAGGTGGTTGATGGGTGTAGAATGTGAAAGTAGAACTAATGAAAGGAGTTATGCGTGAATAGATTGGTAGATGATTTGAAGAAATATCGTAGCCTACATCTTGACGTAATAGGCCTACGTTACTTGTGTATTTTCTTTTAATCATTTCATTGGAAAAGGACACAACACGTGTTTGAATTACATAGTTAATATAGATTTTTTCGCATAAACGTGTTTTTACTACTGAAAAAGAGGGGGAAAACACAACGAAACGAAACGTCAAAGATTTACTTAAATATAACACAGAACTTGTTTAGATATTCTAACGTAAGCAAAAAGGGCTTTTGAACAAAAGAAGAGTAATGCGAATCTAGAAATTCCAACGAGAAGTATTTAAGTAAAACAAGCATGTCGAACAAAAACAAGTCCAAAATGGGAACCGATATTAATGGTGTCACCACAGTTGACATTGGCGGTTATTCGCCGGATGTAGAAACAGATACACGCGAGAGTCTCGTCAATAACGGGACTACGCACGAACCTCTTATTGAAGACAATGGCGTAGGAAATCATGAAGACAAATTCGGCGAAAAGAGAAACGGAAATGCTGAGAAAGTTGTTGTTGAAGAGAACAATGAGAAGCGCCCTCTGGTGAGCGAGGGAGGATGGGGATGGATTATCGTCCTTGGATGCATACTTTTACGCGCAATTATAGGTGAGGCTTCACATTGGTCTGCACCACCGAAATGAGAGCTCCTGTATTGTACTCCTATATCGAGGGTTCAATGTAAAACTATAGTAAGTGCTTCATAACATGAAGCATTTACTATAGTCTTGCACTGAACCCTCAATATCAAATTACCACTGCCATGTACAAGTTGCTACAGCATCGTTATGTCAAAGTTTACATCACGACATCACAACAGATGTTTAATTCTGAAGCAGAAAAGGCATGTTAAGGCCTCCATATTTTATGTTAGAATTGGCTCTATTGTTCTCCACATTACATAACGATTAAGCAATTCATCCTTTTGTCACATTGGTTTCTATCCAATATAATTACTTGTCAATGCACACATACATGCCTTGCATAGAGGAGATTCGGTCGTACATCTTTCAGGAACGAGAGATACATACAAAAGTGAGAGAGCAGTGCGTATGAATTTCTGCGCGTAAACCGAAGCACACTCGTGTATTATTCCACTCTCTTCATTGGTGTACGATGAACTATCCTTTTTTTTTTACAACATTTCAAGGAAATGTCAAAAGGTATATTTCTTTTTTCGTATAGTTTTGCAGTATTATGCAACGAAACATTGTGCGTATGAATATGGTGAAAGTGACAGTTTATATGCCATGTTTGAATTACGTCATCTTGTGAACTCCAAAAGAGTCAACTGCCAGGAATAAATTGCGAATTTCACTTCACATTTTTGTGAATTTGATTGGTTTTGTCAATTATACATCAAAGTTTCGACGTAACACGTGACGAATCGCGAGAGCATGGAATATAAACAATTATTCATTTCATCCTTTATAGTTTATGGATTGTGATGGTCGGTTTTCACACGACTGAGAAATCGAAATAATAACCGCCAGGAATGCAACGAATTATGTTTTTATTTACAGGTGGCATTTGTCGTTCGAATCCATTATTTTACGTGATGTTTCTGGAACGCTTTGATGGTACTGCTGCACAGACGGCATGGGTTACGGCATTGGGTAATACGGTTCGTCTCCTCGTTGGTATGTTGTTTTGTGTGTATGTTATCTAACAACATTTCTATAACCACAAACTGGTAGCTTTTGAAACCGTTTTGCCACCCAAAGGGTGTAAAGGTGCAATTTTAAAGGGTAGCTAGCCCTCCACATATGTAATTTCAGGATTAACTTTAAGGGTCCGGGGACATGCTTCTCCGGGAAATATTGAAAATAATGGTGCAGTCTGGTGCATTCTAGGCCATTTCATGTCATTTAAGCGTTGAGAGTTTATTCATTAATGAAGTAGATTTTTGTGATTTAGAAATAATACCTGAATTTTGTTTGTTCGTCAAAATCATGCGAATTTAGCCGCGTACTCGCGTATAGGCAGCTACGCGCTTGACAAATAATATGCTAGGGCCCAAATGTGCCATGGGAGGCAATAAAACCTCAACTTGGTTTGGTATGAAGGTTATCGAAAAGTTTTACACGATTTATCGTGCTCGTTTTGAAAGTACTGGACATAGCCGTGGCTATGGTGCTTGTTGAAGTAAGTTGTTTAATATTTGTTATTCAAGAACGCCCCTTACTTCTGCTCCGGGGTCTACACATCAATAGTGCAGTTCTGAATGAGTCTGTACATTTTGCACATGACCTTCTATGACGATATGTTAAACTAAAATTGTTTGGAAAATGTACACTTTCCCCTATATGTTCTTGAGCATATATTGTATTTCACAGGACCAGTAGTGAGCGTACTTTGTAATCGGTTTTCGTGCCGGACCCTCGTAGCCGTCGGCGCCATTTTGTATGTTGTTGCCCTGCACGTAAGCGCGTATGCCACAAGTCTGACCTACTTATACATGACGTATGGAATTCTGGGTGGTGAGTCTGTATTTTTCTATTGTCTTCATTTGCTTGTTTAAAATCAATGTGTCTAAAACCGTTATGTAACACGTATGGGTGTCTGACCTTCTTGTATATGGCGATTTGCAATTCTAAATGTTTATTCCAAAGATTTGTTTTATATACAAATGAACCATATGTTCAATATGATGTGAGAGCATCAGCTTTTAAAATAATATCATGGTGCCAGTGTCCTTATTCACTTTTCTGGTATTATGAAATAGGATTTGTCGTTCAGATGTAACTGCAGGTAACTGCAGAAGAGCTCAAGCATATACAAAAAACACACTGCAATTATAAAACCATTCAGCCCTAGTTCATGTAAGCTCAGTTGGAAGCGAATCTGACATGGAAGACAGTGGTCCGAAGTTCGAGACAAACCTCGGACAATATCTTTTATATAGTTCAATGAAATCAATTCAAAAGCTATCAGTGATTTTGAAAGACAATTGTGCATTTTTACAAGAAAATACCCAGAGCATAGATAGATGTGCTGACCACTCCGATTTGACTGCAACGCTGTTAAAAAGGAGTTAATCCCAACCGCGCAATCTCCTTACAGGTCTCGGACGCTCGTTTCTGATGACGCCATGTACGTTACTGCTGAGCCAGTACTTCGACAAAAAAGCCAGCCTGGCGTTCGGACTTGCGTCCTCTGGGTTCGGTATCGGTGGGTTCGTGGTAACGCCACTGATCGCCATAGTCTTCCAGCACTACGGCTTCACAGGGACCTTTATCCTGCTCAGTGGAGTCGCATTTCATCTGTTCATAAGTGTGACGATGTTCAAGTCCCCAGCGAGACAGGAACAGGATGCTTCTCATACGTGAGTCTATTTAAATGAATATTTTTGTGTTCAAGGCTCCCGCTCAAGGTGTGTGATAGAGAGCATAAGGATGCATCTTATAGGTTAGGTATTTTCATAAGTTGGTTTCTGTGTTCAAGTCCCCAGCGAAATCTATGGATGATGAAGAGGTAAAGGATGCCTAAATCCATTAAGACTATTTACATGGATCGGTTTTAATTAAACTTTTGATTTTTACAGTGAAGATGGAGTAGACACTCTGGTTGTGGAAGACACCTTATCGGACGAAAATGACTTCCTTACATCCCATGTATCATCAACCGGAAGTATCCATCTTGTACACTCGCGTTCACCGGAAGCGGAAGTGGAACCTTTTATCAAAGAGAAACATGGGAAACCGGACAAAAGATCTTCATTAAAGAAGGCTGTGCTTTGGTTTAAAAATAGATCAGCGAAAGAGGCGCCACATAGGGAGAAAGAAAAAACGAAATGGATTTCTTTCTCCATTCTGAAGGACATACGATTTCTTACTTTATTATTCGCTTCTTTCCTTTTCTCTGTACCGAGCAGCGCTGTGTTTCTTGCAGCCCTTGCCAACGACAGAGGACTGACTGATTTTGAATGCGCCTATCTGCTCTCGATCACCGCCGGCTGTGATACTTTTACGCGAGCCGCGGCAGGGTTTGTTTTGGACTTACCGCGCGTGTGCAGATATCGACCAATCATCTACAACGTGACGTCATTTCTGCAGGGGTTCTCCTTCTTCCTGTTGCCAATGGCGCGAACGTTTTGGCAGTTTGCCATCATATGTGGATTTCGTGGTATCATAATGGGACTGAGGGCTTCGCAACGGAATGTAGTATTGCTCGACATTCTAGGCGTGCAAAACTTGTCGAGTTCGTTCGCATACCTGCTGACTGTTCAAGGAATAGGTACGCTTGTGGGACCGCCTCTTTCAGGTACGTGGAATAAAGAACAATGGGGTCTGATCTCACTGTTCGAATCCCCTTCATTTTTCATACAAAAATCACTGTGTTCGACAGGTGCGCTTTGCACTAATCTGTGTTATATCGCTTAGAGGATAGTGGGTAAGTCAATATATAAATAGAGACGTTGTTGTTGTTGTAACGTGACGTCAAAAGTTAGCACACAAACCGACAGGTGCACGTTTGCACAGCTATTCCTTAATTACTTAGGGTTTACTTAGGGTTGGTTCCAAGCACAGGTCCTTTTAGGTTTTGTAGTTATTACACGCCACAATCAAATGCGTATGTTTACACAGTGATGCGTTGCGTAGGTACACACAAAGCCATATCGCGCTGTGATGCGTCGTAGTACAGGGGTCTGTCTATTCTGAATGTTACACAGTTACATCCCGAGTTAGGGTCTGTCGTTACTGGTGATATAGATTTCCGAATAGGATGTACAAAAATAGTCATTTTGGCACATCTGTTACGTTTGTTGAACGATTATACAAATTGATAACCTAAATTGATAACATAATGCCCCCCACACACACACACACATATCTCCTTGAAGGTAACATTCCCATAATCCGCCATTTTGAAACAAATTCTTTCATCGGATTAGTTAAGGCGTTTTTGGAACACTTCGATCGGGGCCGAAACTATCCGCATTAAATAGTTCCTGACTAGATCAATGATTACTGAGAGCGACCGAAGTATCCCGAGGTATGAATATGTTTCAAAATGGCGGATTGTGGGTATTCTTCCATTTATCTCTGTGTACGTTCTATAATGAATTTGGTAATAGCTTTATTCAAACCTTTTTATGCAGGTTACTTGAAGGACCATTACGGGAAGTACGACTACGCTTTCTATTTTGGGGGCGTGGCAGTCATTCTGGGCTCGTTCGTTTTGGCGTATGGAAACATACGGAACCATCTGGAAAATCGAACAAAGGCGAACAAAAATGGTAAAGATGTCCACGTATAGGAAGGTATACCGGAGGAGCAGTTAACAAACGGAAATACAGAATATGTTTGATTTGTTTGTTTTATCTTTTGGGAATATGTTGAATCAACTGCAAACTCAATGTATGGCAACGAGTAGTGAATTTAAGGTAGAACACCCATAAACCGCCATTTTAATACTCATTCTTTTGTCGGTTTACGTCGGTCGTTCTCGGCATACATCGGTCAGGTCCGGAACTTTTCGCATTAAAACCGAATAGTTCCGGACCCGACCGATGTATACCAAGAACGCCCGAAGTAATCAGACGAAAGAAAGAGTTTCAATATCGCGGATCTTGGGTACTCTACTTTAACAACCGATTGTTCGGAGGTTTTTTGTATCAAAAACTCTGATAATCGTTGATTTGTGATCCCCCTTCTGCCACAAACCCGAGCAAACTGGAGGCAATCCAAAAGGATAGATATGACAAGAAAATATATCCAAATATTAGCAGGAACAACTGACAAACACAATTGATTGCTCTTGTTTTGCCCAAACCAGATACATGTACTTGTAGAAAGATACTGCATGTTCGTTTGTGTTACCTCCCTTGTTCTATGTTTTGCCTTTTGTTAGTATACACCTTGTTCAAGTTTAATAACATTAAAACGTACTAAAAAGCGTATCGTTGTAGTATTCCATCTGATTGTTGTACCCCATATCGCCCATGGATAACCCAATACAGATTTGTGAAGAACTATCACCATTGTTGAAAGCGACACCTTTTAAACAGTAAATGAATAAATATTAGTATAATGTTTTCTTAAAACAACGCAAGTTATTAAGAAATCTCTTAATGGAGCTTTCTGAATGGTTGACATTCGTATTAAGTCGTAAGTTGTCTTACGCACCATCATTCTGTCTCTCCATACTATGGTCGCTTAAAACGAGATTGTTCATATAAGAGAGGAACTCCGCACTTAGTTTTGTTAAGTTTTATTTCGAAATTTCAGCGTTTGGGTTTGCAAAGCTGGGTAGAACCATCAGCAGTCCGTTAATAAGTCTGTAAACAGTCTCTCATGACATTTCGAATCAAATCTTTCCATGATTTGAACCCACACCGAAAGAGGTCATGTGATTCCTAAATTCAGCACTCTTACCAATTGGCCATGAATGCCTTTTTTAAAAAATACATTTATGTAAAAGAAAACAATAATGTTACTTTTAGATGTAACATCACCTTGGTGCATCTTTGAAGAACCCTTTAGAATAGTAACAAAAGGACAATTTGTGCATTGTATCCTTACTTTGACAGGAAACACAACCAATCAATGCCACGATTATCTCCGAAACTGAATAGAAAGAAGCGATTGAAAGTCGAAGTCTTTAACAACTTTATTTGAATCGATTGTACCTTTACAATTACAAAATCGACGAGGTAGATTAATTGCATAAATTATGAATAAGTATAGCACATGTACACATTCTTAAAATCACTTAACCCTTGTAATACTGAAACCGACTTCATGCTTATGCAAACAAGTTTGATCCAGGCCAGCCACCAAGTAAATTGGCGTCTGGCCTGTGATCTAACCCGTTTGCTACTCTGAGTATCTTTCTTATAAAAAACAAGCAGATATTGAAGCAGATATTGAAGTTTGCTCTCCAAGAGAAAAATACCCAGCATTCTAAGGGTACAGTGTACGATTCTAGTGCAATCTGTATACACTTAATGATCGATCTGTGCACATGATTAAAGATTAATGAGTAAGGTAGAACACCCATAATTCATCATTTTAAAACTTATTTTTCGTCGGATTACTTCGGCAATTATCGGTATACATCGGCGGATATATGAACTATTCTCATTGAACCGAATAGTTCCGGACCACGACCGAGGTTATCCGAGAACAACCGAAGTAATACGACGACAGAAACAAGTTTCAAAATAGCGGATTATGGTTATTCTACATTAAATATCTTACACTGCAAATAACAACGAGCATTGAAGTTGATATCAATCTTCCTGAAATGCGATTCTGATATACGTCTAGCTTTTCGGAGATATAACGTTTATCATTTTGGATAACCGCTTTGTAAAATATTGTACTTAACTAATTCATTTCCAAACTCAAATTTTCGACTGTTCCAAATTCAAAGAGTTTCCAGACGACCTTTAAAATGGGATGGAATTGAGATACAATCTTCTGATATGGCAGAAAACATTGAGGGGAAATGAGAAAATGCTCGTTAAAAGCAATTTCTTCTTTTCCTTCAATGTTTTCCAGAGTTGTCTGCAAAAAAATGGTCAACTGTCGTTATTGTTTGGTAATGTGTTAAAAGAGAAATAAATCATGCATCCATGATACGTATCACCCGGACGCTTTTCGAGTTCAAGCTTCCAATCACAAGCGATTCGTTCTCAAACGCCATCGACACTTTCCATTGCACTTCGGGTAAATCGAACGTCCTTAGCTCCTCCCCTTCGATCGATATTGCCCGCAACCGGTCGGACTGAATCTGACAAACAAGGATGCGATCTTCCGCTTCCACACAGAGCCCGCTCACACCTTGGTCCTTGTAAATCTGTTCGATATTGCTGTCGGGTCCGAGTTCGAGCCTGAACACACCGTACCGGGGATCCGTAAACAAAACCGCCCCCTGGCGATCTAGGCAGATACGTTCAGGCAAGAGTGGGATGGACGTTGATGGCAGAAGGAGGCCATACTCGCGGATTATCCCGCCCTTTTTGTCGTATTCGAGGATGCAACCGGGTGAGTCATCGTTATAACTTGAACAGGCGGTAAAAAGATGTTCCCTATTCGAAGTAATTCCTTTACACGGGTATTCCGTTTTGAAAGATCGGAGTTTTCGAAAATCAAAAGTAAACAAGAAATAAATCTGACGTTGCTGTGGTGCGGTCACAGCTACCTCGCGATCGCTCACCACGCATGCGTCGAATGGATTGAAGGTCATAGGCACTGACCTTGCGAGTTTTTCATGTTTGAACCATTTGACGTGTTTGTTGTTGTGGTCGCAAAGTAAAAACGTTTTGTCTGGAAGCGCACATATACCTGTTATATCGGAAGACATTGGAATGCCCGGCATACTTATATCAACTTCCGTATTTGATTCTATCACATCATAAGGCTTTTTTGATACATCTGTCACTTTCACTTTCGATTTCTTGACTATACTCTCGTCTGAAACGATAACCGCGTTCTCGTCTAAAAATAGTTTTGGCGTCAGTTTCTCGTTCTTTGACAATCTCAAACTATTCGCCATATCTTGGACAGCCGATAGCCTGTGATGACCGAGTTTCAAATCGACGAGAGATTGTTCCTTTGTTTTCTTTGCACTCAAGTTTGACCTCGTTTTGGCGCATTCCACGGCCGTTAATACTATTGATAACTTTTCCAAGTCTTCGTTGTACTGATCTTCGCCTGTCTGATATTCTGCTTGTATGTCGTCCCTTGCTTTGGATATAAGGACATCCACTTTGGCAACTAACTCGTCTCGTAGCGTGCTTAATTCGTCAAGTATTCTAGTCTTTTCTCGGATGAATGCGGCATGTTCTGATTCAATGGGTCGCCTAAGTTCATCAATGGCCGCGACGACATTTGTAAACTGTCTGTCCAACTCTTCTTCTGCATCTTCACCGATAGGCGGCGCTTCGTTGATGAAATAAACGTCGATACATTCCCTGTAAAATAATGAAATAAAGAATGAATACATGAAGTTTATGTTATATTGTCCCTCGCCATTAAGGAAATACACATTAAACACTGCTGTAAGTGACCTTGTTAAATACCGAAATCAGATTTTGATATATTTGTCCGTAAATACCAAAATATGTTTCTGCACTTGTCATTAAAATAGTTATTTAATAAATAATGTTATAAAGCAATTGACTTGTCCGCTAAGGCATTGGACAAGCTAGACAATACGGACAATTGACTTTGCCACCACTGATCTAGATCTAACTCGGATGATCCAAGCTGTAAATGTGTGTTGAATTAAATATCTACGTCTGGATCTTTCGTACAACTCCTGATCGTCCGTTTCATGTCCACCAGACTGAATATGTGTTCGTTTCGGCATACCGTGGAACATGCACTTGGAGCTCGTATATCAATAGCGACGAAATGCGAATTTCCTATCAACTCAGGTATGTGTCGCGCGCATGCGTGATAGATTGCAGGAACGCCATTTGACCGATTCCCCCACTTGCTAATTTTCGACTGTTCAAATTGAAAGCAACAGCAGACGACAACCAATAGAAGTCAAAAAGACATTTTTTGTGATATTTGGATAGAAAACAGTGTGACAAATGGATGAATTGCTCATTAGAAGCAATTCACCCATTTGTCACAGTGGATTCTACAGCCTTCTTCAGTAAATGAGTCATAGAGGGGTATTTTAGAATGAAGGCTAGAAACATGCGGCCTATTTGTTCGTAGTTTGTTTACAGTGTTAGCTGGATGTATACGTTATAGATATCAAACCCACGTGAGTATCTCAATATTTTTTCTTACATATGGAATGCTAGCGCAAATACTTTCACCAAATATTTTGAGTTAATCAACAATTCCTGATTTTGATTGGCCGGCATTCGTTTAAGCTGAAATAGCGTTTCACGTAGTTTCCATAGTATGTTGAAACTATTTATAGACGAAATAACACCATTTCGTGCATACCACAGTAAAAACTTTAAAAAATTGGTATTTTATGTTTAATATGAACATGGCACCAATTATAGTGTATGCTGGACAAGTTATATTATTCTATATATGCTATTATGTTGGACATAGATTAGACTTTACGATACATTACCAAGAAATGATACAAAACAATCTAGACAGTAAATTACTGCACATTGTGTTGACATAGAATCTAAACATCTGCGTAACGTTTTACTAAACGATTAAGGAATATATTTGTGCAAGTCAACAATAACATGGGCCCTCCGTGGCCCAGTGGTGAAGGTGGCGGATTGAAGGATTGCGGGTTTGAGCTCCATTATATACATGTAGTTTCGTAGGCAGTTACAGATTCTTCATACGGCTTCAAAACAACACCCCCTCAAATCCCCCAAAAAGAAGAAAAAACGATCGGATAAAAAAAAATAAGTTTTACCCGTGAGACGAGACTGTGCACACCGGACAGTACACCATGTCGTGTGTCCTAACGTATGAACGATGGAATTTGCGGGAAGGGAACTACTTCTATAATATCTTAACATGTAAGATCAAATTACCAATTAGTGTGTCTTTTATCCTCAAAAATGATCAATTTATTATTTTCAGTATGGATTCAAATGTAAATCTAACCTGTTTTGTAGTTATTTCATGTCACAAACAATGCCTTTGGTTATACTTTATTTTTTTTTATTTCTTTCGGTGCGGAGGTACACAACAAGCCACATTCCGCTTTTGTGATGCGCCATAGTACAGGGGTCGGTCGTTTTTGATGACGTAGACCACTGGACAGGATGGTTTTAACTAAGCTTAAAACAATTAGACAACAAAGCGTTTTACCCGTGAGATGAGACAATGCACACCGGACAGTACACCATATCATGCGTCCTGCAGTAAAACGTATAAATCTCATCCGGGTGCTTCTTGCAGTACTCGTTCGTACCCGACATTGTTCGTACCGTGACGTCATCAGCTTACGGACATGCGCAATAACTGGTTTTGTCTCTAGTGGTGTATTCCTACGCGGCGCATGTCATCTTGGTATATCCTGTACTGGATTCTGGAAAAGTAAACGGAGTTGCATTCAGATCTAATGTTATGGTTGATTATGTGTTATATATGTCTAAAGATATGTTCATTTTTTTTTATCAATTTAATAGTATGGTTCAGTTTGTTCTATATATATATATATATCTATAAATGTGTTTGTTTCCAGTCGGTTGGTTTTTAAACGGTTGTTGTTGTTGTTGTTGTTGTTTAAGCCCGTTTACTATTTCCCATGTTTAAATGGGCTAAGATAAGTCTTAACAAATAACATATAAATTCAAGTTTCAAAATAATAAATGTATTAGATTCCGAAACAATCAACCATTCACGTTTCGTTATAGTATAATCAATTTCTTTGTTTACAAATGTAGCGGGAATTGCTTATGTAGCCTACCGAAATAAAAAAAATGTTGTTACATCAAACAATTAGCATGTTTATTTATCTAACAATGCAATTGCACGAGATAAGATAAGATATGTCCAATTGTTTGTCAACGAGTGATGTGTACAAAAGGAGAATACATGCATATGGGCGACAGCGGTGCAGAGGTAGAGCGTCGGCGTCTTGTTACTATGGTTCCAAGTTCAATCCCCGTTAGGCGAGGTAAAAACTGGTTTAATATCCAGGAATCAAATCAACGAGCGTGATTTGAACAATCTTAAAGCTTCAGTCATCATCGATGTAAAACAAGTATGTTTAAACTAAACTAAAATATATGCAACGATCTTCGGACACCTCTATAAACTTTCTTAGTATACATTCGTCCGAAATACTGCGAAATCAGTACACAGGCACTACTTTGAATGTATTGATCATGTTCGTTAAAACGATATGGGTGATTGAAAACTGTTAAGCTCTAACTTCATAGTTTAAGCACGAACTCCTTAAAAAATTCGACCGCTTAACACTCAAAATGATAAATCAGTGTTTAATTTGTGATTTCTATCCCCTGTTTAGGCCCTATATATTGATTTTTACACATTCCCAACAGTATTTCGTTTTATTTGAAGGATGGCAATGTATTTAATTGTGCTCTCTGCTTTTTTACCCATCGTTTCGACATTTAATCCATGGACTATATTTCTCGAAAAAAAACGAAAAAAAAAAAAACCACACATTTGTTTTTGTTCGAAACGATTAGAGATGGCTATATTTATTGTGACGTGTCCTTTCTTAGCAGAGTGGGTAGAGTACAGGTGTTTGTCTCACAAATGTTTGTTCGGTAGATTTCAACGTAAATGTAAAGTATAAAGAGGAAACGAGCACCTCAGAAAAGCGGTCACCTAGACATGAACGAAACATAAGTCAAATATGAAATTTGTATCGTGCTTTAACACTTTCCCAAACAATAACGACATTTGACCACTTTGTTGCAGACGACTTTAGAAAACATTGTGGGAAAAGGAGAAATTGCTCATAAAGAGCAATTTTTCCTTTTCCCACAATGTTTTCTGCCCTTTCAGAAGATTTCTGTCCAATTTCATCACATTTTGAAATGTCGTCTGCAAACTCTTTCAATTTGCGACAGTCTAAAGTTTGTTGTTTGGGAAAGGGTTAAAAAGCATGTTAATACCTCATTCAAAAAAGCAACAATTTTGTAAACGTAGAAGTAAATTTGAGAATCTTAGTGAGGAAGGGCCAAGAACTTGAACTCTCCGTGTTGGTTCAAATCAATGGAACGGTAGATTTTGATTTTCATAATTGGCCGTCTCACGTCACGTCTCACGTCACGTCTCACGTCACGTCTCACGTCACGTCTCACGTCACGTCTCACGTCACGTCTCACGTCACGTCTCACGTCACGTCTCACGTCTGACTTATGGAATACCACTAATCGTACAGATTGATGGAAAATCGATGGTTTTATCCACCTTGACCTGCCATTGCTGTTACATTAAAACCTGGGGTCTTTCTAGATCGAATTTGAACCGAGCATCACAATATAACGGAATGTATAAATATGTAAACGTAAACCAACATCATACAAATAATACACAATGGCAAGAAAGAAATCAAAAGAAAAGAAAAGACAAATGAAACGTATATCATAGTCAAAATTGATATGGTATAAGCTACTTCCTTCAGTCATGTACATACTGTAATTGTCGTTGAAACATTTTACACGTCATTTCTTACCACTGTCCCCAAATAAAGGAACATCAATACTTTCCCATTTTTGATTCAATTTGACATGACCAAGTCTAAAGCAGCAACAGGCGACACTACACAAAAAGATTCGACTTACTATATTGGAAAGAAACAGTTACAACACATGGAGAAATTGCTCTTTTCGAGCAATTTCTCCATTTGTCGTAATTGTTTCTGAAGTCCTCGGTAGGAAGTGCATAAAAGCGTGTATACATGACGTATTTGGGTTGGCTTGCGTTATTCACTCCGCACCCCACAACAAAACCCATTAATCATATCAGAACTGGGTCGATTCGCCCTGATAGTAGGATAACCCATCACCACACAATGGATCATGTTTCGAGTTGAAATTGTCCCGACTGACTTACGGAGTGCCGATGGTTCTATCCCGCTTGACCAGCCCGTATGGGCAGCATATTATTGAGCCTTCTTCCTTCATGAAGAGTCGGGCACCGCAACATAACTGAAATAACGTTGACGCGATGTTAAACCCGTATGAATAAACAATCTTGTTGAAATTGCGCCACAAGTAAAATCGATGATTCTTTGTAAAATCAAAATTAATCCTCCGTTTTTGTTTGTAAAATGAAACGTGAATGGAATACCGCTCTTCGACATCAAGTTCTCCTTTTGTCTCAACATTTAAGAGTTTATGTTGAAGGCGATGTAAAGCCCGCATCCACTGTGTAATGGTACACGTCGTGAGTTTTAACAACAAAATGATCTTTAATTTAAACAATCACACAAACACTCAAAAATAACGAAAAGTGGAGGACAGTGCTTTCAGAATCGATTTTAAACATACAAGTTTAAACATTGAACGAATATACATGTAAGGAATTGACATAATCTCCCCTCCTTTGATAAAGGTACAACAATCAAAAGAAGTCAAAACAAATATCTGGCGATATCCTTTAAATATTAAGCTATATGAACCTACCGGATAAAAATAAATAAAATATCGATTTTCTTTCTACTTGCCCAATCTCTACACAACAAAAATAATAGTAAAACAAGAAAAACAATACAAATTTCCCTTTTAAGACCATACGATTATACCTGATTAAAAATTATAATGATATAATATTTTGATTCTACTCACTTTTTTATCCTTGGTGAACTTTTTATATAAAACAATCAAATCCACAAATTGAGAATCGAACACACTTCCTCATTGGCAACAATAGTTTGGCAGTCAATCACAAATTGTCACAAAATGTCACAGATAAATTAGTACATACATGTATGAGTCAATACGAGTTGAATTTAAATTGAATAGACGGGGATGGTTTAATAACCTATTCCACCCACCTTACACTTTAAATGATAATAAACAAGACAGATAGACCGACATTCGAAACGAGATTTAGTTTACGACTGATAAACAAGACACAATATGTATCCACATTTAAACCAGCTTGCATAAGAGAGAGTACATACGTTATTTGGCTTAGAACAAAACCTGTGCTCAATCATAATAACGTTGATTGACAGCCGAATATTGTGTTTATTTCACCTGCCGATTGTAAAACGATGTGATATGCATTATACATGTTCAAGCGATACACATAATACAATTACCATTTACTATTAGTAATACATCCTTTTTTCATGTATTGAGTCATCTTGAAGACAAAGATTTATACACCCATTATCAACGTAACACATTCATATCATTTGAATCATTGTGACAAAAAGAGAATTTGCTCATGATGAGCAAATTCTCTTTTTGTCGCAATGATTTCAAAATTTCGTCTGCTGTAGAGAGATAAATAAAGCCGTATGCTATAAAAGGAAAAAAGGGATTGTGGGGGAAAATCCGTGGGAAGATTCATCCCTATAATAAGATGCATAACCCTACTCCCTAAAACGCGAGTCATTTTGCAGACGACAGTTTCTAAATAACGTAAGGTATATTTATAACTATAGCCTACATTAACATACAAATAAGAGCAGATATGCAGATAAAAGCATTGAAACGATTCCCTTACAAAGTATTGAAGCAAACCTTTCGATGAAAAAAGGAGAAATGTACTCATAGGCGAATTAATTCAATTATCGTCTGCGGTGACAAAGTAAACCGCGGTTTGTGCCTAGTAAAGGGACCAAATAACCAAACGACAATAAAATGACCGGCCATCTACACCGATAGCGCGTCATGTTCACCAATTGATAGTTATTTGACCTTTCTCTCTCCCAAACAGAAGACTTTAAGGTAGAACGCCAATTATCTGCTATTTTATAGCTCTTTTCCAATGTAGGATTAGTTCGGTCGTTCTCGGTATATATATCGGTCTGGGCCGGAACTATTCGCTTTACACCGGACAGATCCGACCCGGACTGAAATAATGAGTTTCAAAATGACTGATTATGGGTGTTCTACCTTAATGCTCTTTTTAACAGACGACGTTGTTTAAACCAAGGTGACAAATGGAGAGATTTTCTACGATAAGAAAATTGTCGTTTTTATCAATAAAGATGCGATGTCTATAATTTATCATTACCGCAGTATTTTTTATTAATATGTTTGTCACTTTGATCTATTGTTATATTATCATGTGCTTCGACTTACTGAATAGAAAGGAAACGGTTAAAATGAGTTTTGTTTGTTTCAGAATTATAGATTGGTAACGTGAAGGAAGCTCATTTAATCATAATTGCGAGAGAACTATTCGCTTTATTTCAGACAGAGCAAAGTCCATTGCTTTCATTTCAACATTCTATAACTATATATTCGATAAGTAATGATTTAAGGAAAACACACCTAATATTTTCCTATCATAGAGGCGGAGAAAATGCTTTGTTTTACTGGCAAGGAAAGACGAGCAGCATGTATAGGCACACATGTCGCTGTTATAATACTTGAATATTGTTGAAATCGGGATAAAATCAACATTAACCCCCTGTTTGTTTTTTTTAAATGGAGTCTCGCTATTTAGGGCGACCATGTGGGATTTGTTAAATCACGAACATTGATTCATTCATGTTCTACCGCTGTTGAGTGGTTTATTTGTTTATTACAGGTCTTACTCAAGTTTCTGTTTGGATAGACTTCCTGAAAGGTCCACAGTGTTTACACGTCGCAATATTTTATTCTGAAATGAGTCAATTCAGGATTTATATGAAATGTCAGTTGGTACATAAGCTACCCATGCCCCATGTAATTCTTCACCAGACCTGCAAAATATCATACCTTCAGACCATCTCTCAGTTTGCAGGACTGCATGTGTACGTGTTAATTGGTGAAAAACGAAAATCGAAATAGAAATGTTGCATTGCCAGACCCCCCCCCCCATTACCCCCCTATCTTAAAGGGACTATCTTACATTGTGAGTGTGATATGTAGGTAACAAACGTTTAAATGATAACTTAATCAAACAAAAAGATTGTTTCTAATTCCTTTATCCTAAAGTTGCTTAACAACTTTGTTTTCTTATAACATGACTTTCAGTGCTTTGATGGCAAACGTTTACAAATTCGATGATTTTGCGTGACGGAATAAAGATATTTACATGCAGAGTCGAACATGTGTAAGATCCAAATGATGATGGTATCTAAAATGTCCGCTGCTTACCTAATGCTTACCTAATGCTTACATAATGCTTACATAATGCTTACCTTACGATGACCTAATGCTTACCTAATGCATACCTAATGCTTACCTAATGCTTACCTAATCCCTACATATTGCTTGCCTACTGCTTACCTTATGATGACCTAATGCTTACCTTATGATGACCTAATGCTTACCTAATGCTTACCTAATCCCGTCCTATTGCTTACCTAGTGCTTACCTTATGATGACCTAATGCTTACCTTATGATGACCTAATGCTTACCTAATGCTTACCTAATCCCGTCCTATTGCTTACCTAATGCTTACCTAATGCTTACCTAATCCCGTCCTATTACTTACCTAATGCTTACCTAATCCCTTCCTATTGCTTACCTAGTGCTTACCTTATGATGACCTAATGCTTACCTAATGCTTACCTAATCCCTTCCTATTGCTTGCCTAATGCTTACCTTATGATGACCTAATGCTTACCTAATGCTTACCTAATCCCTTCCTATTGCTTGCCTAGTGCTTACCTTATGATGACCTAATGCTTACCTTATGATGACCTATTGCTTACCTAATGCTTACCTAATCCCTTCCTATTGCTTGCCTAGTGCTTACCTTATGATGACCTAATGCTTACCTAATGCTTACCTAATCCCTTCCTATTGCTTGCCTAGTGCTTACCTTATGATGACCTAATGCTTACCTAATGCTTACCTAATCCCTTCCTATTGCTTACCTAGTGCTTACCTTATGATGACCTAATGCTTACCTTATGATGACCTAATGCTTACCTAATGCTTACCTAATCCCTACATATTGCTTGCCTAATGCTTACCTTATGATGACCTAATGCTTACCTAATGCTTACCTAATCCCTACATATTGCTTGCCTACTGCTTACCTTATGATGACCTAATGCTTACCTAATGCTTACCTAATCCCTACATATTGCTTGCCTAATGCTTACCTTATGATGACCTAATGCTTACCTAATGCTTACCTAATCCCTACATATTGCTTGCCTAATGCTTACCTTATGATAACCTAATGCCTACCTAATGCATACATAATGCTTACCTAGTGCATACCCAATACTTACCCAATACTTACCCAATGCTTACCTTATGCTGAACTTATGCTGACCCTTAAGGTTAATTCAAATTAAGACCATTGTCAACGAAAAAGCGTTTAAATGGTATACCATATATCCACAAATTAAGTTTGCAATATCTCAACCACACGATTATAAAAGGGAATTGTAAGTTTTTAAATAATCTTGTAAATATGTCACTTTATAGATGAGCTTATGTACATTATAACTGATGTCGTCTGCTTTCGCTATCATTTTAACCAACCACAATGATCCATGTAAGGAAATAGGACATATAAAGAAAAACAAGGTTAACATATAGGTTACCCTAATAGAGTTATCATTTCAATGTACTCGTGACGACTATGTTGGTTCATTCGGGAAATTGCCTTTATCACAATCCAGTTTCGTTAAAACTTGTTTATTTTATATCCATTGTGAAACAAGTTCTTATAACTCAGATTAATCACTCTTCTTCTTCCTGAATTCATAACCAGCACTCGCGACACATGTGGATTACTCAAAGGTCGCAAGGCGGGACCCGCTACTTACGGGATTCGAACCCACGACTCTCGTGTCCCGGGGCCGACGCTCTATCCCTTGACCACTGGGATCTTCCCCAAACCACACTCGCAATCCAGGGGCGTAGCTTAGCCGTTAAGTAATGTGCCCAGGGCTTACAGTTTTATTGGGGCATGCTCGATATAGACGTCAATCAATTATGACTTATTTGTCTTTCACCACTGACACATTTTTATATGTGGGAAAGCAGTAGGCGACATGGAAACAATATCATTTCGAAACTACATTTGAAAAAATGCAATCATGGATAGGGGAACTGACTGCCGCTATATAACTCATAAAGTGTTGGTAAACGACGAAACCAAACAAAGGGATAATTGATAAACGATAAAAGAATAGCCAAACACCACCGCTTGCGTGTCAATAAGTCATACATTAGGCGTAAGAAAGGTGTGACTTTACGTTAGGTAGATGTTTTTCTGAAAGGTTGATAAAAATCAATTCTCATTACTGAGTCTTGAGCTTAAGACTTTGCTAATGAACCCCTTTAACCCTTAGAATGCTGGGTAATTTTCGAGAAATAGATTTTGGTCGTATACTTTCCTTACATATCTGCTTAGTTTTTGATGTGGAAAGATACTCATAAAAGCAGACAGGTTAGATCACAGGCCAGTCGCCAATTTAATTGGCAGCTGGCCTGGATCTAACCTATTTGCATAAGCATGTGTAGTCGGTTCCAGCACTATAAGGGTTAAGAACACCAATCCGCAGAAATACCACACGTACATCTACTTTGCAATACGTCTTAATATGCTCTGGTTCTGGTTTCATGTATTTATCAATCTAAGTCTGGATTTTTTTTTTACAAGATTCACGTTGATTCTTAATAATCTTTATTTCATTGTGCAATTGGCATCTGAATAATATCGAAGCATTGCCATTAGAACGTTTAAAGGAAGATAAGAAATTAAATCTTGTTTGTTCCAACACGGGTTTTCGGAAAACCATGTCTTATTCGATAAGTATCCTACTCCCGACGTGTGAGCTTTTTGTGATTGTTTCGAATTCCTAGGACGGTTTTTATTGGAATAACTTGGAGTGATTGAGGGAAAAATTATGAATCGAGTGATCTTGGATGCTTATGAGTAGGTACTTTACGTATATATGTCGTCGTATTCGGGTAGAAGCGTTTTGCAAAGGTTAGTTTCTCTTCCCTACAAAAGGCCGCCTTAAATGCATTATCTCGATCATTTAAAAAAAACACTTACGACCTTTTTTTTATAACGAAGATTTTTTACTTGTCACAATTAAGCGTATTTCATAAAGGAAACCAGTTTGTGTCATCCCCCTAGCACAAAAGGACAGCATGATAAACATTTAACCAATATTTCTTTAAATAAGTCTCAAAACGAGATTTAGGAACTTATAGGTTTTAATGCGTTTGTGATACCACCAAATCTCCATGTTTTGTGAAAAAGGTTTGGATTGATTGTTTTTTTTTTTAAATGAAAAACAAAGGAAGTTCTTTAAATTACCAAGGGAGATAACTACAAGTGAAAAAACAAGGTAGTTCTTTAAAATACAAAGGGGGATAACTACGCACATACCATAAAGAAAGCAATTCATATTATCTCCCTTTCCACCAAAGAGAACAGCACAATTTACATTTAAACAATAATAGTCTGAATTATCTCAATTGTAAAAAAAGACTGACGATCTTTGAGGTTTAAATGCATTTGGGATCGCTTTATTCTTCTTGATTTGTAAAAGATGTTTGGATTAAATAGTATTATAATGTACATCTAAAGAAATTATATTGATAATCAAGGGAGATAACTATACATATTCCATATAGATAACCATTTTGTATTCTCTCCCTTGTCATCAAAGGATATTAAAATTTACATTTACCCTTTAGTATTCTGCATCATTACAAATGCTTTTGACCTATAATGTTTTCATGTGTCGTATCATATATTCTTTTTGATCTGTAGGAGATCTTTCGATTTATTGGTATCTTAGGTAACCTAATGAGGTTCTTTTCATAATGAAGGGATATAACTATGCATATTCCATACAGAAAACCAGTTCGTATTATCTCCCTTTCCATTAAATGCCATTTCAATTGACAGTTAGCCTAAAACTATTTTCTCTTCCTTCAATCCATATTGAATACATAGAAATATATTTTTGTTTGTAATTTGTCATTTAAAAAACATATTTTTTATTTTACAGTACTGGTTAAATGCAATAAATACAACACGAATAATTTCCGCTACTAGCTACACAATTGGCTTCAAATCTTAAAACTTTCAACACAGTGAGCGTACTAAACTTGTAAGGAATCACGTGTAGCATAGAAATCCGTCCGAGACCAGCGCAATAATAAAATTTGATAACCTCTGAAAACGACATACGACTGAAATAAGAGCGAAACCAATTACGACTTTACAGTATAAAGAATAAATAGAATAAGACAACTAAATCATCAGATTTTGTAAGTCAAATGTGATATGACAAATTAGTGTTTTACTTATTTTTTTTTTTACCTTTTATATATTATGTTTACATATTAAGCACTATTTTCGCATTACTAAATGTGTTGTATGTATGTATATACACTTATTGTCCATTTTCGTTTCATGTATGTGTATATGTAGTCATGACGATGAGCCTTAAGGTTTCAAGTCAGGAAATAAACCATTCTGGTCTGTGCTGTTCTATAAAGATATAACACACCCGGTTTTGTCATGGAGGCTGCAATTTTGTAACAATTAATGATGACTGAGCACACCATTGATCAAGTTAGAGTATGGAAGACGTTATTGCACGCGTCTCGTATCATTTAATCCTGTAACAATTTCCGTCATAGATACAGGTATATATGCTCTATTTCAAAAAGATACATGTATGACTGAATGATAACGAAAACGACGTGAAGAGTGAAATAAGTCATATACATGTACTAAACAAATAAAAAAGAAAACTGACTTTGACATACATTTGTGCAAAACTTTAGTAACAATTGCAACAGTTGTAACAAAAAGAGAAATTGCTTGTGACAAACAATTGCTCTTTTTGTTGCTATGATTTTTTAGTTTTACCTTAAATCTCTACGGGAATGGGACGTTTTTACCTCGTAAATGTCGTCTACTGTTGCTTTCAGATTTAAACAGTGGAACAGTTTCATATTTCGGATTCTTTTAATCATAGTTTATAAACCGTAACCAGGTCTTTTTATATTTTAGCTTATTTCATGCAGAGTATTGAACGAACCTTTTTGGCAAGAGGCCAATACATTAAAGCATGTATTTTAAAAAAAGAGTGTTAACCTGAAAAAAAAACTGGGTTTATAAAGGTGAAATATCAAATTAAAAGGTCGCGTTCTCGTTATCACAAAAAGTGTTGTAATTTTAATTTCAATTCAGTTCGTCATTGGTGTATTAGCTCGACAAATCAAAAAGCTTTATTTAAATATGGCCACCAACGCGGATGGGTCGAAACTGCGTGCCCATCCCGTGGGTGTTCAAACTCCTCACAGTGATCTCCCTTTATGGGATTGATCACTGTCACCACAAAATAACACATGGCCATCTTCTTAGAAACCAAAATGGCTTTATATCCGGTAAAACTTGAAAAATCTTGTGATGGAAGCGATCGATACAGCGTAGCAAACGGAGATAATTGTGGGGTGTTAAGTGGGTGGTGGTGGCACAAGTTTGATTTAGCTCTGTGTATTTCGTTTCTTTAAATGGTGTTTTATATATCTTTAACAATTTTACACTTTTATTGTAACACCTGTCTTATCGCGGATGGACGATGTCCGAATATCTAACTGCCCATAAGATCCAGTCAAGTCGAGTAGGTACAAACCGGTAATTTATTAGTCTACAAAAATAAAGACAAAAACAAAAACAAAGACAAAATAAAGACAAAAAGAATGCAAAAACGAAGACAAACTCTATATACTTGTTGTGATGTATCTGTGTTGATCCACTGTACTCAGTTCGAAAATAGGTTTCAATGATTTTAATGCATATGGATCACTTATACGTTTTTATGAATTTACAAGTTGAGATGTTATCAGACCAAAAGTTCTTTTACCTTTATAAAAGTGCATACAGATGAGTGATACTTTAAATTATGTGCAACCATTACGTATCACCCGATCTCGAGATATTTCGACTGTGTTCTTGGTAAGATTAGGCTTTTAATTTTTTTTTTTAAAGAAATAGTGCATAACTGGTTGTGAAATGTTTCCAATACCCGCGAAGGGTAGGACTTTGAACACATTTCTTTCGACAAAGTTAAAATGTTAAAATTATAAATAAATGATAGATAAATGAAATGAACGAAAATCAAATAAATGAAAACTGCATAGATAAATGGAAAATAGATTAATAGATTAGTAAATAAATAAAATAAAAAAAGAATGTATATACACATTTTATTTATTGAGACATTGAAGTCATACTTTACATAAATAGGTTGTCTCTAGACAGTGATCAGTTTTGTACATTTGGGAAAGCAGTCATGGGCGTTAGAAATGGTTCTGAAACACTGACCAACGCATAATAACTGAAATAAAGTTCGGTTAAATAGGAAAACTACACTGATGGCGATACCCCATGTTCTGTCTGTATAATTTGTATGATGTGTTTATTCGAAGACGAACTGTCTAGTTACTGTATCAATAAAAAAGAATCTGAAAAGAATTTGAAAATAAAAAAATGGTGTTCAAAAAGAAAAGAAAACATGGTCGTGCATAATTCGTGCACCAGTGCTTCTTTCAGCGTTTTGATTTTTTCATCTTTTTGTGATATTTAATGAAAATTTATGAATTTTATGAAACTTATGACCCAATGGTACATCACGATCATCAGTCAAACATGATGGACTTAAAGTATACTTGCTGTATATAAGGTGAGCACTTTTTGTCAAACCGGGATTCGCTAACTTTATATATATATATATATATATGTTCACTGAGTCGTGTCTCAATGAAACGTACGCAGAGGTCGTTAGATGAACCTAACACAGGCTGTACATCTAGACTAAAAATAGAAAACTGGGTCAACGAAAATACCACTCACGATTACCAATCCATGTTACTAGTTTGAGTTGTTTGGTATTGACATTGCGTCAACAAGTTTTAGTTGCATTACTATACCTGGGTTATCATTGATTAAAGAAGACCCCATACTTAGCTGCCCTAGGTTCAAGATAAATAGGTAGTAACACACGTATACCTTTTGTTTAGTACACTGGTGCCCGAGTTTTCATAGATTTAGGAAGACCCCATACTTAACTGCCCTAGGTTCAAGAGAATAGGTAGTACCACATGTATACCTTTTGTTTAGTATACTGGTGCCCGAGCTTTCATAGATTTAGGAAGACCCCATACTTTACTGCCCTAGGTTCAAGATAAATAGGTAGTACCACATGTATACCTTTTGTTTAGTATACTGGTGCCCGAGTTTTCATAGATTTAGGAAGACCCCATACTTAACTGCCCTAGGTTCAAGATAAATAGGTAGTACAACATGTATACCTTTTGTTTAGTATACTGGTGCCCGAGTTTTCATAGATTTAGGAAGACCCCATACTTAACTGCCCTAGGTTCAAGATAAATAGGTAGTACCACATGTATACCTTTTGTTTAGTATACTGGCGCCCGAGTTTTCATAGATTTAGGAAGACCCCATACTTAACTGCCCTAGGTTCAAGATAAATAGGTAGTACCACATGTATACCTTTTGTTTAGTATACTGGCGCCCGAGTTTTCATAGATTTAGGAAGACCCCATACTTAACTGCCCTAGGTTCAAGATAAATAGGTAGTACCACATGTATACCTTTTGTTTAGTATACTGGCGCCCGAGTTTTCATAGATTTAGGAAGACCCCATACTTAACTGCCCTAGGTTTAAGATAAATAGGTAGTACCACATGTATACCTTTTGTTTAGTATAGTTTTCATAGATTAAGGAAGACCCCTTACTTAACTGCCCTAGGTTCAAGATAAATAGGTAGTACCACATTACCTTTTGTTTAGTATACTGAGTTTTCATAGATTAAGGAAGACCCCTTACTTAACTGCCCTAGGTTCAAGATAAATAGGTAGTACCACATGTATACCTTTTGTTTAGTATACTGGTGCCCGAGTTTTCATAGATTTAGGAAGACCCCTACTTAACTGCCCTAGGTTCAAGATAAATAGGTAGTACCACATGTATACCTTTTGTTTAGTATACTGGTGCCCGAGTTTTCATAGATTTAGGAAGACCCCTTACTTAACTGCCCTAGGTTCAAGATAAATAGGTAGTACCACATGTATACCTTTTGTTTAGTATACTGGCGCCCGAGTTTTCATAGATTTAGGAAGACCCCATACTTAACTGCCCTAGGTTCAAGATAAATAGGTAGTACCACATGTATACCTTTTGTTTAGTATACTGGCGCCCGAGTTTTCATAGATTTAGGAAGACCCCTTACATAACCCAGTACCAAACAATAACGACATTTGACCAGTTTATTGCAGACAACTCTTGAAAACGTTGTGAGAAAAGAATAAATTGCTTGTAACGAGCAATTTCTCCTTTTCCCACACCGTTTTTTGCCCTTTTAGAAGATAACTTTCCTATTTCATCACATTTTGAAATGTCGTCTCTAAACTCTTTTAATTTGGGAGAGTCCAAAATTTGGCGTTTGGTAAAGGGTTAACTGCCCTAGAGTCAAACCGGGTAGTACCACATGTATTCCTTTCGTTGAGTATTGCTATGCCCGAGTCATTATTTTATTAAGATGACCATTTACTTAACTGTCCTAGGGTCAAGCTAAAACGAGTAGCATCATCGGTTTCCCGTTCGTCAACCGGGAGATTATCTCTCATGAAAACTAAAATCTGGTGCTTCCGTGATTTGAACGCATGCGCGGAGGGGGACTTTGTGATTTCAAAATTTCAGGGTACCGTTTTACTTAACAGTTTACGCTTAAGATTTGCGTAAGTCTAAAACAACAATTCCTCTTATTTCAATATTGGGTGGAGCAATATTGCAAAGTAACACATCATTGGAACCGTCTCTCCGAGACGCTTCCAATGACGTGTCACATTGCAATATTGTACTTTCATTGAAGATACTATCCATGTTTATCAGTTTTGACTTAAGCAAATATTTTATGTAACTTGTTAAGTATAATGGTGCCCTTAGGCCCGTCTCACAAAGTTTCGTTACTTTACGTCAACGTTCACAAAATTGTCGTTATCATTTTAAAAATCTCAAAGTAGCTTTGTTTTTGTGAATGCAGATATGCATGCGTTTAGAAGTACAAAAAGATTTTACAACATGCACTGACGTTTCGTTCACGTGTAAGTTAACGCTTTTCTAAGATACGTGATTATCTTATTATTTTATTATCATTTTCGGTTGCCGATATTTTGAGAAAAAAAAAAATCGATAAAAAACGTTTGAGAGCGGAATTTTCATGTACATATTTGCGAGTAAATACAATGAATTTTGTTCACCATTTCCTTTTGCCGCTTTGAGCATTTTGAATTGCAATTAAGACTGCTAATGCATCGAAATAGAAAATGAATAGAGCTTTTTTGCACGATTTCGTGCATGAATGTCCTTTTAAAGTGGGAACATTTGAAGACCGCAAGAAGTTGAATACGTCGCGATTGGAGATCAAAATGCGTGTCGATATTGGGCGGTACGAAAAATACTCTTGCGCCATTCTGATTGGCTAACCCATGTCATATGTTGTATTTATCCGACATTAAAGTCGCGGTCACTCCAAAAGATCGTATTTGTTCGCGTGTTTCAATAGAGATACGACTTTGTTGTTTTAACAGAAACATTTTGTCTTTGCGGATATTTTCCTTATGCAGAAATCACCTAGACATAAATGATAAAGGACGTCATTTAATTTTGAATAAGGTGTTATTCAAGGTACCAATTATTTTCTTTCGTCATTTATGTATTCATTGTTTCGTGGAATTCATAAGTTGAAAGGGTGCAGTTCGTGGATTTGTTTTGTTTTGCACAATCAGGTTTTCAGAGAAACCTTTATGTCTTCTGTGAAGGTTAGATGCTAAGTTGCATTTTTTTTCTAAAGTGAATAGTGATTTTTGTGAGGTTACCACTGTGATTGTCATACATTTGTTCGCAAAGATACACGTTTAAACTATACACAGATGAAAAGGATTCGATCTTCTCTATTTCCGTAGAATGAAACATTTGTTTTGCTTACATACTATATCTTAATAATTCTATATTCGAATAAAAAAAAAACCACGATATGAACTTTATTCAGAAGAAGCTTACAGAGTTAAGAGACAGACGGAAGATATGAGAGAACTATTGATGTGAAAACAAACGGTCATTTCTATTAATATCTTAAGTCGTTTACATGAAGCTGTGCTCTGAAATAGAGAATGAGAAAAAAAATGCCGACTGTAGTGACTTTTCCATTCTAATATTACCATTTTCCTTACAAATTCATCTCTTCATTAGTTCAAAATGTTAATCCATCAACGAACATTAATTCGTTCATTTACTACATTTATTAATTTGTCAAACGAAATCACGTAAATACATTGCAAGTGATAAGGACATGATATAGCAATAATGACATATTGTGATGAAGTTCATTATTAGAAGAGTTATATTTAGGTGTGTAGCCTTGATTTATTAGTCTTTCTTGTCGTATTCATTAGAGAAGGGTTTATGCATCACAAGCTTTTAAAGGTGCATGTTCACAAAAGAGAAACTTTGAAAGTCACAATTAAAATGTCGTTGAATCAATATACTTTTTGCTGTCCTGTTTGGTGTACAATTCAAATAGTTATTGAAAGCATGATCAATTAAGGAAGCGTCAATTTATCTAAGTATATACAGTTTATATGCGGTAAACCTAAACATTGCTGTCACGCACTTGGACTAAAATAAATCTTAATTTACTTCATATCACTATAACGAATTAAGAACGATCTTATTTTGCGTCCGCTGGCTATTCTTTAGTGTGTGTGTCATATTATTGTTCAGCTATTGAGCAATTACAAAGAAATTAATTCTTGAATTTCAAATTTCCTCACATCTGTGAACACGCACATTTAAGAGAGCACCATGCGAAAGAAGGGCTTTTTCGTATGAAAAAAATATTTCCACGCGCATCTTTTGGTATGTATCAGCACAGAAAAGTTATCGAAGTATTTTTAGGCTGGGTCAATTAATGTTATTAACAATAATATAAAACTGTGTTTCGCGGCCTAGTGGCTACCAAAATAAATCTTACAACTCGCCGTTTTGCGCTCGTTTTCTTTCACATTAATGTAGTTCATTGAAATAAGCTATCAAACCATGTAATATGGTACAACGTTTTCCAGTATCCTCAAAGACAGAGTTTTTAGTTTGGGTCAAATAGTGTCATTAACAATAGTGTAAAACTGTGTTTTGCGGCCCGTGGAATACCTTTATAAATCTTACAACTCGCCGTAATATGGTACAACGTTTTCCAGTATCCTCAAAGACAGAGTTTTTAGTCTGGGTCAAATAGTGTCATTAACACTAGTGTAAAACTGTGTTTCGCGGCCCGTGGGATACCTTTATAAATCTTATAACTCACCGTATCACTTGTGTGTTCTCTCAAACATATACTGGTAATCGACATATCGATGGTTCAGTGCAAGACTATAGTAAGTGCTTCATGTTTATGAAGCACTTACTATAGTCTTGCATTGATCCCTCGATATGTTATCAATCCTGATGAAAACTATGATACAATAGTACTTATTTGGTTTTCGAGTATTTTCTTATCTTTATTTCGAGGGTTTGAATTAACAATTCGTTTTAAAATACTTTGCGGGCCCTTTTTTACCTTTACCATCACACATCAATGTGGATTCATACACTTTGATTTCTTGCCGAGTTAACTTTTTATTAAATTAATCAAGCGCACCAAGGCAATGGTCGAATGGTAGTGCGTCGATTTGAGGATGCGTTGTACGTGAGTTTTATTACCACATAACATAACATAACATAACATAACATAACATAACATAACATAACATAACATAACATAACACAACATAACATAACATAACATAACATAATGTTATTAATATCAAAGGCCTCCAGCCTCTAGCCCAAAATACATACATTTCACAACAAACAATATTTTTTTACACCCGGTATCCAGTTCGGTATTAATTCGACTCGGTTTCTGACATAGAAATGTTAGTTATTTCAATTAAATCACGAATGTAAATAGTAGTTTTCTTATAGTGAAATCACAACACAGGATTATTTATCTTTTTATGGCGCTCATTATTTTCTAAGATTTAAAAGAAATCTTTCTTTGTACCGGGCTCAACTCCATGTTATCATTGTTTCAGTTCATTACGCGAAAGCACCACAATATCATACGACTTGGTACCGATATTATCGATACATGCTATGTTTGCGTTTTCATTCAATTTAATTCAAATCACATTTTCAACATGATCTTTTTTGATAATCGTTAAAGCTTTGAAGATGAGTAAAAATTATTTTCGGACACCTTTAATCTAATCAAGCAATTTTCTGTCCAAAAAGTTGCGGAACTTTTAAATTGAAACTACATTAATTATGACGACTTCGTTTGACTCTCCCTAAGAATGATGCATTGAATACCATTATGACAAAATGAAAAATTTGCATTAATATAAGAACTACATTCCATAATACTTTATTGTAAATGAAAAATAGGATTCAAAACACATTTTTTATTTTTATATCTTAACCCTTTCCCAAACAATAACGACGTTTGACCACTTTGTTGCAGACGTTTAATAAAACATTGTGGAAAAAGGAGAAATTGCTCGTTACGAGCAATTTCTCCTTTTCCCACAATGTTTTCTCCCTATCAGAAGATTATCATCCAGTTTCACCACATTTTGAAATGTCGTCTGCAAACTCTTTCATTTTGGGACAGTTGGAAATTTGGTGATTGGGAAAGGGTTAATCACCAGCTTCTGGGGACCAGAAAGCTTTCTATTTGGACTAGTCACAAGCGCACACATGTGCATGAAATGAATGAGTGATTTTACACGGCTAAAATGTGTCAAGGTTAAGGCGTTAATGTAAACGTGAAGATGATGTGAGGGTTTTAGCCTTTTTCCATGCGATGACAGATCGTCAAATCTATTGATCAATAAACGGATATGTGATGCGAACTAACGCAGTTTTCAACCTGTAAAGAGATCCTTTCCTGGCTGTTCTTGTCTGGCTTTCTTTGTTAGGTTTTTTTCTGGCTCTTCCTGGCTTTCTCTGGCTCTGTTTAGCTCGATCTGGTTTCCTCTGTCGGGGTTTCTCTGTCTCTGTCTGGTTTTCTCTGTTTCTGTCTCTGTCTGGTTTTCTTGCTCTGGATCTACCTGGCTTTCTCTGGCTCTGTCTGGCTTTCACTGGCTGGGATTCTCTGGCTCTGAATGGCGTACTTTATTTCTGTCTCTGTCTTGTTTTCTTTCTCCGGCTCTGTCTGGCTTTCTCTGTCTCTGTCTCTGTCTGGCTTTCTCTGTCTCTGTCTGGCTTTCTCTGTCTCTGTCTGGCTCTCTCGGTCTCTGTCTGGCTTTCACTGTTGCTGTTTCTGTCTGGCTTTCTCTGTCTTTGTCTGGCTTTCTCTATCTCTGTCTGGCTTTCTCTGTTTCTGTCTGGCTTTCTCTGTTTCCGTCTATGCCTGGCTTTAACTGTTTGTGTCTCTGTCTGGCTTTTTCTATCTCTGTCTGGCTTTCTCCCTTTCCGTCTGGCTTTCTCTGTCTCTGTCTGGCTTTCTCTGTCCCTGTCTGGCTTTCTCTGTTTCTGTGTCTGTCTGGCTTTCTCTGTGTCTGTCTGGCTTTCTCTGTTTCTGTCTCTGTCTGGATTTCTCTGTCTCTGTCTGGCTTCCTCTCTTTCTGTCTGGCTTTCTATGTCTCTGTCTGGCTTTCTCTGTATCTATCTGGCTTCCCTGCATCTGTCTGGCTTTCTCTGTTTCTGTCTCTGTCTGGCTTTGTCTGTTTCTGTCTGGCTTTCTTTGTCTCTGTTTGGCTTTGTCTGGCTTGCTTTATCTGTCTGTGTCTTACTTAGTCTGTCTCTGTCTGGCTTCCTCTATTTCTGTCCGACTTTCTCTGCCTCTGTCTGGCTTTGTCTGTTTCTGTCTGGCTTTGTCTATCTCTGTTTGGCTTTGTCTATCTATGTCTGACTGTCTCTGCTTCATTTGCTTTAACTGTTTGTGTCTTACTTAGTCTGTTTCTGTCTGGTTTGGTCTGTCTCAGTCTAGCTCATGTTGGCTTTCTCTGTTTGTGTCTGGCTTTCTCTGTCTCTGTATGGTTTTATCTGTCTCTGTCTGGCTTTATCTGTCTGTCTGGTTTAATCTGTCTCTGTCTGTCTTTCTCTGTTTCGGTCTGGTTTAATCTGTCTCTTTCTGGCTTTGTCTGTCTGTTGGTCTCTCTTTCACGCTCAACCTCTATCGCTCTCTCTTGCTCTCTCTTCATTTCATTTCGTTTTATTTTCTCTCTTTATTTTTGTCTATGCATGTCTGTATTTTTATCCACCTCTTCTTCCCCCATTCTCTCTGTCTCTCTCTCTCTCTGCATCTCTCTTTCCCTCACTTTCATTCTCACTCTGATTGTCTCTGTCACATTTCGTTTTACCTTCTTTGAGTATATATCTTTACTTAATGTTGCTATTCAAGAATTGCATTCACATTTAGATAAGTCTACAGTTGTATGACTTTGCAATGTACGTTTCACCGGACCTTGAAATGTTAAGATGATTGAGAGTCGAATACGAATTACCTTGTGCAGTATTCACATAGGCGTAGGAGCGGGGGGGGAGGGCAGGGGCCAGAGTATACTTTGCCCCCCCCCCAATATTCACAATGGAAGATGAAGATTTTTGGAGAGAAAAAATGAAAGAAATGAAATTTAACAGCAGAATTAATGTAAAAGTGTATTTTGTGCTTTTTTAATTCCAATTCGCCTTTTGTTACGAACAATAACCAAAACATTTTGACGTCATCATCCCAAATGGCAATCTGAATACATCAGGTTTATCCAATGAAATCTCAGGTCACGGAAAGTAGTTTCAACTAACGAAAACAATGATTCAAAACGTACTCTAAGCAGTCAGACCCTATATTCTATTTAAATATAAACTTATATTTCATTGGTTAATGTAGGCGAACTCGTGGCTGTCACTGTTAGTTATTATCGGTACAATATGCTCTCCGCGTGAGATCGAGACTTGGCCAATCCTATTTCCTTTTTCTTTTGGTTATTTTGTCTTAACTAAGATACATATTTTCATACACTTTCTTTTAATTCATTTAATGATATTGAATTTGTAGACGCATTATTAGTCATGAGAAAGTTAAGGAATATTTATTCTTAAACCGGTCTCATCTGAAGTTGCCCAATGTTGAAAACGCTCCTACGCCTATGATTCATTATAAAAGGACTCACGCTGTTTGGATGTTTTGCATTAATAATATATGATGTCTGATTTAACTTTCACCATTGACGAGATATCATCATGACATAGTGCAAAGCTACGACAGTTTAACCCTTTCCCAAACAACACATTTTCGACGGTCCCAAATTGAAAAGAGTTTGCAGACGACATTTCAAAATGTGGCAAAATGTGATGAAATTGGAAAATAATCTTCTGATAGGACAGAAAACATTATGGGTAAAGGAGAAATTGCTCGTTACGAACAATTTCTCTTTTTCCCACAATGTTTTCTAAAGTCGTCTGCAACAAAGTGGCCAAATAATAGTTTGGGAAAGGGTTAAATTACTTTTTTGAAAGGGAAATATTGTTTGATATTGGCTATTTAGTAATAAATCGTCGTTGGTACATCGCAAAGCCGCTGTTAATAACTATTTACCCCAGTCTGTCTTATATTGGTTTAACGTCGTATCAACATTTTTTAAGTTAAATATGTAACCGCTTTTTTGGGATTTGCCAATACTAGTCTATGACTCTGGACTGCATTGTCAAAGGACAACCCACCGAACCAGTCGTGCTATTTAGGATTCCACCGGGGCCCCAGAATTGCAATACAGAATTTAAATGATGATTTGCGACGAAAGTTTTAACGGAAGAATACCCATAATCCGGCATTTTGAAACTCATTCTTTCGTCGGGTTACATCGGTTACGCTCGGTATACATCGGCCGGATCCGGTACTATTCGGTGAAGAGCGAATAATTCCGGTCCAGATCGATTCTGCCGAACTATAAAGCCGGCTCTATTTAATTCTTATGAAGGAAAGATTCTTATTATGAATTTTACTTCGACGTGCGTTGTGTATTTTTGATAATGCCAATCAGTGCATTAACTCTTTACCAGACGCCAAATTTTCGACTGTTGAAAATCGAAAGAATATTCAGACGACATTTTAAAATGCGATAAAATTGAAAAATAATCTTCTTATAGGACAGAAAACATTGTGGGAAAAGGAGAAATTGCTCGCTAAGAGCAATTTCTCTTTTTCCAACAATGTTTTCGAGAGTCGTATGCAACAAACCGGTCAATTGTCGTTATTGTTTGGTAATGCAGTAAGACATACTTACTTGCTATGCAATGCATCCCAATGCTCCGCCCAAGCCATACATTTAATGTACATTGACCTCTGATCTTTGTTAGTTTTAATCTAGACAATAACCAGTTGCATGTAAGTTTTTGATTGCTTGTGTTCCATCGTAATAAATGAAGCCCCTGAACTTATAAAGCTTACCCCATTTGCTTACCGAAACATAACAAAACTGATGACAAAATTTCTATAATTGAGAAACTGTCAGCAATGTACGTGATTGATTACCCCACCCAAAAACCAGTGTGCAATTTCAGGTGTTCATTTAACAGTCGAATAATTCCTAACCATTAGCAAAACGCAATGTTGCAAAGTTACAAAAAAAGGCTAAACCACCGAAGTGTGATTAAGGCTTTAGCTTTCGTTTTTCATGTTTTGGTATTGGCTTTAAAAGTCTTTTTTTTTGTAAGGGATATACAGCCGTGTCAACTGCATTTCAGTTATATATAGATCATCAAAAAGTTTGAAAGATGCGTTAAGCTTACTGTGGAGACTTTGGTTTAGGTGTGCAAAATGAAAAATATGTTCGATCTAAGAACGTGACATTATGTTGGTTAACCCTTAAAATGCTTGGTAACTTTCAAAAAATGATTTTTTTGTTGTCTGCTTTTCCGAAACCTTTGATATCTGCTTAATTTTGAGGTGGAAAGATACTCAGAGTAGCAAACAGGTTAGATCACAGGTCAGTCGCCAATTTACTTCGCGGCTGGTCTGGATCTAACCTGTTTGCATAAGCATGAAGTCGGTTCTAGCACTATTAGTGTTGAAATACACTTATGGTACGAACAAAAACATAAATATTGACAATTGTCCCAGCAAGGAAATTAATACTCTCAATGTTTATAACTCGTTTAGGTGACCAATCAGAATGGAGAAAGAAGAAGAGAGATCCGGGTGTACCAGATGCATTCGAAAAGTCCAAGCGTCCAAGATCGAAGAGGACGATCTGGGTAAAGCCAAATCCTTCAGGTTGTTCAGCATCAAGCGTCCGCATATGCGCGCTTTCCACACTTCCTGGTTTTGCTTCTTCATCGCGTTCACGTCTTGGTTCGGGATCCAGCCCCTCGTACCCACCATACGGAAGGAGCTCGGTCTCTCTAAGAAGGACGTGGCAAACTCGGGTATCGCCAGCATCGCCGCCACCATCTTGGTTCGCATTGTCGTTGGTCCCCTGTGTGACAAGTTTGGGCCCAAACGAGTAATGGCCGGTCTGCTGATTGTTGGCGCCGTGCCAATGGCGTTTGCCGGACTGGTCAAGAACACCGCAGGACTGATCGTGGTGCGGCTTTGTGTGGGAATTCTCGGTGGTACCTTCATACCCTGTCAGTTCTGGACGTCCGCCATGTTTAACGTGAAGATCGTGGGTACGGCCAATGCTCTTGTGGGTGGGTGGGGTAATCTAGGAGGCGGCTTCACGTTCATCATCATGCCGGCGCTTTTCGAGATGATGAAAGCGTTTGGAGCGGACGAATTCCTCGCCTGGAAGCTTGCCGTCCTTGTGCCGTCGGCATTTTCCATCGGGATGGGTAAGTTAACGTCTTAAACCTTTTACCAAATGCCAAATTTTCGACTGTCCCAAATTAAAAGAGTTTGCAGACGACATTTCAAAATGTGATGAAATTGAATATCAATCTTCTGATAGGACAGAAAACATAATTGGAAAAGGAAAAAATGCTCTTAACGAGCAATCTCTCCTTTTCCCACAATGTTTGTCAGAATCGTCTGCAACAAACTGGTCAAATGGTGTTATTGTTCGGTAATGGGTTAAACAAGCTAATCTTAGGCGGCAATGTCCGCTTTTATACGTCATTAATGATCCTTGATAGTATTCATGCTGTTGTTTATCCAAGAGGCTAATGACCATTTATCTAGTGAAAAAATAAATATCATCCTAGAGCAATTTGAAGTGTTGTAAAACAGTATTCGCTCTTTGAGTTGAGAAATAAGTCGCCTTTAGTCAAACATGTTTTGTTTGTTTGTGGATCTTTGGATAATTCAAAGGCATGCATCATTCGGAAAAGAAAACTATGTTTCTGCGATTTCGAATAACCAGGACTCGACTGTTTGAGAACTGTTTCTACTTCAGGTCTCAGGATTTCTAATAACCGTGGTTCAACACCCTGAGAATTTACTCTATTTCTGGTCTCAAGAGTTCGAATAACCGAGATTCGACTGTATAAGAACTTACCCTTTTTATAATGTCATAATATCGAATAACCGGGATTCGACTATATTAGAACGCGCTCTATTTCAGGTCTAAGAATTTCGAATAACCTAGTTTTGACTCTGAGAGATTTTCGCTCTATTCCAGGTCTCCTGATAATATTTACGTCGGACGATTGCCCACAAGGTCACTGGTCCCTTCGAAAACTCCCCTCAAAGGACATGTTTGAAGCCGATGGTACAACGTATGAGGAAGGTTCCTGCGTCGCAGAGGAAGATATTATAGCTGGGGAAAAATCGAAGAAAGCGTTTGATAATCAGGGATTTGATTCCATTGAGAATGGTGAGTTCTCTGTGGTGGAAGCGTTTGATCGCTAAAACCACCAAGCCAATATATTTTCCTCAACTAAGTCAAAAAAATCACATTAAAGAAATTCACCGATGTGTAAGTAACATATACCAAGTGACTATCGAGTACCGAGAGATAATTGTGACAAGGATTACATGGATCAAGGATGGAGGACAGCTAATTAAGTTCGCTCTTTATCTTTCAACCATGAACTTAGCACAATTTTGAGTTCAATGTTTCCAGTATTTAGTTTTGCTCTTGTATTAGTAGTCCGGATGATCAAGATATAGTCATTCTGTTCTATTCAATAGAGTTACGGCTTGGATCATCCGAGTTTTTGAGCAAGGTATTTTGATGTTACTAAGAACACGTGTAGACGAAAATAGGATTTTCCTTTTATCATTCTGTTTTAATTGGTAACCGGATATCGTTAACATTTGATAAAACTATTCATCACTAATGCAGATTTTGAAAGAAATGCATGCCACGTGAATACTTTATGTTTTTACGATAAGTTTTTGCGCTATTAGCAAAAACCATTAGTTCTTATTTCTATTTATAATGTTTTCTTTGAATGTGTTCATTTTTTCTTACCTTTAGGTATTCATTCCGATCAGCCAAAGGAAAGTGGAAAAACGAAGTATGTCGTTTCAAAACCAGGTTTGTTATTTACTTCCTACACATCATTTAACTTTCTACATTTTTTTTCTAAAATTTTGGTTCGTGTAGCCTTTCGGTGCTCACCGTGTCTTATTCTTGGCTGAAGTCAAGAAAAATATTGTTTTATCTTTACTTCAAGAAATAGCAGAAGTTGGTGCAGGAAACGGCCTGGTTTAAGGAAAGGTCTATGATAGGGGAGTTAACCTACGACCGAAATAACATGAACCAGCATTGTACTGAGTTACTTAACTCATGGAATGCTGGGTAATTTTCTAAAAATCAATTTTTGTGTCGTCTACATTCCAAAACCTAAAATAGCTGCTTAATTTTGTTGAGGAAGAATACTCAGAGTTGCAGACAGGTTATATCACAGGTCAGTCGCCAATTTACTTGGCGGCTGTCCATGATCCAACCTGCCTGCATAAGCATGAAGTCGATTCCAGCACTATAAGGGTAAAAGTATCTTTTGCTGTAAAGCATACTTTAGTATTGTCAATCGGAGCACTCGGTTATGTCGGCCACTGTCGGAATTTAACGAAGTTTGCCGACTTCAGCTTCATATTGAGCATCCGGTTCAATATAAATGTAAGCCCAACACAATATAAAATGTCTTATATTAATTTTACGCTGTATCTATCGATCTAATCAATGTTTTCCATTGACCCCTTGAACCATGCTAATTTGAGGGACCTTTGACCCCTTGAACTAGTATATGGAATTGTGAATGGAAAACAAAGATCTTTAGGAGTCATATCCAGGAGTTTATGGGACATTCATTTACTATGTATGTTCGTGGTCAAGAAAAGACCTGATTTTAAGTTTCTAACCATTTTTGATGTTCATAAACTAAATTCAAATGGCTAATCAAATCTTTAAATGTTTTGTTAAACTACCAACTAAACAACAGACATAAACATTGTACTAAGCTCTCGGTATACTTCTTTCTCTAGATTGATTTAAATGTTTTTATTTAGACTCCGTGGAGGACGAGAAGGGTTCGTGTAAAGGCATCGACTTTTGGATGATCATCACCATCGCTGTCCTGGTTATTCAGTACGGACTATGTTTCGGGGTAGAAATTGCTGTCAACACCGTCATGAACCTCTACTTCCTGTACAGATTCAAAATCGATGGCTGCGTCGAAGGGGGAGGAGCCGACGCCGCTGCCATGGCAACAAACATGACGTCAAACGGAACACTGATGAGCACGACGTTGGCGTCTGTGATGACGACGTCGTCAAATGATCCAAACGAGTGCAGCATACTGACCCAAAACACGGCCAGTCTTATCGCCTCCCTGTTCGGTCTGATGAACCTATTTGCGCGGGCGCTGGGCGGGATATTCTCGGACCTTCTCCGGAAGTACCTACAGATCCCTGGCCGCCTTCTCGCCCACATTATCTGCCTGACGGGTGAAGGAATCCTTTTGATCGTGTTTAGTCAGATGACGAGTATCCCGTCGGCCATTGCGGCCATGATCGCCTTCAGTCTGTTTGTCCAGATGTCCGAGGGTTCCACATTCGCCATTGTCCCCTACGTCCACCCCCGACGTGTGGGTGTGGTGGCGGGGTTTATAGGGGCCGGGGGCAATGCCGGGGCCCTTATATGGAACACGATCTGGTCCCAGCTTGTGGACACAGATCCCAGTCGATGGTTCTGGCTTCTCGGCGTCTTTGTGCTCTGTGGGAACGCACTGACGCTCCTCATTCCCGTACAGAGGCGGCGGATCTGGGGCTGCTTTTCCAAAAAATGACATTGACCTTTGATTTTTTTTGTTGCCAATAATTTGTAATTCACTTAATTCTTCGTACAAATTGGCTTTAAGCTGCTTCTCAAGAAGTTTGCATTGACATTCTTCTTGACCTACCATTGCAGGTTTGCTGTTCACTGTGTATTTATTGGCACAGGCTGCTTCTCAAGAAATTAACCTTTACATTCTAGTTGGTATGACCTAACAGATTTGCTGTTAACTTTCAATCTATTGGCATGGGCCGCTTCTCAAGAAATTAACCTTGACATCCTGGTTGGAACAAAATAAAAGATGTGATTAACTATAAGTATACATTGCCATAGCTTGCTTTTCAAAAAATGACTTTGACCTTTGATATTCTTGTAAGAGCATGATTTAAAGTGATTAACTCTTGGTATATATTGGCATAACTTGCTTTTCCGATATTGACAATTGCTTTCTTGTTGGCATATACATGTCCTAAAAGGTTGCTGTGGTTTATTAACTATTGGTATATATTGGCATAATTTGCTTTTCCGATATTGACAATTGCTTTCTTGTTGGCATATACATGTACTAAAAGGTTGCTGTGATTTATTAACTATTGGTATACATTGGCATAGCCTCATTTTCCACAATTGACATTATTATTCTTGTTGGCATAACACAAGATGTTGCTGTAATTTTGGTATATGCTGACACCGTTTCTTGGCAAGACCTTACAGGGTCGCCGTAAAATGTGTATAAGCTACTTTTCAAGAAATTGACATCGGCATATTTGTTGGCATATTCTTGCAGGTTTGCTGATCACAATGTATCTATTGGCATAATCTGCTTCTAAAAAAGTCTCATTGGTGATTGCCATTCGACTTGGCATGACCAAACAGCGTCGCTGTAAAATGTGTATATATTGACATAAGCCATTTCTCAAGAAAATGACAGTGACATTCTTGTTGGCATATTGTAAATGGCTCGTCATTCACTTGGTATATAATGGCATATGGTGATTCCCAAAAAAATAACCTTGATATTTTTGTTGGCATATATTAACAGGTTCGCTATTTACTTGATATAACATGGCATACGCATCTTCTCAAGGGATTAAGCTTGGCATTGTTTTTGGCACAAACTTACATATGTGCTTACACTTTATATATAAAACATACTTGTTTCGCAATCGTATCCCGGTGACATTAAAGAAGCTTTCACTTGGTATATAAAGAACAAGGTTTGTTTCGAAATTTGTATCCCGTTGTCATTAAAGAGTATGGCATGTACTTTATTCTAAGCATTTCGGGTGAACACCCGCCCGAAATACATTCGGAAACCTCTGCAAACGACGTTAGCGAATGTGCGTCTAAAATTCTGCAGAAACGTTACAAGGTTTTACCTTAATATTTCGTCATAATTCAGGATTCATGTGTTTCAAATCGAGACATGTGTATAGTTTAACCTTTAAAAGGTGCTTTATATTTTGAAAAGAGACAGTAACGAGATGTACGTTGTGTGTTTGTTATATTTCTCCTTTTTCGGAATTGTTACGGCTTATTTTCAGATAGAAGCCGCAATAGATATGTGTCATATTTATTATTTTTTGTTTGAAAACAGAGTTGTTAGTATAATAAAAGTAGGACCTACTTAAACAGATGTGTTTTATCTTACAGTTTCATCAATTTTCACATTATATAAGTTATATGTTAAGATTTTTTCGAATCTTACATTTCAGTGTCAAAATATACAGATGAAATTAAGATATAATGGAAATATGTTCCTTTTCAAAGGCTATGGTAAACAGTTAAAGGTGCTTATAGAAAAAAATGTCGTTGAAACTATACAATCTTCGTTTTGTTGTTTAGTATACAATTAAAAGTAGCTATTTTAAGCATAATTAATTAAGGGAGTATTAATTTATCTAAGTGTGAACAGCTTATGAAATGTAAAGGTAAAGGTTTTTTTATTATAGTGTCACCCCTATTGAAAGGGCCAGCCAGTTTGGCTTATGAGACACTTTTCACTGATTATACCAAGTACCTCCCATCTTCTATCACTATGCTAATATGAGGTGGATCTCAAAAGAAATGTCACGATTTTATATTAAGTACATGTCAGGTCACTGTATACACACTTTAAAGACATAGGCGTAGGAGCCGGGGGGCCAGCCCCCCCCCCCCAATATCCAGACTGGGGGCCAGAGTATACTTTGGCCCCCCCCCCCCAATATTCACAATGGAAGATAAAAATTTTTGGAAAGAAAAAATGAAAGAAATGAAATTTAACAGCAGAATTAATATAAAAGTGTATTTTGTGCTTTATTTAATACCAATTCGCCTTTTGTTACGAACAATAACATTTTGACGTCATCATCGCAAATGACAATCTGAATACATCAGGTTTATCCAATGAAATCTCAGCTCACGGAAAGTAGTTTCAACTAACGAAAACAATGAAGCAAAACGTACTCTAAGCAGTCAGACCCTATATTGTATTTAAATATAAACTTATTTTTTGTTGGGTATTGCAGAAGAATTCGTGGCTGTGACAGCATGGTGTCTGTTACTTTTAGTTATTATTGATACAATATGCTTTCCGCGTGAGATCGAGACTTGGCCAATCCTATTTTCTTTTTCTTTTGGTTATTTTGTCTTAACTAAGATACACATTTTCATACACTTTCTTTTAATTCATTTAATGATATTGAATTTGTAGACGCATTATTAGTCATGAGAAAGTTTAGGAATATTTATTCTTAGACCGGTCTTATCTGAAGTTGCCCCCCCCCCCCATGTTGAAAACGCTCCTACGCCTATGAAAGAATTAAATTTTAAATCTAATTTTGCTTTCAATGCAAATTCATCAGTGCGTATCATATAACAGTACAGATGTTGTACAGTTTCAAAGACATTTATTTCTAATAACTTCCAAATCTCCTCACATCTGTGTACAAAACCTTTAACCCACTACCAAACTATAACAACATTCGACCAGTTTGCAGGCGACTCTGGATGAGCAATTTCTCCTTTTCCAACAATGTTTCAGCCTATTAGAAGATAACTTTTTCAATTTCATCACATTTTGAAATGTCGTCTGCAACTCTGAATTTGGGACAGTCAAAAATCGAGCGTTTGGTAAAGGGTTAAAGGCTCACGCTTGTTTTAAATGTAAAAAAAGGTAAAGGTTATTTTATTATAGTGTCACCCCTATTGAAAGGACCAGCCAGTTTTTGGCTTATGAGACACTTTTCACTGATTATACCAAGTACCTCCCTACTTCTATCACTATGCCAGGCGCCAACCGGATATTAGTCGGTAACCATTAAATTTTAATAGCCCGCGATCAAAAACCGGGCATTTCTGAACAAGTCCCACGAGAAACATTCTCCGAACCAACGCCCTCCACCCCCACCCCCCGTTGGACTCGAACCTTCGACCTGCTCGTCCAGAGGCACTAGACCACGGTGAGGGATATTTTAAATAGGATAGTCGGATGAGTTATATATCAAACCCCGTAAGTGCAAATCCTGTTACGTATTTAAATATAAAGCTTACAAAACAACATGCGCAAGGTATTCACTGACACATAACTGATTTTATTTTTGATTTGACTTTAACGCCGTTTTAAACAGAATTTCTGTCAGATCCCGTACCTGACACGTACCTGGCTCTTCCTCGCCAGGACGAGACAATATTCCTTCGAAGCCGTTGACTGCTTTCCCACATAATGTCGTTTTCTAACTGAAATACTGTTGAAAACGGCGATCAACTTAATAAAAGTACTAAGAAAGTGAAGAGAAAAAACAACAACAAGCCAATCATTTTGTCCAACAAACTTAATTTGAGATAACTCGGGAGAATCCGTATGCAACGACCGTTTGTTCGGGTATTTTCGTTTGATAAAGGTTATATTGTTTTTCAAAGCCGAGAGTTAAATAATACGGAAATACCTGAAAGGTCTCACGAAAATGAACGTACGAAAACACCCGAAAGGTCTCACGAAAATGATCGTACGGAAACACCCAAAAGGTCTCACGAAAATGAGCGTACGGAAACACCCGAAAGGTCTCACGAAAATAAACGTACGGAATCACCCGAATTGTCTCACATAAATGTTCGAACGGAAACACCCAAAAGGTCTCACGAAAATGATCGTACGGAAACACCCGAAAGGTCTTACGAAAATGAACGTACGAAAGCACCCGAAAGGTCTCACGAAAACGAACATACGGAAACACCCGAAAAGTCTCACGAAAATAAACGTACGGAAACACCCGAAAGGTCTCACGAAAATGAACGTACGGAAACACCCGAAATGTCTCACGAAAATGAACGTACGGAAACACCCGAAAGGTCTCACGAAAATGATCGTACGGAAACGCCCGAAAGGTCTCACGAAAACGAACGTACGGAAACACCCGAAAGGTCTCACGAAAATGAATTAGTCCCAAGTTTGATAATCTATTAAAAAAAACACTATTTGAACGAGCGAAAGCCTTTAACCCAAAGATATTAATCGCAACACTGAGTCGAAGTTATTTGAGATAAGCACAAGTAGTACAAAGTATATTTAAGTTATTTTTATCACCTTTATCACTATCCATAAAGTTTTATTTTTATTCGTTTGTTTTCTGTATAAGTACTTAGAGGTGACAAAACGTTAAGTAATGACGTAAATACTCAAACACGTGTGTTTAAGCTGCTTGTTCACAGACTTCAGGAAATTTGGAACTTGACAGCAGTTTTACTGTTTTAGGATATGCACTGGTAGTTGGCCATTGAAAGCAAAATGAGTACGTGTTTAAGTGTAAAGCCTGCATGCAGTGAATCAATATGCATTTTAATTGAAAAGCGTTGTTACGGTTTTGAGATCTATTAAATATAGACTGTATATATCTTAATGCTTCCGAAATAAATCATTCTTTCAAAAGCTCATTTTAATTGTATATCTTACAACAATTCAATAACTGTATTGTTTCAACGAGATTTTATTTTGAATTTCGACTTTTCTCATCTGTGAACAAACACCATTAGATAACCACTATCAGCTCAATCAAATAAATATACGCGTTCCAGAAATGCATGCGTGAGTTAATTGTGCATGTTAATGGATTATCACCGTTTTCAAACGATATTAGACAACTTTGCAACGCCAGTTCACCTAGCCATGTTTTGCCGTTGTAAAGTACACGCGTTTTTCTAGGAAGAGGTGCCTTGGCCCAAAGATATTCAATAATCGATAACAACTAATACAGAATACCTATAACCCACCATTTTAAAACACATTCCTTCACCGGACTATTTCGGTCGATCTTGGTTAACCTCGGTTGGAGTCCGGAATTATTCGGTTAAATGCGAATACTTCCGGCCCAGACCGAGGTTAATAGAGAATGACCGAAAGACCGCGTGATTTCATTAATTGAACCTTACAAGCGAATCTCTTTCTAACTCTCTTGTCTAACGATGGAGTAGTATTTCAGATATAATCGTTAATATTTCAGACCGACCGATCGACCAACTTTGATTTCCGAGAACGGTCCATCATTGCACTGTGGAGTGTCATATGGTAAGACCCTGTGTCCTACATTTGTACCTGTTTGTTTACAAAAAGCCGTTGATAACACGGCGGTAAAGGCATATCAAAGGAGAGGAGTACAAATAAATTACAGAAAAAATATATGGAGTTCTTTTATTATGCTCATAAAAGTCATGAGAATTAGTTTAGGAATACATTGAGACCCTATTTAATAGACTCATTTAAAATAAGTTATTTTGTGCTTGAAATATAGTTGTAGCCAATTTAATCATGTTTATCAACAACCTGTTTGTTTACATATTCAAAATAATGAATTTTGATTGGTCGGTTAAAAAATGTGTGTATAAACTGTCAGGAAATCTGAATCATAAAACTTGCTTATCTGGGTTATTTCTGGGTTACTTTCCCATGTTAGTTGTGCTGATGGTTTTTTCTGGTGATAACTATTTGAATCTGTCCAAAAGTTTACCAAATACATGTAATATAGTTTGATATAGCATTAATCTCCTTTAATGGGCCTTTAAACCAATACCATGGGAAGTATGATAACGATTAAAAAACTTGGAAATTTCTTTGCCCAGTGATATTGCACTTACATATAGAGTGAAGCCTCGTTTATCCGGACCCCGATTATCCGGATGTCTCGCAATCCGAACGAAATTGTAAGGGAACGGAATTGTTTGACCAGTTTGTTGCAGACGACTTTTGAAAACATTGTGGTTAAAGGAGAAATTACTCGTAAAGAGCAATTTCACCTTTTCCCACAATGTTTTCTGCCATATCAGAAGATTATCTTTGAATTTCGTCACGTTTTGATATGTCGTCTGCAAACTCTTTCAATTTTGGACGGTCGACAATTTGGCGTTTGCTAAAGGGTTATAAGTATACTCGTGCATACAGACCGTTTATGTCTTAATGTGTATATGAACATGCCCTGCTTCATTAGTCCGGATTATTCGGTAAACCGGACATTTTGTTGGAAACGGACCTGTTCGGATTAACGAGACATCACTGTAGATGCCTTATATAAATTTCTATTTGAGATGTCGTCTTTTCATTACAATTATGACTATTTTATGTCTCAATTCTAACTTCAATTTATAGGTCTATTGCTAAAGTACAATTTCGAGGCTTGCGATATATTCCCGGTTAACGACCCAGATTTCGATGTTTTATTTTTAACACTTAAGGCAGTGAACCATTTTCCAAGTGGTTAAAGTACTTTTCTTTTAGAAAATTTAATATCTTTTTCTTGTTCTCGTATTTATTTTTCCTTTCTTTTCTTTTGTATTCTTTTTTACAATGAAACATATGTAAAAGGAAAGCTCAAAGTGAAATGATCGCTATAAATACACACACTTTAGATGTAACTTTCAAAAAGTCTTTCTTTTTCAGTAAAGTGATATGACTTGATGAAACAAACTGACAAACTTTAACTCAAGACGGTTACAATAACGTATAATCATCTTTAAAGACAGAGTCTTTTCCACTGTCCCAAATTGAAAGAGTTTGCGGACGGCATTTCAATGATATTTCTTCTGATAGGCCAGAAAACATTGTGGAAAAAGGAAAAATTGCTCGTCACGAGCAATTTCTCCTTTTCCCTCAATGTTTTCTAAAGTCGTCTGCAACAAGGTGATCAAATGTCGTTATTGTTTGGGAAAGGGTTTTAAACCAATACAATGATGATAATGACAACGATTAAAAAGACTTTAGAAACTTCTAAATTATCTGCTTATTTATATTACACTTGAATATAAATTTCTACTTAAATCCAGTACCAAACAATAACGACATTTGACCAGTTTGTTGCGGACGACTTAGAAACTATTGTGGGAAAAGGAGAAAGTCCTTGTCCTTTTCCCAAAATGTTTTCTGCTTTATCAGAAGATTATTCTTTCAATTTCATCACATTTTGAAATGTCGTCTGGAAACCCTTTCTAATTGGGTCGGTCGAAAATATGGCGTTTGGTTAAGGGTAAATATCTTCATTTGGTTACAATTATGACTAATTTATGTCTTAATTTCAACTTCAATTATAGGCCAATTGCTAAAGTACAATTTCGAGGCTTGTGATATATTCACGGTTTACGACCCGGATTTCGATGTTTTATTTTTAACACTGAAGGCAGTGATCCATTTTCCAAGTGGTTAAAGTACTTTTCTTTTTAAAAGTTCATATTTTTTTTCTTGTTCTTTTTCTTTTCTCTTTCTCTTTCTTTTGTTTTGTAGTCTTTTTCTACAATGAAACGTATGAAAAGGGAAAAAACTTTGTGTAATGATTTTTTTTTACAATAAAACATATGGAAAAGGGACGCACTTTATGAATTGATTGCTTAACATACAAACACACACACGTTAAATGTAACTTTCAAAAAGTCATTATGTTTTCGTCAAGTGATATGACTTGATGAAACAAACTGGCATCATTCCATTAACTCAAGGTGGTTGAATAAAATATAATCATCTTTAAAGAGCGATTGTTAACTATATTACTCCTTTAACGAGACATTCTTATAGCTAGGGTCCTGTGTGGCCCAGTGGTGTGGTGTAGGAGTCGCATTATAGCGGTCCCTGGTTCAAAACCCATTAGTGGCCATTGTTTTTGCATGAGAGTGCCATTGGACAAGACACAGCAGAGCCCAAGCCTAGAATTGGTAAAATCCAGGAAAGACGTAAAATAACTTAAGGAAGAGTACTCGTAATTCGTCATTTTGAAATTCTTTCATTCGTCGGATTACTTCGGTCGTTCTCGGTATACATCGGTCGAGGCCGGAACTATTCGCTTAAAAGCGAATAGTTTCAGCCCAGACCGATATCTACCGAATGAATTTTGAAATTGCGAATTATGGGTATTCTACCTTAAAAGCGTGATTGTTTACTGTTTTACTCTTTTGACGAGACATCTTGATAGCGAAGGTTCTGTGTGGCCCAGTGATTTGGTAGTAGGAGTTGTAGCTTGGCGCTCCCGGGTTCAAAGCTCACGAGTGGTGCTTGGGTTTTGCATGATAAAATCATTAAGCAAGACATTGCAGAGCCCTAGTCTAGAATTGGTAAAGTCCATGAAATCCGTAAAATAACATAAAGTTGAATATCCATAATTTGCCATCTTGAAACTTCGGCTGTTCTCGGTATACATCGTTCCGGGTCGGAACTATTCGGTAATTATATAATGCGAATAGTTTCGGCCCTGACCGATGTATACCGAGCACGACCGAAGCAATCCGACGAATTAAAGAAGTAGTTTCAAAATGGCGAATTATGGGTATTGTATCTTGAAAGAGTGACTCTTAACTGTTTTACTCTTTTGACAAAACTAGAATCGGTGAAACAAATAAGGCCTTAATATAAATTTAAAATGTTGACACGGTGTTAAAACATCATACAAACAAATATCAATAGCGAAACGAACTACCTGTACCGGAGGACTAAAAGTTCGTGGTATTTTATGAACGAGATTTATATGGATAAGTGCAATTAGATCATTGAACCATTAACTGTATTTATATCAAAGCTTTTCACACCACTTCTTGTTGATGTACTCAAAAAGAATCCAGTCAAAAGTTAAGATAATAAATTAGCAAATGGGTTGAGCTACAAGTTCAATAGGCTCTCCCCATCTGGTATTTAAGTTGCAATATTTGTTATGGCAATATTCCATTATTCCTTTATGTTATTAACAAACCAATACTATTTGCGTAACAAATCAAAATTTACAGCAATGGTTAGAAAACAAAAGATATCTGAAAGAAATAGAGAAGATTAGAGCAAAAGAGCAAAGACAGTCTAGACGTAACATTTCCGATTAGCGTAGAAGAGTACAGGAATAAGAAGAACGAGTAGATGAACTATAACAATAGGGGCATATTGCAGTTAAAGTTACAAATCAAAACGATTTGGTAACTTTCTGTATAAAAAAACATGCAATATATTTACATTCCCATGCAATAGTTCGATTGAAATAAGGCGAAAAGTCTCTTTCTATGTCGTACTATTACCTTTATAAACTGAAGCGGAACGAAAAAAAACACCACAACATTCTTTCTGAAAAGGTCGTGTTTCACCATAATAACTTCTGATACAAATTTGGTAAAGATGTTTAGTCGTTGAAGCTAAATAAAACTCACAAATTAAAAATGGTCCATCGGGTTTATCCAATTAAAACGCACGAGTAGTTACATTCGGAACACCTCGGCCATTTCTTAAAATAAGCTTGGGGTTAATGGGGAGCCATTTTTGAAAGTGGGTCAGCAACGAAGGGTATGTCCGTTTGCAATCGTATCTACTCGGAAATCCCCGGCACAAGCCGGGGAATGCCGAAAAGAGCCGACTGACAAAATATGAAACAAAGATTTGTTGATATGATCATCTTAAAAGAAAAGGGTAAAAAACCCATTCAATTGTGATATATAACCAATTTGTGTGTATTTAAATACATATTAAGTGCCTATGTGCATTTTGCGTTATCTGCCGGAAAAAAGGCGAATTACCCCCAGGATTTCTGGTGTATTCATTTACTGCCTACGAGGTATATCTACCGACTTGTGACGGGGATTGCCGAGTTGATACGATTGGAGTAGTTACGACTTATGTTTCATAAGACTACATTTAGGTCAGAGTCAATGTCAAGGTTAAAGTGACGACGGTGTATGCAACACGTGTCTTATAAAAGCTGCATGTTCACGGTTGCGAGGAAATTTGGGATTAAAAACATGATTTTTTACAAACTGTACACATTATGTTCTGTTGTATCATACACAAATGAGAAAGCCATTAAAGCAAAATGTGTTCGTATTTATGTTTTAAGAGTACATACACAGTGAATTAACATTTATTCAGAAACAAAAACGTTTCAACGGTTTTGAAAACTACCACATAGATACTATAATACTTCGACATATTGACAACGTCTGAATAATGCCTGTTATCATAAATACTTTGACATATTGACTTCTCATGAATAACACATGTTTTCAATAACTACATCATTGTAAATCACACAACAATACGAGAACTGCATTGTTACGTAATTTTATTTGCCTTTCAAATGTTCTCATCTGTGAACAAGTATGTTTAAAGAAAAGGGGCTTTGAAAAGGCGTCCTTGTGGTAAGACTCCGGCTGGGTACAAATCCCGATGGCGGCATTTATATTTTCATGACGCTTAAGATGAATCTCTCTCGTTTCTATTTCATTGAACTGCCCTAGTTTACGCTTAAATGGAAACGTTTAACAAGCTGGGACACCTTGTTGCAATGTATATAACACTACGATTTTTTAATATAGGCCTAATGTACTTTTATATACATGAAATGTATTTCTCAGGTTACGGAAATGTCCGAGTAGTTGCGATTGATGGCTTATGAGTCTTCCTTACACATTTTCCTAAAAATCCAAATGACTATAGATATCCTGTTATTTGATGTCGATTCTGTACGACACAAGACAATATGAAAAAAAAAGGCAATTTATAATCACACTGAATATAATGTCACCTCGTCCTTGTCGCCATTTATAAATATTCTATGTACAAGGGAGGTAACTTTAAGCAAGCTGAAATAAATAATTCGCCTTCTTATCTCCCTTTTGTAATTCCGAAGATGTGCTGACGACGTTACATGTGCTAAACTCTTCGTCGAGTGTACATTATGTGATTTGAAATCAAATTAACGCTCGATCTTAACTCGGTTAGCCTATACAAGTTTTCAAATCACTTTCATGTTTTAAAAGGGAGATAACTTTCAATAACCAAATCAATAATTTTCTTTATTTCATATTTATTTATCATCAGAAGAGGCGGTTTTTGTTCGGCTTGTGACGCTACTGACCGCTTCATCGAGTACATGTATACTCTTTATTTAATACTGCAACGGTGTTATATCATTTGAATTAAAGCTTTTGTGTTCTCTGCCGTTTCAGCATGTATTTAGTTCCATCTAGAATGCAGTCAGCCAATCTATCTATGATGCCGTATGTGTACAAATTTGTAATCGTACTTTAAGGCGACCTCAACGTTTTTAAGAACTCCGTCGAACATCCCTTGTAAATCTTCACATGGCTATCAACATTCGCCTTTTTCCTCTTTCATTTCTCATAACTTAGTTAGAATTGGATACCATCTTACAATGAAAAGAGGAAATACATTTCCATAAGAGGATATAGGATAAAATCCGTATTTTGATTGCATTTACCTTATCTTATTGCACAGTATCCCCACATTGACTACCTTTGAAGCGGCTTTTACTTTGAGAAATCTAAAAAAAAAGCCTACATGTATCATAAGACATAATTGTCTCCTCTTTTCTTTTCCTATCGACTATACAATACTCTATAAGAAACTTTTGTCCACATTGAAACAAAGAAATACACCAAAATTGTTTTCGCGTTTCACAAAAAAATCTAGAACTATCAAATGTGCGTGTGTTTTAGTACATACTGGATCTTATTCACGCACTCATCGCTTTTGAACGTATAAAAACAATGCTTATAACAAGGTAATCTCGTTTACTAAAATATAAATATATAAAGTGTTCAAAGCCTCATCAACTTGTATGGTTGTCCTAAGCATAAATCAGGTTTAATTCTGAACAGACATTTTCGTACAAAATCTAGGACATACTTTGATAATGAGTTAATGGTATTATCATATGATATCTTAGAAACATGCCCTATAATAACATCACTTATTTATCTTTCTTTTATTATTTGTTTTCATTTCCTTAATCCTTTTTTTTTTAAATCTCGGCAATTTGTCAAGCTATGTCCTGCTTATTTTAGTTATATAATTATAATACAACAAAACCGCTTGCTTAACTACTCATAAGGGCTGGTCAAGACGGGAAGAACCATTGGTGTTCCGTTACATAGTCGGAAAACAGCCTCTCATGAAAAAAGAATATAATGCTACCATTATTTGACCCAAAACTATTCTAGAATCGGTCGAGAAATATGTGTGCCATATGCAGCTATCAATAATCAACAGGAAATGTAACACGAAGGTGTTGGGTGCTTGCAGCGACTTATCTGCCAAATAGTGTTTACTCCTGCACACCCTTATCTATGATGGGACAATGTTTTTATTATAGACCTTGTACAGAAGTTTTTTGATGTAAATTATAAACGATCAAATGAAAAATGTATTATGCTTGTACAAAACCATAATGTTCGTAATTGTGGATGCCATGTGACCCGGGTGGTCCAAACTGTAGCTGTATTACTGAACGAAATATCTACGATCAATATCTGGATCATTCATGCTAGTTGTCATGAGGAACTTTCCTTAATCTACTTAGATATCTACCTACATACTCAAATCTTATTTAAGATCATTAAATATGAGAAATAACGTGACGGTTAAGTAAATATAAGATTTGCGTAAATCCAAATTGTATACGGTGGTGACCTACCATTAACCACAAATACTTTATATTACAGCATAATACATATTTCTCACGATTACGTCTTGATAATATACATGAAATCTTGTTTTTTTTATTGTTTTCTTTTATAGTTTTCTTTTCATATACATGTATAAACATATACCCACAAGATGGTCTCAGTCAATGTAAACGAGATGGAATTTGCGCTTGCAAAAGCTTTTTTCGCATTTAAACTCGAAAAATTCAATAAGAGTTAAAAAATCATCTGACCGATAATACATCATATTGCAATATGATATCTCTTTTTCCCACGTTTATCTCTTGATAATATATCGCTTGCTGTTATCGTTTTCTCTACATATACATGTATATTCGGCATAGATTAGCTGCAAATTTCATCTTTGACTGAGAAAAAATTGCAAAGAAAATTGGGTAAAGCGTGTGTAACAACAGGAGAATTTGCTCGCTAAGAGCTATTCAGCCTTTTAACTCATTGAGTCCTCAATGCATTTACAATAACACGTGTAGATAGGGGGAAAGGGAGAAAGGGGCAAACGTCAAAAGGCAATACTCTTTTAATCCTAAGAATGTTTAGTTATTTTCTAAAAATATTTTTTTTGTCGTGATTTTTCTGAAACCTCGAATATCTGATTAATGTTATTGACGAAAAATACTCAGATTCGCAAATAGGTTAGATCACAGGTCAGTCGCCAGTTTACTTGACGGCTGGCCTGTGATCTAACCTGTTTACATAAGCATGAAGCCGGTTCTAGCACTATAAGATTAAAACAGATATGACGTTTGATTTTCATTACCAAGTTACCACCAATGCTTTTTTTGTCATTGTTATGCAAGTAATTATTTTGTTTAAAAAACATTTAGTTTATGAGTTCAACTTTTAAATACCATTTATTCTGTTCTATTCTACTCTGTTCTGTTTGGAATTATTCATCCTGAAATAATATTTTGAAATATTGATATAAACTATAATAAAATTGAACATCCTTGCATGTTACAGAGAGTCTGCTTAATTTGCGACTCATTTCCAACAAGTTGTTAACACTTTGGAGGAATGACAATAAAACGCGATTGCAACAAAATTGTAGCGACCAATTGCTCCTTTTGTTTAAATGGTTTTAGACCAATGCAAAAAAAACAACAAAAAAAAAAAAAGTTCATTTCTGTCATCTGCAAGTGCTTTAAATTTAGACAAGTCGAAAAACACCATATTTTGGAAATCAGCGAACTTAGTCGATCATGATTTACAACTGCCGTATATATGTTGTTTAGTTTTGTACCGAACTGCTCTATTCAAATGAAAAAACAGGTGACTTTTTAAAATTTATTTTTATCTATTTTTTAAAAGAATATATTCAAAGAGTCGTTTATCCGAATAATGAAGTAATGAATTTAATTCACCTATAATCGTTAACAGTTTGGTATATTTAGAATACTAGTCCACTATGTCCCAAAAGGAATGAACAGTCCGTCAGTCATATCATTTGAATAAGGAAGAACAAATCTAGAATTGCTAGGTTTCGTAGATTCATTGACTGTGCTCCTAGAACTATTTTATGCTACGTTTTTTTTTTTTTTTGCTTTTTATTTTTCTAAAGTCGTTACATATCGTCGGACAATTTCGAAGGAAATTACATATCAAAAGCAAGCTAAGGGAAAGACAAATATCCAAACATTGAAAATAAAACAAAATATATCACATATTAAACAAACAAGTCACACACTTTCCTCCAGGAACCGTAAAATCCAAGAGAATCCGATTGGACGACTTCCGTTTAGTTTAACCCCGCCTCCTTTCCTGTTGGCGCCGTTCGATATGCGCATCTAATCGGCGCTTCTCGGAATTTCAGCCAATCAGAAGTCTGGATTTCGAGTCAAGCGATGCTGAGAGCGTAACTGGTTAATAACATAAAGGCCGTTTTCACTTAGCATCATAAAGGCCTGTTCTGTTCGTTTATTTACAATTTATTAATGCGCCGCGTATGAATATCGACAGAGTGGAATTTTATATTCATTAGTATTTTACAAATTCAATCTAGATAAGAAAGTGGCGAAAATTTGTGGTGAAATCGAATTTGGGGTGATTCGGGGGAAATTAGCCATCGGATTTGTGTTTAACTGTTTTTAACGACTGATTACATTAACGAACAGCACTGGAAAATTACCTCGAACTAAAAGCCGACGTCGATTTCCGAGAAAGTAAAACTGAATCTGCGAAACAACGAGAAGCGAATAGCATAGCATGTTAACCATTAGTGAGACATACAAAACGGCATTCCAGCGCAGCGTGAGATAATTAACGAAAACGCAGCGCTAAAAAGGGCAAGGAAATAATAATAATAAAAAAAACCGAACGGAAATAAATCAACAAAACTAACAAAACTAACAGAACGTAAAAATGAGTGTCTACTCCATGCTGCAACAGGGGGACGTGGGGCAGTATACGAACTTTGACAAACTCGCCTACCACAACGCCTTACAGAACGGCAAGGGGAGTTTCTCCGTTAGCCATCTGCTGGACCTAGGAGAGCTTCCGAGCGAGAACTGTGCCATGTTCGCCAACACGGACCCCTCGCCGGGGCTGCCGACACAGACTTGCACAGCGGACTCCCCGAACAACCTCCAACAGCCGCAACAACAGCACATTCAGCAAGACCAGGGCCACACCCAAGGTCACGCCCAGGGGCCGCATACCCAGGGGCAACATCCCCAGGGACATACGCAAGGACTTGTTACGGATATGGATATGTTGGGGCAACAGAAGATGTCCCAAGATTCGTGTTTAAAAGAGGAACCGCAAGAAAGTCCGTCAAATGATACTCTTTCTGGTGAGTCAATAACGCTTTCGTTGATTATTCTTTTGATTGGTTAACTAATAACAGAGTTCCGAATTTGTGTGGATAATGAAATATCATTGAGTCTCAAATAACCACATTTTACTAAATTTGTGACGGTTGGAAACGAAAGATAAAAAATTGTAGTTATGTGTACATGAAAAATTGAGCGTATTTGTCGTTTTCACTTCGATTTAGTTGTTCCCACTTTGTCTTTGATAACTCCTTTAGTTTGTAACAATATGAAACGGTTAATGATGATAAGAAATAAGATGTTTTTTGGGGGCTAAATTGACCATTATTGCAATAAATAAACTGAATACTTAAAGAAGTCCACTGTGGAATTGTATACATAAACTTTTGTATATGCACACGAAATGCATTATCATTTAAGCTTGGGTTAAATTGAATATTAATACAATAAATAAAAAGAATGCTTAAAGAAGTCAACTTTGAAATTGTAAACACACAGCATTGCATATGCGTACAAAACACATATAGCTTCAGGGTAAAGACTTAGGGTTATTGTAGGTATTTTGTTGGTACTCTGTGTGCCACGATTCTAATCTAGGATTACACGTTACCCCCTTCCGTTCAGACATATGTCTAACAGATGATGTTTGGAATATTGTGGCGAAAGGAGAATTTCCTCTTTATGGCATTTCAAACGTTTGTATGTAATACATATGGAACATCTACGCTGCATAATTTGTAAATAATATCATTCGATAGCAATGTTATGAAGGAGGAACTTATAAAGAGTAAATACTTTTATTGTACTTTCAGGAAATTTTGTGAAAAGTATATATTCTACTTTTGTGTATGGTTTTATACTTGCATCTTACAACTTCATAAACATTCAATAAACTAATTCATTAAACGACCAAATCATCTTTTATTATGTATTTTATTGGCTGAATAGTTATATGTAGTATTTTTGTTTCGATAATTTTTTAGTATAAAATGTTCCTAAGATAAAACTTGATTACTCAAATAGTGTTGTTTTTCTTTTGTATCGAGGAAACCATAAAACTTTCAAGTTACTTCTTTGTTGTTTTTTTTATCATATTTCGCGTTAATCAATGGTCACTCAGAATTGTTTTTTTAATTATTTTAGTTGTTTATTACCTAATCGAAAGTGGTCTAATTCACCTTCTCAATTATACTTTAACAACTCGCTGCTGAAAACTTTGTTAACCTTTGGAAAAAAATATAAATAACATTAAAAATGTAAATGTATTGAAAAGAAAAGGGCTAAATAATAAATGGACGTTCGCAATGGTTTCTAATTAATTTTCCAGTGAAGAAATATATTTTGTTTTGCTTTTTTGTCATCTATTGTTGCTTGGGATTCGGAACAATCGAAAACATCCATATGGACAAAACTTCCTACTATCTCTCTACATTATTTAGAACGACGTTGGTAAATATCACACGGCCTTGGTAAAAACATCTGTTAGCTCTGCGTGTCTTCTTTTCGGTCGTGTGAAAATATACCGTAAACCCGTAACGCTACAAAGCCATTTTAACCTAGTTTCAACCGGTAAAACAATACGGTACACGTAAAATTCACATCGTTTACAAAATAAAAAATAAAACAAACGGTAAGTGTAAAATTCACATTGTTTACAAAGGAAAAATTAAACAAAGAAAATGAATAGAAAAATACCAATAAAAGTAAGAATTTTTGAAGTTAGCTAGTAAAATAAATCATATTTTTTTACAAAAACAATATAATAAAAAGTCAATAAAACACAGATAGTGTTTTACACGTCAGGAATGTTGAAGTAATACAGTTCATGACATAGTCACTTTTTTACGAAAGAAAAATAAGAACGGAAATAAAAACAAAGAAAAATGACATCACATGAAAGTAACAACTATACAAGTAGATCAGGGTTTGGAAAGCCACTGTTTCTTCGAGAAGAAGAAAAAGACTAAAATAAAAAATAGTAAAAAGTGAGAAAATCGAAAATAAAAGTCAAAATTGTGGGGAAAAAACGTGGATGAAAATATATATTGTTTACAAAAAAGGCAAATTAAATCAGAACTTTCGAAGTAAATTGTTTTATGTTAACCCAACAATGAAATAAACAATTTAAAGTATTGATAAACTAAACATCTCTGTAATAAAACCTGACCACTAAAAGACTAAACAAAAAGGAAAAGGTCTCTTTCTTTGTTCTAGTCTTTATTTATGTATTTCTACCAAAATATTCACATCAAAACAAAATTTAATTATATGTAGTAAAAATGGACAGCTTAGGCTATGACAACTAATAAAAACAACGATATTTATGAAATGCAACGATTTATGCTGAATACAAGGAAGAAAGAATTTAAGTTGCCTTTTTACAATATAATTCTTAGATAAAAAATGTTTCGCTTCAAACATTTATAAGAATCTGGCGATTGGTACATGCTTCCTATCAACCAGAACATTAAATCTTACTTGATAAATATCTTAACGACGTCATACAACTATCCTTTCCCAATGCAGCGCGATGCAAATAGGATCGTTTGTTGAAATGTTTAAACATCTACCTAAAAACAGTTCTTATTAGATTATTAAAATTGAATTATGAATTAAGTCTAATGTAATTTGCAGATTGGAATAAGATATTAAACATTGCAGTTGACTCGGATAAGGTAGGTTCTGGAGATATACTTGAACGATGCGTGTCTGTGAATTCGGGTTTAAAACGATTTGTCGGATATATCAGTATTCTTTAACATTGGATAAGCTAGGATCTTTGTGTAAGTAACAGATTTTTTATAATGATTTTCGAAAAACCTTTATTGAGTATAATAAATGAAATATCTTTTTTCAAAGAGGACGGAATACATGAATAGACATAGAGATAGTAAAAACGAGTACAATGCAGAGAATGATAAAGAAAATAATGTTAATGAAGAAAATGTAGCTGCTAATGGCTATGATAGTCATAAATATTGTACTGAAAGCACCAATAATGATAAAATGATGATCATACAGATAATGACAACAAACAAAATAAAAATTATAATAGTTATATTTGATTTTGCAGAAGCAACAGCAATACTCAAGATAATTTATATAAAGATAATAGTAATCGTATAAATGATAAATGAATATAAGTAAGCAATTGTATGCTTTTCTGTATTACAATATCAATTTTAGTAACAATCGCAAAGATTTTCTTTCCATTTCGAGTTAGATTTTCGTCGACAAACACTTTTAATTCTTGACGTTCCCAATGGTGCCTATTGGATAAGGACCATTGTGATAAAAGTATGTAAACTCTCAATTATCAGCTTATCTTTTTTATCAAAATGTTTTCTATACAACATCTTGGATAAAATCATTTTACTTTGATATTTTTGTTGTCGTCTCCTATTGTTCTGAATAATGGGGCAATCACAAATCTCAATAAAGGGGTAAAATGGATAAACGGTCTCGTGTTGTTTATTCAAATCTCAACAAGCGCCTCTTCAGCACGTGGAAAAGGAGGTGTGATGCAAGCGTCTGTGAAAACACGACGATCCGTAAATATTTACATTCTAGAGGCATATGTTCATATGACCCGTCTATCAACACTTCAATATCATTGTGGATATAACAGAACAGAACAGACTTTTATTTAGTCTTGTACGAAGTACATCATCTACAATATAAGAAATGTAAATCTTGTTTTTTTCCGATAGTTTTATATACAAGTATGTAACTGTAAATTGTTATTCAGATTCACGCTCCCCTGGATCACCACCCACTCTTACTGTGTATTCTGAATTTGGTTTGATATTCAGTCACATGTAATAACATATTGTAATCTGTGGAAATAAAATAAAAGATATATACATAAAAAGTACAAATTAATGTCAACGTGACAAACGAACATATACTGATTGCTACGAAAAGTAATTATGAAAATAAAATAAACTCCGATTCCACCGTTTGGGGATCTTTATAACTAGGACAACCGCCGATTGTGGCTTACTAAAACCTCGCAAGGTTGGTCTCCAACACTCGCGATTCAAACCCACGACCAAAAATCGTCGCTTTAAAGGCTAGGACGACTGCCCTCTTTTGCATATAAACAGTTTATCAAAGGTTCAATGTGACTATGAATAATCAGACACAACTATGAGCGATATCGACAAACTGCTTAATAGTCTAGGACTTAGAGCGGTATCAATCTTAACGTTATTATTATTATTATCATTAATATTCTACTTTTTTAGTAATTCAGGATTACTTATCTCTTGTATTTCAATCATGGAAATTGTATGTCCTATTATTTAATGGAGGAACTCTATGTCCGTTTCCATTGGTCTCAAAATGTCGATATTTTTGTGTGTATTCGAAATTGTCTCTCAAAATTATTTTTTTTCCTTTTCCCGTCTATTTATGTGATAAGATACCATACACGAGAGTGAAATGTTGTTCTCTTCGATTGTAATGAAAGCGCAAAACTTCACACACTTGTACATCTTCATTCATCCTCAACTTTAAGCGATTATGATATTAAATTGCGCTAAGATTATTTGAGATGTAATCTCTGTCATCAAAGCAAGAAGATGCGAATTACAAAAGCGAATATCATTTGAAAGCGTGTCTTATATTCGTAGAGAAATAATTATCTCAAATCAACTGTATTTACACATTAATGTTCCAATATGAATTTTATGATCATAACATTTCGGAATAATACTTTTTTTTAACATAGAAAAACTAGACATTGCCGGTAATTGTATTTCTTAAATTTTCGTACAAAATGTACTCAAAAAGAAAATCGATAAAATTCGCGTATTAAGTTCCATTCGGCAATTTCCGGCGGACCGATTCAAACCAACCGACCCCAGCGAGAGGTTCCGATTGAAGTTTGTAGTGTCGCCGTTTTGCTTTACGATACAGATTATATTGTATGTGGGTAAACGGGTCGGGTCTAAACGCTTGAATGCAATTTCTTCTCAGATTTCAAATCATGGCTCCTGATAATTAATGTCATTTCATTCGAATCTGTTTGATACGAATATTTCTAAGTTGTATGTTGCTAGAAGTAATCTGGAAGAACACTTTAAACAATACAATAGCATATCCAATATCTTTTTATGACCAATGGAAATTATGTTAGCAAGAAAACGTCCTGTTTCTTGAAATCGGGTGCTTTGTTATCGATATAAACATTACAAAAGAAACGAGCCAAGTTTTCTGATACTTGCGAATAATTAATCTGAGATAAAGGTAGAAGAAGAGATAACGGATTGAAAAGAAGGCATAAAAGAGAAAAGAACAGGTTGTAGTAGGCTTTCGTAAAAAAGGCCACATGATCTGACATTGACCATGGTATGATTTTTAAAGGTGCTTGTTCACAGATGTGAGGACATTAGGAAGTTGAAATTAATCTCTTTAAAACTGCCCAACAACTGTATCAGTTTTTTTCACTGTGTCGTTTCCGAAATGTGCATATATAACCATTAATTATCAATGCCTTGTTAAGCTGAAAATTTGAATTAAGCGATAGTATTAAATAGAGGCACCACCGATGGTATTTATTCTACAACAGTGTGTGTGAGAGAGAGCGTTTACAACGTATTTCAACAATTATACCATTTCATGGCATGAGCCGATTTCTACTTTTTAAGGCATATATAGGCGTATAAATATCTAAAACATTCAAAGAAACAACAAAAAAGCCTACGAAAATATCTAGTCACCATTTCGTGACGTTAGCTGATCCTTACTGTATATCCCTTTCCCAAACAACACATTTTCGACTGTCCCAAATTGAAAGAGTTTGCAGACGGCATTTCAAAATGTGATGAAATTGAAAGTTATTCTTCAGATAGAGCAGAACACCTTGTGGGAAAAGGAAAAATTGCTCGTTACGAGCAATTTCTCCTTTTCCCACAATGTTTTCTAAAGTCGTCTGCAACAAAGTGGTCAAATGTCGTTATTGTTTGGGAAAGGGATATGCCATATATAGACATATATTTAAACATATCCAAAACATTAAAAAGAGCCTAAAAAATCGCAAAAATGCTCACGAGTTTCATCAACTCTCGCCCCTGACCCGTGATCTATAATTAGTGTGGTAAAAACCCCGCGCTAATTAGCTTAATTACACTTAATACGTGGCATTCGATCCATGTATTTATCTTGTTACTTAATTAACTCGGGTCGACCCGCTTTGAATATTTATGAGCGGCGTAATTGGATACTGTGTTTTCGATGTAGCAGGGGATGGAGTGAGTTTTGATGTTTTTCTTTGTTGTTGTTGTTTTGCTGGTTTGGTTAGTTGGGTTGTTGGTTTTACATCGTATTATATATTTTCAGCGTTTTCTGCACGTATCGTGGCATTGAAATTGCAATGTTTATTTTCGTTGTTTTGTTTGTTTGGCTGTTTTAAACTCAACTTTATTAAGCATAAAAAAGCACAAAGCATACTTATAGCCGTTACAAAACAATACAGATCTTTTAAGATATATGTAGAATTGATCAATGATGAGAGACAAATTAATAGTGACAGTCGCATTTACTTCATCTTTTACGTCGGATGCAGTAATGGCCGAGCCAGATATCGGACTCAGGACCCCCTGTATTCAAAGCCAGACATGCAACCGGCTCAGCTAGCGAGGCTTGTATGTTGATTTTTCTGATCTATATTATTTTATTATTATGTGAATGTTTAACTTTGTTCTTCTTGTTTAGTTTAAACATATTTATCCTACATCGATTGTGACAGAAGCTTGAAGCTTGTTAATTCACTCTCGGCGACTATTTCCTGAACAGTAAACCAGTACTCGCACCGATTTGTCTGTTGATGTGTTTTATGATTGATTTTATTTCTGTCTTATTAGATTCGATTCGTTTATTTCTTAGCGAGAAAGTCATCTATATATATATATATTTATATAGATTCTTCTTTGTAAATGCCTAATTTCAATTTGTCTTTTAACTCGCTTTGGTTGTTTACACTTGTGTTCATCTTTTCGTTGTATATTTGGTTCTATAGGTAATTGACTTCTTGCTTTGTTGCTTTTGGTTTGATAGTAAACTTTAATTCTTGATGAAGATCATTTTCGAAACCTAAATTCGAATGTTCAATTTTTAAACCGTTCAATACTTCAAAATCCTGCTCGGCGCACGGAATTAAACGCATGTCCTAGCTAAAACAGATCTTAGAAGCATTATCTGGCAAATTAAAAACGGAGATAAAAAGGCAATTTCACTCTCTTCCTTTCGCTTTTTAAGCCGATCTCATATAAATCATGCTCTCATAAAACGTTTCCTATAAAATGTGAGATGGATTCAACGGTGCGGAGGCAAAAAAACATTAATGCGGGTAAACAGCCATGTCTGGATTATGTTTCCATTAACCCTTAGAATGCTGGGTACTTTTCTAAAAATATGTTTTTTTATCGTCTACATTCGAATACCTTAAATATCTGCTTAATTTTGTTGAGGAAAGATACTCAGAGTAGCAAACAGGTTAGATCACAGGCCAGCTGCTAATTTACTTGGCGGCTGGCCTGGATTTAACCTGTTTGCATAAGCACGAAGTCGGTTCCAGTACTATAAGGGTTCGTACGCGCATATACCGTACGTAAAGAGAGAACGTTTGAAGTGGGATGAAATTTCCCCACCAAGTGCATTCATGGATATTAGTCGATGGTGATTTCGGATTTTCCCGCGCTTTTCTGTCTTCCTGACCGCTTGCTTTATAATATGATATGACACTTATTCCACAGAAGAATTTAGAAACCATTGTGACAATTAGATAGATAAATTGCTCACGATGAGCAGTTTATCAAATTTCCAACGTGGTTTCTATCCTATGTCTTTAGGAGAGTTAATTCAATTTTATGCTCCCTTTTGTCATCTGATATTGCCTTCAATCTTGAGCAAATCATCGTAATACCAACATGGTGTATACTACATACATGTATGATAAAGATGTAATGTCGTTTGTGACATACAAACGAATTGGGGGCCTCCGTGGCCTAGTGGATAGAGTACAGAACTTGAAATCACATGGCCCCTCTCCGCGTGGGTTCAAATCTTGAGAGGGATATGTGTTTTTATGAGTCTCCCGTCTGACTTACGCAATGACGATGGTTCTACCCGCCTTGACCAGCCCTTGTGGGCGGTTGAGTATGGGGTCTTCCTCCATCATTAAGAGTCGGGCATCGCTACATAACTGAAATAATGTTGATGTTATGTAAAACCCATACAAAAACAAAAAAACAAAAACAACAACAAACGAATTGTAAAAAAAGGTTTGGCGTACTTATTAGATGATCGTATTCGTAGAATCATGGCTGCTCAGTGATACAAAGATGAAAACAAATAAACGCACATTTTTCGAGAGCCGCTACGGTTTTATGGAGATCATTTCCGGTAATTCATAATATTTAAGTTTCACCGTTTTGTCAAAATTGCGAGTGGAAAGAGAAATGGGAAGCTGAATTCTAACCACCATTCTAGCGTGTCTTTTTCGATGCAATGTAGTTCATGATACATTATAGCAAAACTTCTTTGTCGTAAATGAATGAAATCTTTACACCTACTTTCTATCATTCTGTTTTTGTTTTCTATTGGCTCACGTTATGATAAATGACAAAAAACGAAAAGGAGACATAAATGATAAAAAGAATAAACATTGAACAAAAACAGCAACCAAAGATAACGTAGATTATTAAAGCCTATGTCTGCCATGGTCATTGTGGGCGTCGTCTTCAGACAAATACATTGGTTGTGTTTAAACAACAACAACAACAACAACAACAACAACAACAACAACAACAACAACAACAACAACAACAACAACAACAAACACAACATCAACAACAACAACAACAACAACGTCATCATAATCAACAACAATGCTTATAAAACCAACGCTTATACAATAGCACAAATGCGCTCCAGTTGTCGGAAAAGATTTCTTTATGAGGAAGATAAATTATTTACCAAATTATTTCAATTAACGCCACTATCCATATGGGACAAATAATACCGTCTCAGACTAGCTTAACTTTATCTTAACACAGGCCGATCTGATCAGAGACCAACGTTTCTCGGAGGCTCTTCAGAGAGCCGCATTTTCTAGGTAATATACATTTTATATCACCGTTGTAAGTTGCGCGCGCATCTGGAACCTCTTCAGAATAAGAGGTTTTTGAAATGGGGAATGAAATTCTAGACAAGGGCTTAGACATGTCGTGGTTTATAACCACTCGCTCCATATTGCTAAGTTGAGAGGACGACATGGAGAGGGTATTGGAATTTCTTTTTTCCCAATGTGTTTATAAAAAATCCCGTTGTGAGTCCTATATTGTTGGAACTCATTAGAACCGTCTCGACGAGACGATTCTAATGAGTTCCAACAATATAGGATTTAGATGAGGAATTATTGAGTACCATCAATATAAGATTTAGATGAGAAATAAATGAGTACCAACAATAAAGGATTTAGATAAGAAATAAAGAAGTGAGCTTTTTGGAAAAAACTTCTATCTCTCAATAGGTGAATAAGCCTGTAGTTGAATTAACGGGACCATTGGTTATGAATAATGAATATAAAGACGATTTACTTTAAAGTAGAATATCCTAATCCGCCATTTTTAAACCCATTCCTTCGTCGAATTACTTCGGTCGTTGTCGGTATATCTCGGTCTGGACCGGAACTATTCGCACCGAATACTTCCGGACCCCGACCGATGTTAAATGAGAACTGCCGAAGTAATCCGATGACAGAATGAGTTTCAAAATGGTGGATTATGGGTATTCTACCTTAACAAACGTATGTTTTGTTCTTTGCTGTTCTTTTACCATATAAAGTTTTCACAATGATGTTGCATCTAAACATTTTGTTCGTTCTGTTCTGAAGGAATATAGAGTATTAACAATGGCATTGCCTTTTAATCATCGAAATACTGCCTTAAGAAACGCATAGGAAAACTTGATTTGTTTTATCGAAAATTTCACAGCAACTAAAGCGTGTTTAATAAATTATCCGGATACCAAAATCATTTGATGTTCACATGTAGGGGATATCGAAACAATGAAATTTGCACTAAACATCACCTCAACGATAATTATGGCACCATTAATTTGTAATCTGAGGTATTGAGAAGATATCTTAGGATAAATAAGGCATGAGTATAAAACCTGAAAATCCGACAGCAGTTTTGCATTCGAGAGAGTCGTAAAACATTTATATCAACGGCCGATTAAGATAATCTCAGTTATAAGCCACTCAAATGGGTGAAAAAGAAAGACAGAAAGAAAGGCAGAACGAAAGAAAGAAGGAAAGAAAGAAAGAAAGAAAGAAAGAAAGAAAGAAAGAATACAAATGTAAATTGAATAAATAAAATGAAATATGACATAGAAAATAATGACTTATTAAATAACGATGATGTTCAATACAATGTAAATATAAATAAAAACGTCAATGAATGATTAAAACCATGTTTCGATATTAACGAGTATAACACCTTTTAGTCTAACTGTCTTTCATTATGTTGTCGGTTTTCTAAGTGTATTTCTTCATATTTTATGCTATACATGGATGAATATTATGCTTGCAGCGACATCAGACGCAGAAGCTAATCTGAAAATCTCGACGATTTTCCAGAATTTGCCGAATAATTTTGCTTGAACAGAATCAAAGTTATGTTTTTCTATAAAAATGATTGTTACAGCGAACTATTCTCAAGTGATTATTTATTTGCTCTTGTTGTTTCGGAACTTGTCGTACTCACGGAATTAAACGAAGTGAACAAATCACCAAGGCGACGATGACGAAGTGGTCTCTTCGGTAATTTCCGGGGATAACGAAAACATCCGAAAGAATACGATATCTTTGGCGAACAAACTAAAATGAAAGCGACTAAGGTTTAACGAGATTATTTATATACGTTCATCATAAAACCACAAAACAATAAAGCATAGCATCCAAGACTTGCTGAGCATTTATAATCCCGTCAAAAAGATCTTGATCGTCGGCCCTAGGCTAGACAGGATGATAGTTAACATAAAGTTTAACCCTTAGAATGCTGGGTAATTTTATAAAAATAGATTTTTGTGTCGTCTGCTTTCCTAAACCTTAAATATCTGCCTGATTCGGACGTGGAAAGATACCCAGAGTAGCAAAACGGTTAAATTACTGGCCAGCCGCCAATTTACTTGGCGGCTGGCCTGGATCTAACCTGTTTGCATAAGCATGATGTAGGTACCATCACTATAAGGGATAAAAGGCGGATTCCGGGTTTATAGCATGCGCCTAATCCCCTGCACAGGATCATATATACCGTCTCAGTTAAACATGTAAGGTAAAAGACTAAAATATTGCACCTTTGTCTCTCGCCTAAGATAGATACGACGTTTAAGTTTTTCAATGATGTCATGCAATAACGTTTGTTATTTACAGCAAAACAGGACTTTAGATTGATTTGCTATTCAAATCGAAATGGTTTTACACTTAGACAAAAGGTAACAAATAACATAATATTAATTCTGCAAGTCATATTTCACAGAACTCATATTATGCATGTATATGTAGTTATAAGTAAAAAATATCGATATATTTCTTCTATTATCACAATATTTTCTGAGGTATATGACTCTTAACAAAGACATATGATGGAATAAATAAACAACTACTTCCCATAGAAAAGCCGGTACCTGTAGAGTGCAAGATGAAAAAAGAAAATAATAAGTAAAAAGAACATAGACATGTCTTTGAGTACCCTTTTGCGTCGTCATAATGTGTTTTCCCTTTTTATCGCAATATTTTCTGGTGCATATGATTGTTTACATGAGTATATGATGGAATAGATAAACTACTTCTTCCAATAGAAAAGTCAGTACCAAAAGAGTGCGAAATGAAAATAATAAAAAATACGGAAAAATAAAGCGAAAAAAAAAAAAAAAAAAAAAGAAATGCATCATTACGTGGGTATATGAAAGAATGGATGTTAAACTTCTCATAGAAAATCCAGTACCAACAGAGCGCAAAACAAACGCAAAAAAATCACGAAAAAGAACCCTCGGCACTTTATAGAGTGCCCACTTTCGTCTGTCAAGAGGTTCTCTCCATATAGCAAAAGTGAAACGAAACAGAGATACAAACGCGAAGACCGATTTCGGAGTAAACGAGGTCTTAATGTATCCGTGGAAAGGAAACCATTAACCCATTACCAAACAATAACGACATTTGACCACTTTATTGCAGATAATTTTGGAAAACATTTTGGGAAAAGGAAGAAATTGCTCATGACGAGCAATTTCTCCTTTCCCCACAATGTTGTCTGCCCTATCAGAAGATTCTTCCCCCAATTTCATCGCATTTTGAAATGTCGCCTGCAAACTCTTTCAATTTTGGAAAGTCTTAGATTTGGCGTTTGGAAAAGGTGTAATGTATCCGTGGAAAAAATGTAACAAAACGATTAAGAATAATGTTCAAGATCTATGTTATGTTTATGCTGACGCCAAGGGATGCAAATACAACTCCATAAACGTCATAGAAATAAAAAAAATGAAAAATATTCTAAACACTCTTTTTACACAACTTTGTGGAATGATTACCATCATTGATGTCTCTATTCAATACTTGATCATAGTTAAAGTTTCTAGTCTCTATTTAATACTTGATCATAGTTAAAGTTTCTAGTCTCTATTTAATACTTGATCATAGTTAAAGTTTCTAGTCTCTATTCAATACTTGATCATAGTTAAAGTTTCTAGTCTCTATTCAATACATGATAATAGTTAAATTGGCCAGTCTCTATTCAATACTTGATCATAGTTAAAGTTTCTAGTCTCTATTCAATACTTGATCATAGTTAAAGTTTCTAGTCTCTATTTAATACTTGATCATAGTTAAAGTTTCTATCTAGTCTCTATTCAATACTTGATCATAGTTAAAGTTTCTAGTCTCTATTCAATACATGATCATAGTTAAAGTTTCTAGTCTCTATTCAATACTTGATCATAGTTAAAGTTTCTAGTCTCTATTCAATACTTGATCATAGTTAAAGTTTCTAGTCTCTATTCAATACTTGATCATAGTTAAAGTTTCTAGTCTCTATTCAATACTTGATCATAGCTAGATTTTCAAGTCTATATTCAATACTTGATCATAGCTAGATTTTCTAGTCTCTATTCAATACTTGATCATAGTTAAATTTTCTAGTCTCTATACAATACTTGATCATAGTTAAAGTTTCTAGTCTCTATTCAATACTTGGTCATTGTTAAAGTTTCTAGTCTCTATTCAATACTTGGTCATAGTTAAAGTTTCTAGTCTCTATTCAATACATGATCATAGTTAAAGTTTCTAGTCTCTATTCAATACTTGATCATGTTAAAGTTTCTAGTCTCTATTCAATACTTGATCATAGTTAAAGTTTCTAGTCTCTATTCAATACATGATAATAGTTAAATTTTCTAGTCTCTATACAATACTTGATCATAGTTAAAGTTTCTAGTCTCTATTCAATACTTGGTCATAGTTAAAGTTTCTAGTCTCTATTCAATACTTTGTCATAGTTAAAGTTTCTAGTCTCTATTCAATACATGATCATAGTTAAAGTTTCTAGTCTCTATTCAATACTTGATCCTAGTTAAAGTTTCTAGTCTCTATTCAATACTTGATCATAGTTAAAGTTTCTAGTCTCTATTCAATACATGATAATAGTTAAATTGGCCAGTCTCTATTCAATACTTGATCATAGTTAAAGTTTCTAGTCTCTATTCAATACTTGATCATAGTTAAAGTTTCTAATCTCTATTCAATCCATGATAATAGTTAAATTGTCTAGTCTCTATTCAATACATGGTAATATTTAAAGTTTCAAGTCTCTATTCAATACTTTATCATAGTTAAATTTTCAGTTTAGCAAGGCATCGATGGCTATTTATACACGTTGTCATCATAATTTGTGATAAAAGGAAATTCGAATATCTTTTCTTATTTCGGAGCAATGCCTCTTATATATGTATAGATATCAAACCAAAGTTTAAACATGACTTGATAATATTTCCGAAAAAATGGAAAACGATAACGAAAAAATCCCATAATATTTCATATATTTCACAACAACGAATGCTATAAAGGTTGCGAACTTTTGACAGCAAAAAAATGGGAGGGAGAAAAAATATAACGTAACGGGATGACTCATAGAATGTTTCATTATGCATGGAATTGTGGCTAAACCAATTAACCCCCTAACTGGTATTCATTAATTAGTCCAAGTCGAAAGTACCGGCAGACGACATATATATAACATTTTTAGCGTTTCATTCATAAACTTTGAAAAAAGAATAGGGCAGTATCTTTTAGAAAACTGACGAGTAATTTCTCCTTTCGGTTCAATGGTCTTTTATTTCTTCTTTGATAAAAGCGTTGAATTGATATGTTTATTGGGTAAAGGGTTAAATATTTGTTGCAAAGCGGAATTTTGTAATTGGGTCTAACTCGAAAGCGTACACGACTATTGCATTCGTAATTTATGACAAACGCAACTTTCCACTTTCAAGGCTTTGTAAGAAAGGTTATGGAAAAGGTGAAGCATATCTTTACCATATTGTATGTTGCTAAAGCAGCAAAATGAATACATTTAGAGGTGCACGTCTGTATATTCATTCAAGGTAGAATACCCATAATCCGCCATTTTGAAACTAATTCTTTCGTGGGATTACTTCGGTCGTTCTCGGTAAACAACGGTCGTGGCTAGAACTATTCGGATTATGGCTTATTTCTATTCAACCACGTGTAATTTACCTAAAACTTAACCTATTTCCTTAAGTATTGAAACACTTTCGATAAAATAGTTCATGACATAATATTCCAAATTTGATATGATTAATACAAAATGCTCATCTTATCTCAACGTATATAGATTTTGTCTATTGTAATGTAATTCAATATCGGCAGTATAAAGGATATGCATAATGGAGTTATTCGGTGAGTTATGGTCCAGAGAAATAATTAGTTAATTAGGAACGTACGTTGGTTATTAAGAGAAAAAATCCCGATACAATGTACAAATCTGAATAAATGGTTTTCTATTGTGGAATGCTTAGAGACAGATTGTTGGTTGAAAAAACATTTCGATTATTTATACATTTGTTTCAAAGATTTCCAGCCTTTTGACACATTTGGTGAATTCATAAGACTTTGACGCTATTGATGTTGTCGTTCGAAATCTTTAAAAAAGGTGCATTTTTCCCATTTCCCCATAAAGAGGTATTTTGAAGGAATTATAAAGTGAATATTCAATGTATCGTTATAGGCTTTATTGTATCGTTATGGGCTTTATTGTATCGTTATGGGCTTTACTGTATCGTTATAGGCTTTATTGTATCGTTATGGGCGACAGCGGAAATTAGCTTACGAGAGTTAGAAACTATATTGCCCTTTTGTTCGACAAAACTGTCTCACTCGTTCCAGAAGTAAACCAATTCAGAACTTATATCATTTCATTACTTTTCTCTTTATTTTCAAATTTGATGGGCTATATCAAAGAAATGAGAAAATATTTTAAATATGACTTTTTTCATATATAAATAATACGTTTAATTCGTCTAATATAAGTCTATTGAGGGGGTACAGATTTTTTGGACAGCTTGATAAACAGAACAAACAACACATACATTCTTTCTTAGCTACCATCTTCAGTAAAGTAGGTACGATACGAAGTGAGCTATACTAAATATTGGAAGGTGTGTTCCCATGTGATATAACTCATAACCTTGCTCTGATTAATCAGCCGTGTTATCTATATAATATATACAAAATGCTAGTAGCGAATCACCTAGGGGACGATAGCGTATGTTGTCCAGATGTTTTTTTCCCGACAGCCCTTAGCCGAGCTGACTTCCTTCGCATGGATTCTGTTACTATTTGGAATAATTTCCTTCTTTTAAATCTTTACCAAAAGCCAAATTTTTCGACTGTCCCAAATTGAAAGAGTTTGCAGACGACATTTCAAAATGTAATGGAAAAAATAATCTTCTTTCTCATAGGGCAGAAACATTGTGGGAAAAGAGGAATTGCTCGATAAGAGCAATTTCTCGTTTTCTCACCATGTTTTCCAGAGTTGTCCGAAACAAACTGGTCAACTATCGTTATTTTGTTTTGTTCAATTGGTTACAGTATCATTTACCAAACATTCAGTTTGGTCATTTGTGAATGCTTTGCTTTTTTTATGAAAATTTCGCCGAAATGTATATTGTCTTATTTCATTGTGCGATGATCTCCACTATGTCTGTTTCGGATAATCCGAAATCGGGGAAAAATCAACAAAGTTATTTGTATCTTAATGGGAACCGGTTCTTACCCCACCCATTATTGCATCGTGGGTACATTTTTTATTGATTTTTTTGTTCAATCTTTTTTGTAAAAAGTGATATATGTGAAATAAAGTACCGCTTATCTTTGTCCAAATATATGAATATGTCATTTGACTTCTTTTATAACGTTCATAAGAAGAAAAGATGTGAGGAATGTCGGCGAAAAATGATGACACATGCTTTGGATCGTTTTCCAAAATGACCACATGTTAGGTTGAGACACAAAAACCCTCGCCTTGGTTATTACTAAGAAAGCACGATGAAAACATGTGTTTTTGGTTTGTAGAAGCGATCTCGGTGCTTAATTAATCCTTTCGCTCGAGTAGGCAATATCTCATGGCTCTGCACAAGGAGGGTTGCTTCAAGAATAGTGTGGAAAAAGGAATCAAGTTCAAGTATTTAACCCTACCAAACGCCAAAATTTCGACTGTTCCAAATTGATAGAGTTTCCAGACGACATTTCAAAATGTGATGAAATTGAGAAATAAATTTTCTGTTAGGACAGAAAGCATTGTGGGAAAAGGAGAAATTGCTTGTTAAGAGCAATTTCTCCTTTTCCAGTAATGTTTTCTTCCCTATCAAAAGATGACTTTTCAATTCCATCACATTTTGAAATGTCGTCTGCAAACTCTGTCAATTTGGGATAGTAGAAAATTTGGCGTTTGGTAAAGGGTTAAGAAAATTCGTCTATTTATTATCGAACCTATAGGCTAGTTATTTCCCATTTGCATTAGGAGTACCTAGTTTTCTTAAAAGGTTTAACTATGTCTCAAACAGTTTGTCTTCTTTTATATAGTGTTTTGGATGTTTCGGTTATTCTTTGGATAGACTTTAATTGACCAAATAAAAGTCATTTAGCGATTCTTTACACATCGTATGTCCTAGTTAGGACGAAGTAATGAAGGTGTTTGTCTTTTATTGCAATAATATATTGGTCGCGTTTGTAAATATTCCTCTTGTGGAAATAGCTACCAGCTTCTTTATGGCAGATGATATTTAAAATCACTTCGACAAAAGGATTCACTATCGACGAAATGACTATTAATTCATTTCATTGTTGTTTTGTGATTTATGATTATTGAGTTAGTTGACATTTGAAATACCGCAAAATCCCATATGCCGTTAGTCTGTATATTCAGCTAAGATAGATTCAGGACAATAGTTCAAACACATGCTTCTCATGGTCTTTTTTGTATGGTATGCGCGTTTATACATGTGTTTATGTCTGTCTCAATGCTTTTTCGTTGTGTGTCTTGGGGTGACTTTTTTCGCCTGTCTTTGGTTGAAGCATGGTTGAATCTTTACGTTGAATATTTGTGTCTGTCGGTGTTTGCCTTACATTTTGTATCCGTCAAATATTCGTTCTGAGATCACCACAGAAAAAAGGTTAACCCAAAATCCACAATGACTTACTTTTCACTGTCTCTCCATGAGTAACATTGGTTTTTACCCAACACCAAAGATAAAATGTAATTTTGTTAATGTTTTATCTGTCGTCTGCTATTGCTTCCAATAACATCGAAAGATTTGTAGATTTCATGTTTTTTCTGTCGTCTGCTGCCGTTTCCAATTTGGACGAGTCGAAGAACTCCATTTCGGGTCCTAATTCCTTACCTGCAGTGTTTCTCCATTAGTAACATTGGTTTCTTCCCAGTATCAAAGGAAACATGTAAATTGTTCAAGCTTTTTTCTGTCGTCTGCTGCTTTCAATTCGGACCAGTCGAAAACCTCCATGTGGGGGAGAAACATCTTTCTTGCACTGCTTCTTCTTTAGTTACAGTGGTTTAAATCCACTATCAACGAAAGATTTGTAATTTCCACGTTTCTTCCTGTCGTTGGCTGTTTCTTGGAATTGGACCAGTCGAAAACCTCCATATGGGGGAAAAATTTCTTACTTTGCACCGTTTCTTCATTTGTGAAAGTGGTATCCCAACATCAATGGAAACACGTTTTTTTTACTGTTTTTTCCCCCTGAAATCTGCTATTGCTTTCAACTAGACTAGTCGAAAACAAATATCTATATGGGGAAGAAGTTCCTTACTTTGCACTGTTTCTCCTTTAGTAAAAGGGTTTTATTTACCCAACATCAAAAACAAGGTGTAATTTGTTCATGTTTTTTTCTGTCGTCTGCTGTTTCTCTCATGTCGGAACAGTAAAAAAAATCCATTTGAAGAGGGAATTCCTTACTTTGCACCATTTCTCTATAAGAAATAGTTCTTTTCGACCAAACATCAACGAAAGCAATTGTAATTATCATGATTTTGTCTGTCGTCTGCTGTTGCTTTCATTTTGGACCAGTCGAAATCCTCTTTACGGGATATGGAGTTGAATAATCTCGTAAATTATCGTAGGAAACGTTAGGACCCCTACAGTTCTAATCAATCGGTCGCTACGGCAAATTAACAACACGTGCGCCTTAACTAATCGAGCGAATCGTTCAAGACAAAAGGCTCGTCCAAGTTCTCGTCTCACTGTCTTAATTAGCCAAGATTTCTCGCCAATTACGCTATCAAAATATACACAACACTACGAGGTAACATGTACATGTAGAATGATAGAGGAGTTGGGTCTCGTATCTAGAACGGAATAGATTATACACTTTTTAGACGTGTACATATGACGCCGCAACGTTTACAAGAAATCAATATTGTGTTCATTTCTATTTTTTTATCATTGGTCCTTTTACCGCTAATGTGACATAAATACGCCGCGGCAAATAGTGCGGTTACAAATCAGACACTATTTAAGGAAATTAACATATTTTCTTATATCTCAAGATGCCATTACAAGCACTTACTTATTAACGTTCATTTTAGTTTCGAACTGAATATTGTATTAATGTTTGTGTTGTTTATATTGCTAAATGACTAGGAACTATATTCTAAATCAATAAAATTATCTTTGTATCTTACTTATTTGGTTATAGGACTTCTAACTCTGCTTTCTGTTTGATTCATTGCACACTTCATATAAAGGTGGTTTCGCCTTTTTGATACATTTTCATCACGTTTGACAGCTTCAAAGTTTTCCATAATACAATTGAAAGCATGTTAAGAAGAATACGAGAAATGTTTCGCTTCAATGTTTGACCCATGCTTCTTGTTAAGGTGCATTATGATGCTTTTTACAATACGTTTGATAACTTCAAAGTTTAGCAATATACAATTAAAACACAAAGAACCAAGGAAATGTTTCGCCTCAATGTTTGACCCACGCTTATTTATCATTTTATTGTTTTGATCTTTAGATTCTCTTTGATACAAACAAACGAAAACATGGGCCTTACAATATCACGCGTTATTTAGCAATGCATATGTCCGCCATGTGTAGAGTGTTTGGTTTTTGCAACATCCAAACAAAAGCCAGAACTTTTACAGAGCACGGCGCAAATTTGATTTGGCAGATATGAAATAATAAATTTTCGAAGAAATCGTGATTCCCAGTTAATATAAACGATTTTGTGTCCCTAAGAACACTATTTCGGATCAAACCATACTCTCACTTACAAGTTCGAATAGTCACTGCGAGGTGAGTATGATAGATTATGTTTGGAATATCTTGATGGTCTGGTCGAGTGAGAAGATTTTTTTTATCTCTTGATATACTTTATGGATTCCCTCTGCTGTTGGTACTTATAAGATTTTTATTTGATAGGACATCTCTCATAAAACCATTTGTGAAATGCTTGATTAGCTATTGACTGAATACGTTTTATTTACCCCAACTATACTTCTGGACATCTTCGGCGTAGTTTCCAAGCTTCTCCACGTACTACGTACAATGCAGTATATATACAAGACTCTATCAAGGGCGAACAATAGATCAAGTTTGACATTTATATGTTATCTTTCTCTGCTACCAAACCGCTGTCATTCCATCCGTGAACATCGCAGAAATACTTCTTCCTGCGCGGAAGGATTAAACTTATTAACTCTGACGTATCAACTTCCCCAATCTGACTGTATCCCTCCGCGCAGTGAAAACAAAACATCCCGTATTTCAAAGAAACGCTTGGTAGGGCGAAACTTGCGGTTTCGAGGGCGAAATTCGATCGGGTGAATGGTTGAAAATATTTTGAATTGTTCGAGACAGTCTGACGCCATTGGAACCCGTTTGGATCAAGTGGGTTTCAATCAAGTTCGCCCATGCGCATCGAGAAGCCGCCATTTTGAAGCGCACCCCATGTTTCCAGGTCAACAGACGTTTGAAACGTTGTTTGAGCGTAACGTCTGTCCTTGGCCCATAAACCACCATGGGTATGGTGGAACTTTGTGTATGGTTAAAATCGAAAACCGTTTTCATTGGGAGATGATTAACCAATATATCAAGAAGGAATATTCACATTTTTAGTTCGAATTCGTTTGTTGGTTAGACATAACGCCTGTCCTTGGCCCATAAACCACCATGTGTATGGTGAAACTTTGTGAAAGGTTTAATCGAAAACTGTTTTCATTGTCAGATGATGAAACAAAATATCAAAAAGTAATGCTATTATGTATCAACAGGTTTTATTGCCGGAAAAAATAACAAACAAACACATTTACAAATGGTTCATTTTCTGTACAGGCATTTTACTCGAGAAGTTAAATGCCGAGAACGAAAACTCCGAAAACAGAAAACGAACGAATTCATTTAAATGCTGTTTTGGAATTGATATGAACATTTTTGAAATGCATGGATACAATTTCTGTATTTTGTTATATGCAAACGCAATTCACCAACAAATGCATTATACCGTCGGACAAATATAACCCGTTGTATATAATAAGATATATGATATCCATAAAATTAAACCAGTGTAGTAAGGTTTTGTTGATACCCCAATGACATAAAATATTTCTTCATTCCTTAATTGACCATTGAAATATCCGCTGTACGTTTTCACCTACCAAAACCTTAGACGTTTTAACATGAAATACCTTTCCATTTCTCAATTGATCAATAAAGAACCCGCTACTTTATTTCATTTACCAAGGTCTTAGACGGCCTACCACGATATCTGTTTTAAAATATAGAACTGTTATAAAACATCCTTGGCTTTTTTTCATTAAGTAGCTCTATTACAAGCCAATTTCGTACAATCAAAGCATTACAAGAACCAGCGAAATGGCTTCCTTTAAACGAATCTCAATCCTGTTGAATCGACTAAAGAGATAATTCGCGCCAAACGTGAATGAATCGAGGGAAGGGATGATGATCATGATGATTCGCGAAGAAAATGATTTACATGCCGTAATTGTTTACAAAGGCAACATATCCAATAGACGAGTAATCAAAGACAAACAGAGAGACCGCGTGTGTTATAGACATCAAGTTCTCCGAGAGTAATCCGACCCCGGTAATGATATAAGCAGAAATTTACGTTTAAGAGACCATGTGCTCGCAAGCGCTCTCTCGTTGGTGCTCTGTTTTATAAAATCGCGTAGTGATCTTAACATGGTCTAGGGAACCAGCGGTTTGGCACTATCGTGAACTTTGTATGAAACGCATCGTTGTCGCACACACTCTGTTTCTGTTTATCTATTCATTTTATTTATTAATTCATTTATCTATTCATTTATTTATTTATTAATATGGGTTTTACATCCCGTCAACATTATGTCAGCTTTGTTGCGATGCCCGACTCTTTATGATGGAGGGAGACCCCATACGCAACTGCCCATAAGAGCTGGTCAGCCCAGGTAAAACCATAGGCATTCCGTAAGTTAGTCGGCTCTTTCTTTCTCAGTTAGGGAAAAGTTGCTGACTGTAGATTTCTTTCTGTTGTTTCAAAGAGATTTTACTACCAAAGGCCATTCTCCAGAACTTCTCATACACCAATATACATTTTTAAAGAAACGAAGTTACAATATCCAGATTTTCTCACATCTGTGATAAAGAAGATTCAATATGGTCATGGACACCAGCAATATAGTACCAGCGTTAACGCTTCTTGTGAAACTGCTTCCTGTTTCACATTTCATTTACATGTATATCAATTGAATGCGAAAAAAGACGAGAGTTTATCTAATGAAAGAATGTGTTTATGTGTTTATGGTAATGACATATCCAGAAATACGTCTTAGCGACCAGATGTTGGTTTCATTTTCGAGTGGAAACAGGCGACATTTTGCTCCAGGTTGAAAACAAAACAGGTGGCATGTTTGAATGGAGATGACTATTTTGCTCTTGCTTGATGAAATGAATAAGAAGTTCTTGTTTTCATTGTCAAAACGGGCGAACGTTACTCTTTTTTTCAATTTTCGAAGAAATAAGATGAAAACATTTAACTTTACTTTAGTTAGTGTCGATTTGTAGCTCATGTCGTTCCTCCTAAGACGGACTGGTTATGTCGTAAGTTCTATTAACTTATTGAATAGCTATTTCACGTTGGAAATTCAATTGCTGGTCAACTAAAATATGATATATTCTTTATTTTAAAAAAGAAGAGACATCAACGATGGATTCTAACCAAAGAGATCGCGATGCAGCGCTGCTTTCATCTAATCGCGCCACCTTGCGGCACCGTACGGCGCCATTGCAGGAGTCGAGTTACGCTCGATTTGTACCGGCGAGATAAGGCGCGCTCGTTTAAAGGGTTCTAGGGTGACACTCGATTAGATGTTCCCGATGTTCGGGACAGGGACGCTACGATAAGCCGGGCCCAATAATTCAGTTTTAATTGCTCGAGGTATCATTAACAGTGAGATCAGTGTCTGTGGGTGACCCGACCCTCCGATAAAACACGCCTTAATTAACGGACCGAGAGCTTGATCGGCACCATTTGTGGGCCCTTTAGCCCTTTACCAAAGTTTGAATGTTCGACTGTCCCAAATTGAAAGAGTTTGCGGACGCCATTTTAGAATGTAATAAAATTACACCGTAACACAAACAATGTATTATTTCAACGACATCTTTTTTGAGTTGCAAATTATCCAATGTGTAAACAAACACTTTTTAAAGTAACGATCGCTTCGAACGGGAAACGATACCCTCCTTGACTACTACAAAATAGAGTTTAAGTATAATGTTTATTAAAAGGTTTTTACGTATAGTTACTACAAAAATAGAATCCAATTATATACACAAAAATAAGTGAATGGTATATGATAATGAATACTTAAATCGATGCTGTTTTTCTAAAAAATAAAAAAAGAATAAAGAAAAATAAAATAAAGTAAAAAACTACAGGCGTGTTCTGCGCATGCTCAGTAGTAAAATAGGCGCCAGTTTCTGATCGACCATACATGTACATATGACCACTTTACGTTGGTGAGATAAGATTGAACCAAACTTTTTAATAATAGTGCAGTATAGGTAAAGATAGATAGATAATTTTATTGACCTAAACTTTACAGTTTCTAGTTACATAACTACTTGATGATAAAATAACATCAAGCTATTATATATGTTCTATTTATTCACGATATTTAAATATACAGTGAAGCCTCGTTTATCCGGACCCCGATTATCCGGATGTCTTGCAATACGAACGAAATTGTAAGGGCACGGAATTATTTGACCAGTTTGTTGCAGACGACTTTTGAAAACATTGTGGGTAAAGAAGAAATTGCTCGTGACGAGCAATTTCTCCTTTTCCCACAATGTTTTATGCTATATCAGATGATTATTTTTGAATTTCATCACGTTTTGAAATGTCGTCTGCAAATTCTTTCAATTTGGGACGGTCGACAATTTGGCGTTTGCTAAAGGGTTATAAGTATACACGTGCATATAGACCGTTTAATTCTAAATACATTTAAGAACATGCCCTGCTTCCTTAGTCCGGATTATTCGTTAATCCGAAAATTTTGTTGGGAACGGCTGCGTTCGGATTAACGAGATATTACTGTCCACATTTATCCACATAAACAAGTAAATACTCTTGTTCATATAGCGCAGTAGAGATGTCGTCGAATCAGCCAATGTCGGCTTCGCAAACGGTTCTTGAACGATGCGTTTCTTCTAGATTGGTTTGTATGTTTATTGAATGACACAGCTGTCGCCTGATTCGGCTATAAACCACTCGATTCATGAAGAAAAAAGACAAAACTTATCTCGTTGGTTTATGAGGCAGATAGGGACTGCGAAAACGGTGCGATGTTATAAAGAGCAACAGTTTTTGTTTTAAAAAAATCGCTCTATCTATAATAGTAAATAATGGGTCATCCCATAGTTTAACAAGCACTGACAAACATTTTTAATTGTTCTTACTTATTTTTTTAAGTTGGGAGTTGTGTTATATGAATCTGTAATTTGCATAACTACTGAAAAAGGGCTATAGATGTTGTTGGTTGATTAGAATATTTCTACTTTTAACCATTCTTTTTTTCTTTTTTTGTAGACCTTTCTTTGTCTACCTTAGACAACGTATTATATTCAAATATATCTAACAACGTCTTATACACACTCACGTGATACGTCCATAAGGCACCATATGGGTTAAGCCCTCGAATCTACGAAACACCGATCTATCATAAAGAGGAAATCTCCATTTATTTAAATTTTTGTTTTGGATTTTTCTTCGTATCTTGAACTGTAAAACATTGATATTCTGCTCTTATTTTTGAGTAGAATTATGTTTTCAAATAATGAATGTGAATTCTTTAAAACGTGTTGAATTGAAAAATGGTGAGCTGTAAATAAAAACCCCGACTGTTAAAAGTAGACTATGTTTTTAACGCGAATTGTTTCAAAGTACATGTACATGAATGAATCTTAATTGGAAAAAATGCAAAATTGAACGTGTTTTATTCCAATCTCTTAATGTATAAATACAGGTTGAAAGTATTTAATGCAAAAACGGTTAAAAGCATATACATTTATATATGAGCTTTTGGTTAAGGACAACATTAAATGAAATTACATTCACATAAAAAGAATTATTATTAAAGCAAAGTATCTATGACTCTCGAATCAAAGTATTATCAAAAACATTTATTGTCTTTCTTTCTTCTTTATCAAAATCAAAACAAGAGAAATTATGAACCCTAGAAACGACTTCGTGCTCATGCAAACAGGTTAGTAAATTGGCGGTAGGCCTGTAATATAACCTGTTTGCTACTCTTATTATCTTTCCTCAACAAAATTAAGCAGATATTTAAGAATATGGAAAGTAGAGGACACAAAAATCTATTATTAGAAAATTACCCAGCATTCTAAGGGTTGAATTAACTCCCTGAATCTATTAACCAATCATGAAAGTCTCTAATTCGCAGCGGGAATATAAAAATCATGAATACAGTTAGTTCATTCGCTCCTCATTCAGCGCAAATTAGACAAATTGAATAATTTAATTTTGTTCGTGCTAATTGTTTTCAATCATGGTGTATAGACACACTAATGTGAGCGTTTGTATTGGTTAAGTATGCCCGAATACTGGTCCTAATTGAAAAATTCCCACGATCATTTAGTATTCCAGATCAAAAAGCAATTTACGAATTATTCATTGATTTGGGTTCGAGTGTACTCTATGTTTTCCTCGTTATGAAGGCATTTATGTTTCTTTTACGGTTTGTTTACACATAGAGAGTAGAGTCAAGATTTGTTTAGATCATATGGCTGTTTTACGCCGTCTTTCAACAATATTACAGTCCTGTGTCGAATGACAGCAGGGTGGCAAAATCAATAGTCCGTATTGCACAGCTTGTACAAAAGCCTTTACGGTCGGGTGAATTCCAACTGAACTTTACTATATAAACATTTTACGGACAAGTAAATCAAAATCAGATTTGTCCACTTCTGGTCAATGTACCAATCAATGCACCTTGTATTTTACACCATTATTGTACAACATTATTTCCAAGCCTCTGCCTTCCTTCCCATAATTTCATTAAATATACATAGTAATGTACAAATTATCAGGTCACATTGCCTTTATGAAACGTCGTATAGTAGAGAATATTTATGTCCAGATGTACCTAAACATTTTTTTCCACCCTTTTTTTTCTTCTTAAATTATCTATTAAGCTTTTTCCACGAAATTCAAAAAAATATAATAATTAAATCACGTGATAGTGTTTTGTATTTGTATTTGTATTTGTAAATAGTTAGTATTGTAAAATGACTGTATATTGTACTTGTCAACTAAATCTATGTTCTGTTAAAAAAAAATTAATCTAGACGTGTATATAAGTCAGATACAGTAAAATATCCATACCTCGAACTTCTGGTTGTCGAATTCCACTATACGTCGAATGAAATACGGAATCCCGAAGTATTTTTTATTTTTTTTTATTTCTATGTCTTTATACAGACATCTATACCATAACTATCTCATTGTCGAACATTTGCATGACGCCCCTTTAACGTCGAGGCATAGAGGTTGCTCTGAATCTGGAATGAATCGTGAACATTTAGTGAGTGTTTAGCAAGTGTTTTGTGCTTTTTGAAAACCTATTGTCGCTCACAGGTAAATTTCTTATTAATATCAAGCATTTATTACATTAAGTGTCAAAATTATTTCAGATACAATTTAAACCTGACCGCTCGCTTCACTTTATCATGCAGGAAGTCGCAAAGCGGTGTCGTATAATTTACTGTAACGTTATATTCACTATTATGTATTGTTAGAAAAAAACTAACGTAAAATAAAGGATTCCTTTCAATAACTTGATTCATGTCGATTAACGACAAATTTTATTGTCGCTCACAGGTACTGTTCCACAGTTCAACATTTCCTTTAAGCCATGTAATTGATTCTCTGACAAATAATTGCTATTACTGGAGAGAGACGAGTAGTTTGAGTTAAGTAGACCAACATCATGTAATTATGTATTTTTTATTATGGCTATGCATTGGAATTGAGTCTTTTTGACGCCAAACAACATTAAGCAATATCTAATGAAACGGAAAGCAATGTGTGTCTGGCAAGGGTTGATAACCTTGGGATACTTTGCCGTTGAATTATAAGCAGACTTTTTATTTATTTATTGTTTTGTCTCAACTGGTTTATTCCAAAAGTCCCAATTAAAAGAATATTTCTGATAAATCATAGTTGAGTCTATAAAAGCTTTGTATTTAGATTAGTAAAAAAAATTAAACAAAAATTGAATAAAAGGAAGGTAGACATTAGGTTAAGCCTGCTTTGGAAGTACTTAAAAACACCCATGACAAAGGATAACAGTTGTCCTTTTGTCCTTTTGTCACAATGGTTTCAACCAACGATTTTAATAACCTCCTCTTTGTCGTTATATATTTCTCCTCTGCCGTTGCTTTATTTTGAACCAGTCTAATAATCCGGTACGGGTGAAATGGGTTTTAAGAGCACTTTTCCACATACTCCGCCCAGCATCAGTCCCGGAATGAACAAACCCCCGCCATTACTACGGTACGCATGCAGTTCGCTTATTAACAACACACTTTCGCGATTCAATAAAAACGCCTATGATGTGTGTTAAAACAAATTATCAGTGTCAGGAAGAAGACTTGCGCCGTGCGTTTGGCCGACTCCGACGTTAGAAACCACGTGGTCTCCAGTGAATGGCTTCCAAAGCAAAATGGCGGCCCCGCGGAGTAATCTGGCAGCGGAGCACAGATGTGGTTGTAAATAGGTCTCCAACTGGGACTTCATCACTCGAAACAAGCGCCACCGATTCACGAACGACGTTTTACTGCCAAATTACTGCATTCGAAAGCCGTTTGGGCAAAGCGAAGACTGACAAAGTGCGTAGGAAAAAGGGACTACTTTGACATTCGAAGCTAAACAATATTTTTGTTGTAGTACCAAAAAATATTTCTTTGCAAAAATGCAAAGCAAATCTTTGTACAGCTTTTTTATAAACTTATTTATTATCAATATCTTAACACTTTTTATAATTTGTACTACGTTCGTTCGTTTATTATAAGCTGAGGAAAAGAAAATATCTCTGCTCGTAGTATTTCTCTTTAAATGAAAAGAAATCACCAATTTTCTCTTTCTTAAAGGCCAATTACATATATACTTATAAGGAACATGTATGTTTAACTTGTTTTGTGGCATCAAAATGAAACCATTGCTGTATATAAATTTTGTAGTTTGTAGTTTGTACTGATAAAAGATTAATCTCACTCTTCGAAAGGCATGTTTTCAAAGTAAGTATCTAGCAGTTCAAAATCAAAAAACTATAAGCTTTAGTTCTAATTCATTACGCTCAATTGTTTGTAACGTTTATATATGGTGTTTCCTTTCTGCATATAATATTTGTTTAAACTAAACTTAAAGTTTTGACTTATCAATGGCCTTCTAACATATGAATACGTAAATGTGTAGCAGGGACCTATTTTTCCGTGAACAGGTTCGCTCTGTAACATATGCTCCGTTCATATGCTCTTGGTTTTTTTTCATGGGCCCAGCGGAAAACATCAAGTCCTCTTAGTACCAGTCTTCACATTGTTTTATACGTCGAAAGAAAGTAATTAAGAACTTTAGGTTGGCAATATCTTTTAATTTTGAGACTGCAATGAATCTTTCATGCACCACAAGGGGTCTTTCCGAGTTGCCATATTTTTTCTTCTATCATCGTTAATAGCCCTATGGCACCCATACCCTCATGACCGGACTCATCCTAAGGTAGAAAACATATAGTCTGTCATTTTTAAACTCATTGTATCGTCAGATTACTTCGGTCGTTATCGGTTTGCATCGGTCGGGGTCGGAACTATTCGGTTTAATACGAATAGTTCCGACTCAGACCGATGTATACCGAGAACAACCGATGTAAAACCGAAGATGTAATGTGTTTAAAATGGCGGACTATGGGTATTCTACCGTAACCCTTTACCAAACGCCAAAAGCTCGACAGTCCCAAATTCAAAGAGTTTGCAGACGATATATTCTTTGTTGTTTGCGTTGTTACTGCGACGGCTCTAGAGGCGTTGACGAAAGCCGTTTCATTAGCAATAAAGTCAACCCCTATCCTTTCTTTAACATCGTCTTGAAACAGATGACGTGTATTATATTATAGAATTAGCATCATTGCCTTGGTTCATGATGCATTTTGGCCCATTTCTTACATTTTATAGCTCACGTCGACGTATGTGTTTTGAAATACTTTGGAAATCATTTTGACAAAAAGGTGAATTGTTCTTAATGAACAATTCACCTTTTTTGTCAAAATGGTTTCTACGCAATATCACAAAAAAGAAAATAAGTGTTGGAAAATGGAAAGAGGCTTTGGCCTGCTAATATTTTGAAAATTCCATCAATGACATTGTTGAATTTGAAAACAAAAAAGTTAGAAAGACTTTTAATTGTTGGAAAAACTACATGATTTAAAAAAAAGTTTTCATTTGGGATGGTGCCGTTGAATTGTTAATGGGCCCCTGTTGTGTAACGCAACAAAAATGAACAATTCACCCTTTTAGCATAAATGGTTTTCACTCAATATCGTAAAGATAGTAAATGTTCCTTTCGTGAATTTTGTGTAGTCTGCTGTTGGTTTTTGAATTAGACTTGTCATAAATTTCTATATATTGGTAATAGTTTAAAATGCAGCTGAAACAGCTTTTGCACGCCCATCCAAGTTCATGCAAAGGACTGCATCTTCCTATGGGCATACAAAAAAATGCATGGAACAACAAACATCTCTTCCATCAAGGACGTATGTGGTGTAAAGATTTCAACCTTGATTTAGACAAGCTCAAGTGTATCCCTAAATGTTATATGTCTTCGTTGAAGAAACTGCTTACTAGAAATTAAATACAATCAGAATGAATGAATTAATGAACGAATTATTTAATTAATGAATTAATTAATGGATGGTGTATTAAGGTACTTCGACAACAAAGGTCATTATAAGGTATAATAAATTAGATATTGGAGATATACAGATTCAAATTAAAGCGACAACTACGGATCTTTATTTATTAATGAAAAGAAATATACCATATCTCTTGTGACATTTGTAAGAATCAATTATGACAAAAGAGACAAATAAACTGCTCTTCACGAACAATATATCATTCAGTCAAGAAAAAAATGTTTCTCTCAGCGTCTCAACCTTCATATGCCTTGATAACTAATGGAAACATGCAAGTATTACAACGTACCTTGTATCTTGCTCTATGTGGTATTTTGGTTAATGTATAACATTTAGAGGATTCTGCCAGAATGTTTGATCTCGCACTGACGGGATGATTAGTAAACTGTGGTATTCGTCCATCCCAAATGGGCTGGACATCGCAACATGGCTGAAAGAATAATTATTCTTAAACAAGTTTTATTCAAGAAATTCACATTTTTATAAACATTTCAAACACTTTAGTGAAACTGATTGGAACGGAAGCTAAAAGCTTATAAAATTCCTCTTCTTAAAGAATAATTGTTTATGCTAAGTAAGAATCAATAGAAACCTAAACGAACTGCAGTTAAAATGCAGCAATGTTGATGCAGCACAAACTTGTGTATAAAACAAAAATATAAGGATTTACTTCATAGCTTGGGGGTGTATAGACATTTTGTGGCGTTTTTATTGAACTTTTCTTGTTCGTGGGAATTGCTAATTAATTGTCAAGGATTATGTGTGCTAGATTCTATGGTCTTCCTTCATAACAAGAGGATTTTATGATGCCTTTAGTTCTCGCTCATAAACCGAGGAATCTTTGGATGTTCAAACTTCAGGCTTCCGCGATAATCCACGATGGATTTAGTATAAAGGTGTATCAAACTTTACTTATGATAAACCTCCCCCATTAGATTCAAACGTTACTGTGTAGCCAAATGAGTATTCAAATCGAACGCATTTTTGTAAGTAAGAACAATAGTTATAGCTGAACACCATTATCTTCTGATTAAAAGCACAATCGCCTGTTCTAACAAAGTTTCTAATATTTCATATACAGTCTACACTCGTTATCTCGATATAGGATATCTCGATTTTCTCGATATGTCGAGGAAAGCTCAATGTCCCATTTTTTTTCTTTCTATATCTATATAAAAACATCGCATATCTCGATTTCCGTTATCTCGATCAATCGGATATCTCGAGGTAAAAATCTGTAAAAATACACTGTATTTATGTCGAGTCAAACATTCCTATAAAAATGTGAATGAGGCAAATACATTTCGTTGACGATTAACCATATAGAAGAACGAGTAAAACCATTTTCGTACACTATCTAGGTTATGAATGAAGACTCAAGCGTTCGTAGCTTTCTCGAAATCTAACAGGGCCCATGAAACAATCATCATTTACTGGATTTTATAATGAACAAACCTTGTACATTCCATCTGCTTCATTCAAGTTTGACAAGTACTGGGGGAGGGGGGTTAAGGAATCGTTATGCAGTCGGCCTAATCTATTTTAAAGTTTTATACAAAATGGCAGGCATGGTTTTTTTTGTCCAAATCCGCTCTCACTAAATTATAAAATGGCGTCAATAGACGGAGCAAGGTGCCGGTAAAATTAATGATTTTTTTGTCGAAATCGTGCAAATGGTTAATTGATTGAACTTGCGAAAGAATGTCGAACTTGGTTGTTCGTTTCGGTGCTTTTGAGTGTATTCGGGGTCAGTGTTTAGCTGCAAGAAAACACTGGCGAACTAAACTTAACTGAGATATCGTTAACTAAATAAAGATACCAACTCATGAATAAAATAGTCAAATGCTACAATCATTCAAGCAATCAGGGTCCTGTGTGGACCAGTTGTCAAGTTGGCAAAGCTAGATCTCGTGGGTCCCTCGTTCGAGCCCAACCGACACCTCTGGTTTGGTGGGAGTCATTTCAGCTCCCTAGCCAAGTACTTGTGATTCAAGGAAAGCCGTTACAGAATTAAAAATTGTTGATTCGTCGTTAAACACAATAGAATCAGCCAATCAATCAATGCATCAAGCACCAGGTTTTTCTATTAACTACCAAACCAATCAATCAAACATCAGAGTAACACACAAAACATATAAAATTAACCACATACAAAATTTATCAATCGAGTTTTAAACCAATGAATTCATGGATCAAGCAATCAATCAATCAACCAATCAATCATTCAATCGAACGTTTGACAATCGTCATTTTTTACAATCCCGAAAAACAGGCCGACGCATTCTTTGTCTTTCAGTGTAGCAAGTCCAAAAAAGGGTGTCGATATTGTCGAATATCAAGTGACAAGTTTTGACACCTAACCATTCAGAAATGATTTAGCCTGACTAGATAAACAAATCATCCCGTATTACATTACCGCTTCAATGAGGCATACGCATATTGGCTTTCGTTGTGCAAGCGTTCAGCAAGAATCCGATTCTGCTAACGCTATCGACACTATGATATAACGGTACGTTAGCCGTCTAGCGTGCGATAAAAACTCGTATGTTATCATATTTATTTTGATGTTACGTAACTTTATACATGAGCGTGTCGCGATGCATGCCGGACCTTCGAACTCTACTTGATAAGGGGTATTATGGATTCTAAGTGCATTTCAATAAAGTTGTTAAGAATCGTTGTTTTGTACCGATAGGAAGATGGGGTTAAATATTTTCGTTTCTTTTTGTATACGGAAATTTTGTTTGGATACCTTTCTCCCTACATGCACAAGGAATGTTTAAATAAGTTGTGAATTCATGTTCTACATTCATTAGTTGTATGTGTAAACACTCGTTATTAAATAAATGTTTAGTCAATTTAGAATATTGTTTCCAATTGTTCTAAGAAATTATTCTGTTACTATTCATTTTTCCGTGTATGTTTTAAGCCTTAATTTATGTTGTAATTTGGATCTTTAATTTGTGAGAATTCTTATATTTAGTTTATTTTTAATTATTAAAAAATTCTTTTTTCCTTGTGTTAATCGGCATATTTAGTTTGTAAAAATCTATCGACTCAATTGCATGTATAGATATTTAGTTTTCACCTATTCGTCCACTCAAATGTATTCACTAATAAAATTCGTTGTGCTTATATATCTTTTCTCTTTTTTTATTCCTCTATTTGTTCATTTTATAACACATCGTACTTGACTAACAATTGATTAAATAGACCAAAATATTGAACAAGAGAGAAAAGAATTCTCCATCTTGCAGATTCATAAGGTGCATCCTGGAAAGCCGTTACAAAACTGAAAATGATGGTACGGCACTGACGAAGAGGACACATATTGGACCTGTGTGGGTAATTTACTATAACTATAACTATAACTATATACATGTATTTATAATTCGGTATTTTTTATTTCCAGGTGGGGAAGACGACAAAGACGACAAGGACAGCAAAAGAAGACGGAAACAACGGAGAAATCGCACGACATTTAACAGTACCCAACTTGCGGCCCTGGAACGCGTATTTGAAAGAACGCATTACCCAGACGCCTTTGTGCGGGAGGAACTTGCTCGAAGGGTCAACCTCAGCGAGGCTCGAGTACAGGTCAGTCCAATTTGTTTGTTTGTGCTTTTGTGACGTTTTCGACAATGGTTCAGCTATACTATAATGTGCCTAGCCTTAGGTCCTGGCCCATGCATACCCACAAAGTTCGGGGTATACGTAGGGGTCAGGCCCTAGGCTATAGCGTTACTTGGTTCAAAATTTGTTGTAGTACGTCCATGTTTCTCTGCCTAGTATTGGTGAAATCAAGGAAAGCCGAAAGACAACTGAAATACTGTTGACACGGTGTTAAACCCCCTCTAAGTAAAAAATGATTATTCGTCACTAAATCCCAAACATTTTTTGCACTTGTCTGTGGTAATGGTTATATGGTAAAATGCAGTAAGAATTCATGTGTCCGTTTAGGATACTTGATAAACTGGGCTTTGGCAATAAGTACAATTAATCTTTTATTTGCACACTTCACTATTCTAATTGCTATTCCCATGTAAAAATCAGCTATTGGTTTGGTATTGATAAAACCCAGCACGGGATTCGAATTCTGCAATCTCCCACTTACGAGACAAACATCATACATCTTCGCGTTGGCAAGAGATCAGTACAAAAAGGTCATCATAAGATATCGCAACTAATTTACTTTTTTTTTAACGATTTCCGATCATGATTTTCTTTCACTTGTTTGTATACTATTATGAATAGTTAGCTTTCATGTGTCTTATTTTCTCACACATTTCGATTGACTTTTTCTCTCTCACTGTTAGATGGACGTTCTCTCGTTTTTTTTTAATGTTTCTTTAATTTCTCTTACTTTTTGATGGACTTCTTTATATTTCATTTGACTTCATTTTCTCTAAATATTCAAAGAACAGGTATCTAAACTAATCTTCCCTTTTTCTCGTGACTTTATCTTCCCTAAATATTCAATTAACTGAACATCATTGTTTTCACGTGTCTAAACCAATCATTTTTCTCTTCTTCCAAACAGGTTTGGTTCCAGAACCGACGGGCCAAATTCCGGCGAAACGAGCGCAACATGCTGTCCCAGCGGGGACCGATGGGCAACATGTACACCCGACCCCAGGACACGATGCCCATAGAACAGCCCATGACCCCCCGGGCACCGCCCATGAACACAGACTATATGGCATGGCCCAACCCTACCTCGTATAATAACATGAACACGTCGAGTTGTGCGGTCATGAATCACAGTTATAGCCCCCCACCCGGCATGGGCAGCATTGCTTCTCTCAGACTCAAGGCGCAGGAATACAATGTGATGCAAAATAATCCCTATGGACAGATGCAACAGCGGTTAGATCCCTACGAGCACTGAGAAAAAGTACAAAAAAGTATTTCCTTTAAAATTTGAAATAAGTCATTTATGATATATAAGGGTTAAAGAGATATTCGATTCGAAGTATGTGTGTGGGAAATGGTTCATTGAATAATTCATTCATGAAATATATGATTTAAAAGAGAAACACGAAGCAAGGTCGTGTGTGAAAAATAGTGCCGTAAAAGTCACTTTTGGTAAATTCGTTTTAAGGAGTTACCGAAGAGACGTTCTTTGTTGAAATGCATTGTGTAAAGAGATTCGAGAAGCTGATAATAAATACGGATTTCACAGACTTAACCGAATCTTACGTTTGTGTTTACAAATCACAAGTCTGTGAATGGAGTGGACAGAACCACGTGACCGCCTGCGTATTAATATGGACGCGGATTAATCCTCGCGAAGGTCAAACCGTGTGCTCGTAGTGTGGCGCGCAAGGATACCGTGAGTTCATGACCTTGACCTTTGAACAAAATGGCGCCAGTGACTAAATCAATGGCGGCCATACTTTTCGTGACTGTTCAAACAACAACTTGTATTATCATATTCCGGTAAATGTGTTTTGATTATTTATGTGCCTTTTTGAGACGTTTTGATATGAAGTGATGATGTGATGAATATATACTTTTATGATGATTCACATTCGAGGAATATATTATTAATCCTCCATTTATGAAAACAGTAAAATATCAAAGTTATATTAAGACAATTTGAAACATTGGAGAAATAGCCATTTCCCTATTCAGTGCCTTATCTGCCAACATCGCCTTAAATACAATGTGAGCAACTTGTTATAATATTTATTATTTCCACTTACGATGTGGTAATGATTTTCTTTTTTCAAAAGCTATGTTTATTTGGAAAACATTCGTTAAGCTTCTAAAAACAATTTGGTGTTTGCAAGTGCTTTTAATTCTACAGCAATGATCTCGTGAAATCTTCTGGCATTTCTAGCGATAAATAGGAAACGTTTGAGAAACAGAATATTGTTCAAACAAGCAACAATTTAAAAAAAAACTTTAAAGCCAATATATCGAGATTTGGACAGGTATGATTGACCAATATTGTCATATTAACATATTCGCTGGTATAAACTAAAGAAATCATTGTGACGAAAGTGTATTTTAGTAAACTTAACGTGCAATTTGTAGAGGTTTAAAGGAAATACACTTATCGAAAACCTATCCCATGTACTTTCATTTTTCTTTTTATTTATGCAAATATCGGATATTTTCGTTTTTGTTTTGCTGTTGTCAAGATAAATGCGATTTAATTTGTTATAATATTTATGACATACGGGGTGACAGAAATATTTTGTAAATATATTATTCGAGCAAATTTTTATTCGATTAAACAATGATGTAAATTGAATAAACGAAAAGCAGCAAATCATATACAGCATTATACAATACTTCCTTGTCGTCCCAAATTGAAAGGGGTGGTACTAATTATTAAAACCGACATGAAATTGAAAGTGAGATACATACATATTAGATAATTGCTTTGTACACTATTTCCTATGTGGTATTTTTATTTTCAAACTGTACATATTATATCAATAGTTAACGACTGTTAACCCTTAAAATGCCGTTTTTTTCTTCTAAAAATAGATCTTATTGTCTGCTTTCAAAGACCATAAATATCTACTTAATTTTGATGAGGAAAGGTACTCAGAGCAGCAAACATGTTAGATCTCAGGCCAGTCGCCAATTTACTTGGCGGCTGGTCTGAATATAATCTGTTTGCATAAGCATGAAGTCGCTTTCAACACTATAAGGGTTAATGATAAGATAAACATTTAATATCTTTTGTACACAGAATGGATTTAAACAGTATTCAAAGCATCTTATTTTCTATAAAGAGACTTTTTACAAATGTTTTTTAAAAAAAATACGACTCTTTACAGTAACTTCATTTTAATCGATATCCATGTACCTCCTGAGAGATATCTTTCAATTTCGTGTCGGTCTCGATTTGTCGCTATCAAACTTTCTTTTCAATTCGGGACGTTTGAAAAAAAGCTTTTCGTTTAGTAACATGTGTTGATTAAAAATGAGAAGGTGTGTAAATGATGATGTGGATATATTTACACGCGATTGTCAAAAACACATTGGTGTTTTATGGCATATATTCTTGTACATATAAAGCATCCTTTTTTATAATGAAATGCATAAAAAATGTTAATTATTTTGCAAACATTATTCGATAACAAATAAAAATAAATAATTCTAAAGGTGATATGTTTTTGATGTTATATTTTTCACATCTTCTTATGATCCACAATGCCTAGTGATCATACCACGACATTGAATTATGCTCATATTGGAAAATGTTTGTTTATTTTAGATTTACTACTCGTCAACATTATATCAGTCATGTTGCGGATGGCCGACTCTTAATAATGGAGGTAGACATAACACACAACTGACCAAAAGGGCTGGTCAAACCAGATAGAACCATCACCATTCCGCATGTCAGTCAAAAGAGTGCCTCTCATGAAAATCAAAATTTTTTCACCGGGATTTGAACCCAGAATGAAACCGTGATAACGCTGTTAAGTTATTGACAAAGACGTTAAACCTAATATAAAAACACATACATTTAAAAGACAAACACCAAGATGTTTCGAGCCATCAATTCATCCAGTTGTCAATTTCGTGTTTTGTTCAGTTAACTCTATACTTAATTTTTGATAGTACAGAAAACATTGCGGGACAAAGAGAAATTGCTCGCCAAGAGCAATTTCTCTTTTCCCCACAATGTTTTCCAGAGTCGTCTGAAACAAACTGGTCAAGTGTCGTTATTGTTTGGTAATGGGTTAAAGCTATAGAAACTATAAATGTAGATTGAGAGAACGTATCGGAAAGGTCTCTTTTCCGCTAAAACAAAACACGTGGAATTCCCCCCGTCTAGATATGATGATGAATAGCATAATTCCACGTTTGTTAGGCTTTTTATCGGATTTCCTATTAACTTTTACACGATTATTTCGGGGCGCACTAGCGAGTTATAAATTTGATATCTGTCGGAAATCGCCATGGATCTAACACGAAAAAGGAGGAGGTTTGTTTCCCAGGGGTTTGATAGCATCTCGCGAGACTTATCTCGAAATCTCGCAAAAAAAATCTCGCGATATATAACGAAATGTGTCAACAAGTGGGTGTAATCCGCCATTTTTTTATTTGATGATTTCAATCTTTAATGTTTGACATTATTTTATATTTTTATTCGTTTAAAACTGAAGGTGTACAATTACTTTAATGTGTTAAACGTTGGCAAATGGTGAAAAACGAATAAATAATACTAAGCATTTAACTAATTTCCATATATGTACACAAACATTCTGGAATAATAGGATAGCAAATCAATTTTTCATCTGTTCAACCTAATTAAATCTAAATGGGAACCATTGTTAAGATGAATTCCTTCCAGGGTACCATTTTACTAAACAACTTAAGAAAAATATTTGCGAAAGTCAAAACTGATACATCTACATGGATAGTATATTACGAAAGGTACGATATTGCAAGGCATGATTTTGAGGCCAAAATGTTAAAAAAAAACAACAACAAACTTTACACTGCTTGTATATCGACAATCTTGACCACTGGCTAAAGAAGAATAAAACCAGCCAAGTATCCCTCTAGGTAATGCCAGGTAAGCAAGTGTACACCAACAATAAAGTTTTCAATAAAAGTAAAACGTTCGGGGCTCGAAACCCAAACCAAACACAAGGCGCTTATAGTAATATTCATTTTTTCTGGGCTTGCAACCATGCAACGACTGTTTTCCGTATATATTTACAATATTGACCATGGCTAAAGACAAACAAAAAAGCCACGTATGAAAGAATTACCCGATTCTTAATTTTCATATTCCTGATACTTGACATGGTATTGTGGCTAACATGTCTTAAGCCTTACACTGCCTGTTTTCCCTATAAATCTACTAATGACTGAGTTCTCTATATATCCACAATTTTGACCAATGGCTTAAGTCGAATAAAGACCACTAAATACCCCTGTATGTTATGCCACGTAAGCAAGTGTTATCCCATCCCATGTTTTCAATTTGCTGATTCAAGGCAAGACTTTCAGGCTAACAAATTTAGAAAAAAAGGGATTTTTTTTTTTTTTATACTGCCTGTTTTAACCTAGACCTATATATCCACAATTTTGACCAATGGCTAAAGACGAAAATACCCACCAAATATTCCTCCCAGTTATGCCACGTAAGCAAGTCGATGGTTCAACGAAAGACTATATGAAGCACTTACTATAGTATTGCATTGAACCCTCGAAGTGTTATCCCATACCTAACGATGATTATCGGTTCACAGATAACCGACCAGATTTCGGAGACCGATAACACAGGACTGTGGGCCGGCGGGAGAACAGATCAGCCCTACTGATAAGCCCACTTTCTCTTGTCACCATTTCCCTCATCTCCATCTCAACACTGATTAATTATGTTCCTATGGGAAAGAAGCAAGTGGCTTGGAAAGGATATTGCGAAAAGGCTTTGTATCAGTGCGCTGACCAATGCAGGGATTAATTTTGAAACTGGAATGAAACGCCCCAATTTAAACTCTTAACCAAATAAATATCGTCCAAATTCGAAGAAATGATTATATAAGATACACCGATAGTTGATATATAACTTCGATATACTCTAAGGTAAAACAATCATAATGGTTCAACAACATTTCGGACAAGTAATCCATTAAGAAATTTTCAGAGGCTTTCCGAATGATATTCGATATACCTGTACAAACTAGAGCTATTACCCGTCAAAATTGCTGTGAAAGCATTTAAAGTAAATTAAGTAATTATAAAGAAATGAAAAAGTAGAGTCATTCGAAAATTCAGACTTCAATCCTTCATTTTTTTTTATCCAAGTTATTTCATCAATCAATTCATTGTTTTACCTACAAGAACGTGACGTGGAAAGATAAATATAATAGGTACAATTCTCGGCGGGAAAAGGGAAATGAGTGGTGCCGTATGACAAAACAAAACAATGGAGGAACACTGCCCTATTTCCGCTTGGAGATCTCTCAGTATGATAATGGGTTCACATGGACACGGTGGGGAGGGGGCGATCAGTGCTTTGTTCACTTGTTTCATCATCTACATCTATAAAGGTGTTTGTGGAATTAAAAACTGTGTTAACAATCGTTCGGTTTTAATACGGATTTCCCTTATTCACCAGTACTAGGCTATGACTCTGAGGCGTCTTTTCAAAGGACACTCCATCGAAATAAAAGATACTGGTATGGCTAGAACCCGGGTCCTCCATTTTCAAAGACCGCTAACCAAAAGCCACTCAAAACCCAATATTCTGTATTAAAGCTAGGATACTTGAAAGTATACTTTGATATCTGGGTTTACGTTTTTAAGATTTCTAAAACTTTATAACGGCTCTACGTGGAATTTCATTTACGTTATAGTATGGCTTTTCTACGTTTCACTAGTATAAGGTAACGGCTCCGATGTGCCTTGTGAAAAGACAGTCAAATGAACCGCCGCTGGTCATGATTGAACTCGGAACTCGGAACCCCTTGATAATAGTTCTACAACTAACCCTCAGGCTATTCATCAATCGGAACTACTCTGGTATTTCCGTGAATTGTGAAATACACCTCGGATATAAGTGTAGGGTTACAATTTTTCGTGTAAATCGGCATCCGCCAATTAACACATTTTCTTAGAGTGCACGTTAAGTAGTTCAATGTGTATGGAAGTGTTGGACATTCTTTTAAATCATTTTTTATCAGTAACTCATACCAAATGGCGAAATTGTTGTTGTGACATGAATAGTTGTTTCCTCAATCAAATTTAACGACATTTAAGATTTCACATTTAAGATCTATTTTTAAAAACGAAAGTAAAGTGACGTCATTTCGCAGGGAACCAATATGGCGTCATCCCTATTATTTCAGAGGTGTTTTCATTGGATAAACCCGATGTGTTCAGCAGCCATTTGTATAAACAGTTTAACCCACGGTTAAATCTTACCATGGGTTAATTTCCTGGTTAAAACGCAGAAAGCGATTGTATAAAACTCGCAGGTAACTTTAACCGCGAATTAACCCAGGTAAAAGTAACCAACCTCTAGGACCAAGGTAAGTTGTTTAACCAGAAAAGTTACCGCTTTAAATATGGCCGCCATCTTGTAAATTCGGCCCCGCTTCAAACGAATTTTTGACGAAATGACCGCCAACTGACCAGCTATGGGAAAACAAAATTACGGAAACCCTCCAGATTTTCATCGAGAAGCTTACGAGACATGTAAGACCATTGTTTATTGTTTTAATCAACGAAATTTGTGTGTCGAAAAACTAACGAGACATGACCACTGTTTGGCATGTGACATCAACAAAGGATCTCGTATAATGGGGCCTATTAAGCACCCTGCATTAACAGTAACAACTTCATTTGCGTTTTCTCTTAAGTTTAAAGTTCTACTTTCACATTTGATAAAAGCTATTCGATTATCAATCCGGTACATTTTATTGGGTGGGATTATCCTCTACCTTTCGAGGACTTCCTGCTGAAAACGAAACAATAACAAACAAAAACATTTCTTCGTAACGCCGTTCATGTACAATCATGTGAAGGTAGGGATTTGTAGATCAGTTCTTATTTAGAAAAAAGCACCTATCAGTGTTTTTATTACCATTAAAACCAGTTTCCCCATTGAATTTTGAGAAATGTCGAAATTCAAAGCACACCAAGAACACAAAACTATGAGTTTATGAAGTCACATTCTGTTTGTTTGAGATTGACATAGTGGCAAAGAATTTGAGTTTTGTTGTGATGTATGGTTATTAACAGATGGAGAAAGACCACAATCTTAACTGCCCTTAAGGAAGAACCATCTCCATTCAGTATGTCAGTCAAGAAATAATCTGTTTGAAAATCCATATGCCTTCATTGATCTTAACCCAGACAGAGAGGACAGGGATCTTAGTAACATACCATTTTGATAAAAGGAGAAATTGGTCTTGAAGGAAAGACCTTTAAATAACATTGTTTCCTTTTGCTTTCAAAGAACCAGTATGGCAGAGTTATCACTTTGACCATTCTTTAAACATTTGTACATGTTGCCTGAGTTCTGTTCTAGGCTAGGAAGTGAGTCTTGCCCAAAGACACTCCACACAAATATATGCGAACATCAGGTTTTGACTCGATTGTTGAACCTGTTGTCCAATTTCAAGTCCATGACACTAACTATTACTCACCATCAGTTGATTAGGTCTTCTGCTGAAGGTACATTACAGTGTGTTCATATGAAGGAATGAGTTAACAGTATTAACCCTCTTCCTCAATTTGGATTTTGAGTGTTGCCAAAAATGATCACATGAGGACACATCAATTATTAGAAATGCCCTTTGACTATGATATGGGGAATTAAATGTAACATTTAAAGCAGCTCATGCTGAGCAATTTCACTTATTGTCACAATGGTTTCTTTTGTCTTCTGCTTCAAGTGCAATTAAAGGTAAAACAATAAAAGGAAGGGTTTAATCTTATATGAGTATATCTAACATCAATTACTTTAGGTATTCCACTTTTGAAATTAAAATATATATTTACTTTTTTATGAATTGATGTTTGTAATTTATATGGCAGACAATTTCCTCAAAAGCTTATGTAGTAGATCAAAGACATAGTATTTACCTGTTTATTTGTTTGTTTCATCACATGTTACATATGTTTAAGATAGATCACATGACTGATGGAAAAGGGTTTCTTATTTTCAGATTGACAAAGGTGTTATCTCTGGAGATAGTTGGTACAAATGCAGCCCATTCCTTCATATCCAATACTCAAAGCCAGGTGAGGCTGATTCTATGAATTTGAGTTCTTGTGAAACTTAGATAAGCTGTAATATAACTGAAAAAATGTTGACACAGCAATAAACACTTAACAATACTGTGCAGTTAAAGCATTGAGAAAAAAAACAGTATGTATTGATTATAATATTTATTATAGGTCCTTTTATACAAAACATAACTCTCCACTGTATACATGAAACTAAATGACAGACTTGACAGAATTCCAAATCTAGATGATATCACATGAGGAATAGGTAAAAAAAGTCTTTTAAATGATAACACCTCAAATATGATTATACTACATTACTCCTGCTCTCTTTTGTTATACCAAATATAACTAACAATTGAAAATATGGCATGTTTTCATGATGATTTTTTAATCTTTATACTATGTTTGAAAGTTTAAAACTAAATTTTCAATGAACATGCTTCTTTTTTTTCAGATGCAGCACAATATACAGTGTCCAGAAGATTACAAAGACCTACATTTATCAAATTTGCTTGTACAATACAATTTATGATAAATTTTACAAAAAGGATTTGTGTTTAGCATGGTTTATTTATTTATATGGACTTGACATTGTGTCAATATTTCTGAAATGTTGTGATGCCCAGTACACTTAAAGGAAGAAATACCCCAAACTTGAATGCCCATAAAGGTTGGAGAAGCAAGATAGAACCATCCACATTCTTCTTGTCAGTCAGAAGATTATCTCATGAAGATCCAAATGCGGTCACCCGGGATTTGAACTCATGCTGAGAAGGGTCATGCAATTTCAAGTTTGTTACTCTTAAGCCACAGAGGCTCCTAGCATGCATCATATTCCCTCTATTTAACACACAATGTAGTTTGGCAGGAAAATATTGAAGTATGTTGTCTTCAAATATTTCATAAATGGATATTGAAATAACTTGGAAATGTTGTCCACTTTAATACACTCTTAGAATAGTTTTCCATGTCTACTCTAGTTTCTGCTGTCCTGGAATATCTGCTTTCTGCAAAATCAAAAATATAAGTAGATAATAGAGTACATTTGACATGCTTAGAGGGAGTGATACAGACAACATGGTTAAATACCAACTGACCTTATATATAAGGAGGAATCCCAGTATTTCTTTAGACTTAATGAAGCTCAGGCCCAATTAAGAAATGATCTTTGTAATTAAACTGTTTCATATGATACCAAGCAAAGAGACCTTCCAAAGACACAATAACATTTCATCATAGAAACCATTGTCTGTCACTGAAATAGTTAGATGTCTTTAGAAATACATGTACATGTATGTTTGTTCTCATATTTGGGTATCTCCCACAATCTTTTCATATGACAAAAAAGGAACAATAAATAATCATGATGAGCATTTATCACATTGTTAAAATGGCTATTTCCTGAAGATTCGTTTTACCCTTTTGTTGAATTGGGAACAGAGTTGTATTTAAAGTATTATGAAGAATAATGGTATTTAAATGAACAAATCAAAGCAAAGAAAAATAGGTGTAGAAAAAAATTAACAATGAAAAAGTACAACTGATTAATTATAGGGAGATTTTCTCATTCAAACTGTCTCATTGATAAAAAAATCCATATTGCCATGCATTTCTATATTACAATCACACATATATCAAAGTTTATTTCCTATATGTACCATGACCTATAGTAAATGTATACTTAAAATAATATATCAAAATACATTTACTATACCTGAGAATTACAGAGGGACTTGTGTTCTGAGTCGACATTCATGTATGGTCTGTTTCAGTAACTAAAAAGTTGAAAATGTATAAAAACAACTTCAGAAAAATGGAAAGACAAATTGTTTAAGAATGCTTTCATTTACAACTTTATACTATATGTTTACCTCCTTTATCACAACTGCAGCATAAAAATATAGAAGATAGTGTGTCAAATAAAGAAATCTATTTCCATTAGCTATAATGTGTTCACTTTTGTTCCAATAGTTTCAATGCAACACCTTTTTGGCATTATTAATAAAATGCAGAACTTATACTCTTTAATTGCCTTGTAAAATCCTGTTTTAGTTTGAACCATTCTTTAACTCCCTAATGGAGTAATAAGATGTACATTGAAACTCATGGTTTTCACAGCTGTGTCAACATTGTTTTATTACCCCTTCCTGGGATGCAACTATACCAGGCTAGGACTCTGAAGCGTTTTGTAAAAGGATATTCGTACAAAACCAGTGGGCTGGAACCCAGAACCCTTGGGTAACGAGTCCATCACCTTATCCACTTACACAGGTCCCCTATGTCTCATGAATCATGTTCTGAACACATATATACTGTAACAAAGGACAGTTTTTCACATTTAAAATCCACATTTCATACTTAGTATATCATTTGACATACATTGTACATGTATAAACATGTACAGGTTATCGTTTGTTGAAGGAAGTGTGGCGTTCGTGGAAAGACAAATTGGTTTATACTTCAATTGTTAGATAGCTTCCACAGTGATGATGTGGAGCTTAGCTACCTTACGTAGCTAACACACTAATTCCTTATAGTTTTCTGTTGCAATTTTCTTTTCCCCATTCACAATTTGACGACGAGCATGTTTTGACAATTGTTATTTCATCTCTTGTAGGGCTGTTTTCGATAACGTAATAAGTACAGTTGTGAACCTACTCGAAGTGGAGAATGAAATATCTACGTCTGGACCATTCAGACTAAATAAACAATCAATATTTACCTTTCACCTGACAGCTTTGCGGGAAAATGACGTCACGATCATGTTGCATTTTGGGATTTTTGGTAACTTTAACCGTGGGTTAAAACATACCATTTCTGGTAAGGTTACCGTTGAGTAAAACGTGTTTATACAAACGATTTAACCGTCGTGGTTACCTAACCGCGAATTTAACCGTCGGTTAATTTTAACCGAGGGTATGTTTTACCATCGTTTATACAAATGGCTGCAGGTTGGCTATTCATTGGGCCACACCTTTTCCTTTCATGGTCCCCTGGGTATACATAGTGTGTATGTGATAGCCTTGTTCGTGATTTCTTATCAATGTAACAGGGATGGACTGGCTAAACATGTATAGCAGCTCTGGTCTGTTATGACCAATACACATTGCCATTCGTAACTCGGATGATCCAAACTGTACCATGTAACTTTGTTTGAATGAAATATCTACGTCCGGATCATTCGAACTACGTCATTCGCTGACGAAGCCAACCGTTTCCCATAAATCTACCCTATACATATTTTATCTGCGTGACTTGAAAATTCGACAACATTTAAAGCAACAACAGGCGACATATATACCGCAAGGATGATCACATTTACCTTGTTTTACTTATGATTTGGCCACATCGATCATTTCAATGTTTGAGGGCGCTGTCTCACAAAGTTTCGTACGATAGAATTCCTTGTAAACTTTATTATAAAGAGGATATGAGTATAGAAAAGCGTTAACTTAGAAATGAACGGACATGAGTCCTCGTCTTAATTTCAAACGTGTTTCTATTTTTCGTAAGAAAACAACAAAGTAACCTTTGAGTTTTAAGGGTCACGACATTTTTGAAAATGAAAACATAAAGTTACGATTTTTCTATGGGACGAGCCCCTGATCAATGTATCCTCATATCCCAATGGCTTCTTGTGGTAATCGATTTAACGACCCTTTGGTAAGCTGTCATTCTAACCGTTGCTTGTTTGTATGCTGTTTGACGCCGCATCAACAATTGTTCAGTTATGTAACGGCTAACGTGGGTTCATTAGTACGAGGCTAGGGCTCTGAAGTGACTTGCCAAAGGTCACTCCCATGAATTCAGAGGTGCCGGCGAGGCTCGAACCCACTAGCCCCATCTCGAGTTTTAAGTCCGCCATCTTAACCACTGATCCAAGCAAAAGTTGAGCACATTTCTGTACACCAGCATAAAACCCGCCGGACTTTTGGCGTCCCGTATTTAGCGCATGTGTTGACATGTATAAACCAAATAAGGGAATTTTACAAATAACAAATCCAGGCTCACGGCGTATTTCCCACGAGTATCAGAATTTATGACGTTTATACCATTGAATGGAATCCGAGCTATGTTAGTCCCAATGTCTGTGTTTTGGGACAGACGTTGACAGAAACTGAACCATTTGAGTTCATATCAGAGACCATTTTCATGAAAGGGGATTATATCCCACGATTTAAAAGTTTGAAATTTTATTTGTTACCTCATGAACATTCATTGAAATACTTCATCAACTGTACATGTCATTGTATTTTTTGAAACCTTCCGAAACCTGAAGTGACTTTTCATAACCGGAAGTGATGTTCTAGTCATGATATCATCACATTACCCAGAATACCTTTTGGAGAAGCCAATATTTAAATTGTTTAAATGCACCTAAAACTTTACATTCCATTGCTTTCTGGAACTTTCCAAAACCGGAAGTGACGTTCTAGTCATGATGCTAACATATTACCCAGAATTCTATTTAGAGAAGCCAATATTTAAATTGTAAAGTGAGATTCCAACATTCACGATTAGGAAAGATAAACGCATATTAAGCAAATTATACAAACTGAAAACTGCTTATCAAGCTACGTTTGCACAGCAATAGTTGAACAACCGTTTTAAACTTATCTATTTTACATCGATTGTGACACGATTCTTACAACTAAGATAAATAACTATCGATTCTGCTTTCTGGATACAAAACCAGTACTGAAACGTCGCAAGACAAGGAAAGTGACAAAACAATACAACCATTTCGTTGTTTAAATCGAATCTTATCATTGACCAAATATGCTTTTGGCGGGAAAGCTTGTTTGATGTTTTGTCAAACCAAACATAATAACGCACATGACGAGGAAGACATAACGAAGGTTCAACGCAAGACTATAGCAAGTGCTTCACATACATGAAGCACTTGCTATGGTCTTGCGTTGAATCCTCAATAAACTCTCATCAGCGTTTCACAACGACGAGGTCAATTTTCTGTCGCGCCAGTTCCCGTTTTATGATATATTGTTTTAATCAATGATGTGCAGGGGACCACGAAACACATTCCTGACATAAAAGAACGGTTTTACATCTAGAGGGGAGGGGGTCAGCATTCTGTCACATTGTTTTGCAGTACATGCATACATGCAGTTTTTAAACCTCAAATGCGTCTTTTATCCCCATATTGGACTTTTGGACTGATCCAATTTTAAAGATACAACAGAGACAGTAGGTATTCTTTGTGATTGTTCGTATGGTACATCATAATCGTGTCAAATGTCGTTTGATGATCTATGCCATAAGTCTGTCACTTTAATCACTGGGCCATGTAGAACCCCTTATGTGGAATGAATGCAATGAAATATGACGGAACTGGAAAAAAATGCCGATCAGGGAAAGAATGTAAAACCGTGTGATATATCGGTGTTTATATTGTCCTGTCAATTTCATAATTGCTAGCCTCGATTTCGAGTTTACAAACTAAAGCCCCGACTCTGCCCTTGATGACAGAACCTGTCGCCGTATCGAACTGGGTACGAAGGGGGAACTCAATTCTACTTACACATTTAAAACCCCCCCAAAATATTTTAGCGTAGATGTGAAAAGTCCTTTCAAACTTGAAATAATGTTATATCACATCCTTCATGTTGGAAAGGACTTTTTATAAGCTTTAAGCTATCAGTCCAATCCAATTCTCTTATTGTTACAACCTTCTCCTGTATGATAAAATATAATTTAATGGAGAAATGAATATGTTTAACCTAAAGGACACTCCAACAAACCAGATGTACCAAGGGGACCAAAGGCCATTCCCATGGAACATTAAGTAAGGTGGGTCTCGAACTTGGGACCCCTAAGTTGCAAGACAACCCTAACCAATGGGCCACATAGGACCATTTGCATGGACGAATTACGTAAGCTAGGCGTGCAAGCTGGATAAGCGACTGATTATCAGCGAATACGAATACGAATATTTTATTATGATGTAAACTTACAAACTTTCTTGTCATTACAATAATATCCAAAATTCGTTTATTATGAGGACCAATTGATCGTTGACGACAGTATACACCGTTGAGTGATTGGTGAATGTTCTTGTGACACGGAACATATAGGCTGTATGCAAGCATTTAGACGACCATTAATCAATTGCTTGCAACGGCTCGACCCATTAGGTAATTACAGCGCGCAAGCATGAAAGGGGCTTGTACAAAGAATGTAAGTTTTGTAGAAAAAATAGATAGATGATTAATGAATGAATTAGGAATGTGACGTTGGATGCAAGATTCGAGAATGAAAGTACAGTCAAACTTGTGTTAAGAGGTCAGCCTATGGGACAGAGTAAATTGGCTGTTTAAGACAGGTTGGCTGCTTATCACAAATTGATGTACACTATAAATCTAACAATGGGACTTTCTGTAATGGCTGTTTAAGGCAGGTTGGCTGCTTAAAAGGGTGGCTGCTTAAAAGGGTGGCTGCTTAACACAAGTTTGACTGTATGGACACAAATATTTCGTAGGAATTCTTGTGACACGATAGATACAGGGAATATGCAAGCATTAAGGCGACCATTAATCAATTAAACGACACAATCCATTGAGTTATTATGGCATGCAAACATTAAAGGGGCTTGAACAAAGGATACAAAATTTGTAGAAAGAAAAATAATGATCATAAATGATGTAGAAAAACAACGTTGGGTGCAAGATCCGAGAATGAAAGTATGGACACAACATTTTGTTAGAATTTTTGTGACACGGAACAAATAGGTAAGAATTTAGACGACTATTAATCAATTAAACGGCGAGACCGTTTTGTTATTACGGCGTGCATGCATTAAAGGGACTTGTACAAAAGATGAACGTCTTGTAGAAAAATAGATAAATGATTAATGAATGATTAAGAAAAACAACATTGGATGCAAGATTCGAGAATGAAAGAATAGCTACAAGACTTCGTGAAATTTCTTGTTACACGGTATATATAGGTAGTATGCAAGCATTTAGACGACCATTAATCAATTGAGCGGTGCAAATCTTTGGGTTATTACAGCGTGCACGCATAAAAGGCGCTTGTATAAATATAAACGTTTTGAGAAAGAAAAAAATAGAGTGAATAAACTTGTAAAAAAGAAAGAAGAAAAAAAAAAAAAAAACACCTACACGTTTGATCCGAAATTTGCCGTAATAAGTTATTAATTTGACGTCTGTAAGTCATGGTTACGATAATATCTGATACGAAACATTTTCCTCATTTTACCAACTTTAAATTTTCTCATGAGTTTAGTCCCTTAACTTTCACTCATGGACGCTTCAGCCAATATCTGCTTTTTTCACAATCAACCTTTACAAGAATATCTGATACGAAACATTTTCCTCATTTCAACAACATTACTTGTTCCCCAGAGCCAAGTCCCTTTAATTGCACTAGAGGGCGCATCGAAAGGTCGGTGCCGATTTGGCGGCACAAAAAACGTTTTTACAAGAATAACCATGCTCTCGAAGTTATGTCTCGGTGATAAATGGTGCTTTAGTAATGCATTAGAGACTCAGTGGTCGGGTTTTTGCCTCTGCCCGTCGAGCGCCTTACCCCCTCTGTCGGCGAAAGTGTACCTGTTTTCGCAGCAAGTCAGTTCCAGTCGAGGTATGATAGAACGATGCTGTTTCTTTGCTTTCATAAAAGAGCGAAAACGTGTTAGAGTATGTTGACTACAAACCAATGCAAACATCGTAAAAAGTACCTGTTTTAACTGACAGTGACGTTAAATTGTGGTGGGATACAACGATGTCCTTCTTTCGTTTGCATGGAAGAGCGCAAACTAGTTTTACTTTGGTATATTGACTTCGAACCCCTGCAATCATTGTAAAAAGTAAATATTCTCACTAATAATCAGTTCAAAACGCGAAGGGGTAAAAAAAATATTTTTTTTTTTTCGTTTGCATGAACGAGCGCAAAGTGATTGTAGATGGGTATAGTTACTTCAAACCAATGAAAAATTGCAAAATTGTATCCGTTCTCACCGCGAATCAACTCCAATCACGGCGAGTTAAAACGATGCTTTTTGATTCCATGAAAGAGCGCAAAGCAAGTCTACCTTAGTTTATTGACAACGAAAGTTTTGCGAACATCGCAAAATCGTACCCGCTTAATTCGAATGTCAGTTAAGTTGCAGTTTGATGAAACGACACTTTATGATTCCATTAAAAAGCGCAAGGTAAGTCTATCTTGGTATTTTAACTACAAATCCCTACAAAATTTGTAGACAATGCATATCCTCACTGATAGTTAGTTCAAATCGCAGTTTGATAAAAATTATCTTATTTTGTTTCCATAAAATAAATCTTAGTGTGGATTTTCGTAATGACATACGCATCTGAACGGCGAAAAGCAAGTCTACCTTGGAAAATTGAGTTCAAACCTCTACAGAATCTCAAAAGATTAACCGGTTTCACTGATAGTCAGTTCAAGTCTCGATTTGATGAAGTGATGCCTTTTTTGTTCTTAATATTACTCCTTATGTGGACTCTAATATTCTTTCAAGAATCTGCAAAGCGCAAATGCAATTCTAACACATATTCACTTTAACTACCTTCTGACTGTGAACACGTATCTGTTTCAACTGATGGCCAGGCAAAGTGTTGCTATGACAAAACAATATCGTTTTTCGTGAAAAAAAGCGATCGACTGAATTGTTACAAACCAACCTTTGCGTTACATGTATTTAAGTATGATAAAGTACTTCGTGTGATCATCAAATTTACTTTAAGAACAAATAGTAATCAAGGTGTGTTATTGCAGTAGGCAATACTATAACACTTGTGAAATTATTTAAGCTCATCTATGTCTCTGCTATAACTACAGTTTTACGAATATTCGAGTCACACATCAAGTTAAACAGATTGAGAAGAATATATAATCTATAACTACATTTTTACGAATATTCGGTTCAATCGCGTACATCGCCCCCTACGCCATTATGCGTGCCCTCTTTAACCACACATGTTTCACCGGTGGGCCAACACTAGCGACAGAAAGTCGCGAAGCAGCGTGTTTTCTAACTAAACCGTGAAAAATCGGGCCGGATGAACGCAATTCAGCCGCATCGGCGTACGAACATGTGGTTTTTAAAAGGTAGGCCTTTTAACCCTGTCCTCCCCTTACCCCATCCCCTTTTTCCGGAAGGTTAGATATTTGATAAGATCGATGAAAGGAAAAAAAGAGATGGGTGGAGTCTATTTGTTCGACTGAATAATGGAAAATAATGCCGAATTGACTTTGAAATTGAGTCAGAATTGTTGTTAAGAATAGCAGTTTATGAGTATATTCTTAATTCTCTCTCGCTATTGGTCGCCTGTAGCAGCGTCTGATGTAGATGCTCAAATACAGCGTATCACATGAGTGGCAAGCCGTTATTGCTCTTTGAAAAGGGAACTGCAACCCCTGCGTTATTTCAAACAAATGTTTTCTTAAAAAAAAATATGCAAATGCACACACCTCTTTGTGACAATCCAAAGTAGTAAAACAAAAGATAGAATAAAAAAAGAAAAGACGTACTTGGCTTACAAACAACACTTTTATACGCGTTGAGATTACGTTTAACAATATTTCATTGCACTCATTCAATATGAGGTGCTCAACATATTTACAACAACATATACAGTGAAGCCTCGTTTATCCGGACCCCGATTATCCGAATGTCTTGCAATCCGAACGAAATTGTAAGGGAACGGAATTATTTGACCAGTTGTTGCAGACAACTTTTGAAAACATTGTGGGAAAAGGAGAAATTGCTCGTCACGAGCAATTTCTCCTTTTCCCACAATGTTTTCTGCCATATCAGAAGATTATTTTTGGGACGGTCGACAATTTGGCGTTTGCTTAAGTGTTATAAGTATACACGTGCATACAGACCGTTTATGTCTTAATGTGTATAAGAACATGCGCTACTTCATTAGTCCGGATGAATCGGTAATCCGGACATTTTGTTGGGAACGGACGTGTTTGGATTAACGAGAAATCACTGCATACAATTTACATGCACCTGCATTTAAAAAAGATTAGAAAAGATAGAAAAATAAATTGTAATTGGATTTGACCACAAGTTATAACAACATTAGCGATAGGCTATTTACTTAGCCTAGTTTGTAAGGATTGGGATTGAAACACAAACAGATGAAATCAGATTTCCGAATGAGGGAAAGTGTCTTAATCGTTTCTCTATCCGCTTGATATGAAATGTTGCATGGCTTTGAAAGTTAACAGAACACGATCCAGGAATATGAAATCATTTGACGCCATGGCTTGAAGTCTAAGGCCAAAACACGGAGTCAGCTTCTATAACGGTTAAAGGGGTCATGATAATGCGATTCTACTTTATATTCATAACGTGGTGCTATAGGTTGCACCTTAAAGGTGAGTATCAATTGACGATGGTTTTAAAGAATGAAGAGAACCGTTTGCGTGTCCTGATTTCTGAAGAATATAATATCTATAAGTTGTGCCTTAAAGGTGAGTATCAATTGACGATGGTTTTAAAGAATGAAGAGTACCGTTTGCGTGTCCTGATTTCTGAAGAATATAATATCTATAAGTTGCGCCTTAAAGGTGAGTATCAATTGACGATGGTTTTAAAGAATGAAGAGTACCGTTTGTGTGTCCTGATTTCTGAAGAATATAATATCTATAAGTTGTGCCTTGAAGGTAAGTATCAATTGACGATGGCTTTAAAGAATGAAGAGAACCGTTTGTGTATCCAGATTTCTGAAGAATATAATATCTATAAGTTGTGACTTAAAGGTAAGTATCAATTGACGATGGTTTTAAAGAATGAAGAGTACCGTTTGTGTGTCCTGATTTCTGAAGAATATAATATCTATAAGTTGTGCCTTAAAGGTGAGTATCAATTGACAATGGTTTTAAAGAATGAAGAGTACCGTTTGTGTGTCCAGATTTCTGAAGAATATAATATCTATAAGTTGTGCCTTAAAGGTGAGTATCAATTGACGATGGTTTTAAAGAATGAAGAGAACCGTTTGTGTGTCCTGATTTCTGAAGAATATAATATCTATAAGTTGTGCCTTGAAGGTAAGTATCAATTGACGATGGTTTTAAAGAATAAAGAGTACCGTTTGCGTGTCCTGATTTCTGAAGAATATAATATCTATAAGTTGTGCCTTGAAGGTAAGTATCAATTGACGATGGTTTTAAAGAATGAAGAGAACCGTTTGTGTGTCCATATTTCTGGAGAATATGACATCTATAAGTTGTGCCTTAAAGGTAAGTATCAATTGACGATGGTTTTAAAGAATGAAGAGTACCGTTTGCGTGTCCTGATTTCTGAAGAATATAATATCTATAAGTTGTGCCTTAAAGGTAAGTATCAATTGACGATGGTTTTAAAGAATGAAGAGTACCGTTTGTGTGTCCTGATTTCTGAAGAATATAATATCTATAAGTTGTGCCTTGAAGGTAAGTATCAATTGACGATGGCTTTAAAGAATGAAGAGAACCGTTTGTGTATCCAGATTTCTGAAGAATATAATATCTATAAGTTGTGCCTTAAAGGTAATTATCAATTGACGATGGTTTTAAAGAATGAAGAGTACCGTTTGTGTGTCCAGATTTCTGAAGAATATAATATCTATAAGTTGTGCCTTAAAGGTAAGTATCAATTGACGATGGTTTTAAAGAATGAAGAGAACCGTTTGTGTGTCCAGATTTCTGAAGAATATAATATCTATAAGTTGTGCCTTGAAGGTAAGTATCAATTGACGATGGTTTTAAAGAATGAAGAGAACCGTTTGCGTGTCCAGATTTCTGAAGAATATAATATCTATAAGTTGTGCCTTAAAGGTAAGTATCAATTGACGATGGCTTTAAAGAATGAAGAGAACCGTTTGTGTATCCAGATTTCTGAAGAATATAATATCTATAAGTTGTGCCTTAAAGGTAAGTATCAATTGACGATGGTTTTAAAGAATGAAGAGAACCGTTTGTGTGTCCTGATTTCTGAAGAATATAATATCTATAAGTTGTGCCTTAAAGGTAAGTATCAATTGACGATGGTTTTAAAGAATGAAGAGAACCGTTTGTGTGTCCTGATTTCTGAAGAATATAATATCTATAAGTTGTGCCTTGAAGGTAAGTATCAATTGACGATGGCTTTAAAGAATGAAGAGAACCGTTTGTGTATCCAGATTTCTGAAGAATATAATATCTATAAGTTGTGACTTAAAGGTAAGTATCAATTGACGATGGTTTTAAAGAATGAAGAGTACCGTTTGTGTGTCCTGATTTCTGAAGAATATAATATCTATAAGTTGTGCCTTAAAGGTAAGTATCAATTGACGATGGTTTTAAAGAATGAAGAGTACCGTTTGTGTGTCCTGATTTCTGAAGAATATAATATCTATAAGTTGTGCCTTGAAGGTAAGTATCAATTGACGATGGCTTTAAAGAATGAAGAGAACCGTTTGTGTATCCAGATTTCTGAAGAATATAATATCTATAAGTTGTGCCTTAAAGGTAATTATCAATTGACGATGGTTTTAAAGAATGAAGAGTACCGTTTGTGTGTCCAGATTTCTGAAGAATATAATATCTATAAGTTGTGCCTTAAAGGTAAGTATCAATTGACGATGGTTTTAAAGAATGAAGAGAACCGTTTGTGTGTCCTGATTTCTGAAGAATATAATATCTATAAGTTGTGCCTTAAAGGTAAGTATCAATTGACGATGGTTTTAAAGAATGAAGAGAACCGTTTGTGTGTCCAGATTTCTGAAGAATATAATATCTATAAGTTGTGCCTTAAAGGTAAGTATCAATTGACGATGGTTTTAAAGAATGAAGAGTACCGTTTGTGTGTCCTGATTTCTGAGGAATATAATATCTATAAGTTGTGCCTTAAAGGTAAGTATCAATTGACGATGGTTTTAAAGAATGAAGAGTACCGTTTGTGTGTCCTGATTTCTGAGGAATATAATATCTATAAGTTGTGCCTTGAAGGTAAGTATCAATTGACGATGGTTTTAAAGAATGAAGAGAACCGTTTGTGTGTCCTGATTTCTGAAGAATATAATATCTATAAGTTGTGCCTTGAAGGTAAGTATCAATTGACGATGGTTTTAAAGAATGAAGAGAACCGTTTGCGTGTCCAGATTTCTGAAGAATATAATATCTATAAGTTGTGCCTTAAAGGTAAGTATCAATTGACGATGGCTTTAAAGAATGAAGAGAACCGTTTGTGTATCCAGATTTCTGAAGAATATAATATCTATAAGTTGTGCCTTAAAGGTAAGTATCAATTGACGATGGTTTTAAAGAATGAAGAGTACCGTTTGTGTGTCCTGATTTCTGAGAATATAATATCTATAAGTTGTGCCTTAAAGGTAAGTATCAATTGACGATGGTTTTAAAGAATGAAGAGTACCGTTTGTGTGTCCTGATTTCTGAGGAATATAATATCTATAAGTTGTGCCTTGAAGGTAAGTATCAATTGACGATGGTTTTAAAGAATGAAGAGAACCGTTTGTGTGTCCTGATTTCTGAAGAATATAATATCTATAAGTTGTGCCTTGAAGGTAAGTATCAATTGACGATGGTTTTAAAGAATGAAGAGAACCGTTTGCGTGTCCTGATTTCTAAAGAATATAATATCTATAAGTTGTGCCTTGAAGGTAAGTATCAATTGACAATGGTTTTAAAGAATGAAGAGAACCGTTTGTGTGTCCAGATTTCTGAAGAATATAATATCTATAAGTTACGCCTTGAAGGTAAGTATCAATTGACGATGGTTTTAAAGAATGAAGAGTACCGTTTGTGTGTCCAGATTTCTGAAGAATATAATATCTATAAGTTACGCCTTGAAGGTAAGTATCAATTGACAATGGTTTTAAAGAATGAAGAGAACCGTTTGCGTGTCCTGATTTCTGAAGAATATAATATCTATAAGTTACGCCTTGAAGGTAAGTATCAATTGACAATGGTTTTAAAGAATGAAGAGTACCGTTTGTGTGTCCTGATTTCTGAAGAATATAATATCTATAAGTTACGCCTTGAAGGTAAGTATCAATTGACGATGGCTTTAAAGAATGAAGAGAACCGTTTGCGTGTCCTGATTTCTGAAGAATATAATATCTATAAGTTACGCCTTGAAGGTAAGTATCAATTGACGATGGCTTTAAAGAATGAAGAGTACCGTTTGTGTGTCCTGATTTCTGAAGAATATAATATCTATAAGTTACGCCTTGAAGGTAAGTATCAATTGACGATGGCTTTAAAGAATGAAGAGTACCGTTTGTGTGTCCTGATTTCTGAAGAATATAATATCTATAAGTTACGCCTTGAAGGTAAGTATCAATAGACGATGGCTTTAAAGAATGAAGAGAACCGTTTGCGTGTCCTGATTTCTGAAGAATATAATATCTATAAGTTACGCCTTGAAGGTAAGTATCAATTGACAATGGTTTTAAAGAATGAAGAGAACCGTTTGCGTGTCCTGATTTCTAAAGAATATAATATCTATAAGTTACGCCTTGAAGGTAAGTATCAATTGACAATGGTTTTAAAGAATGAAGAGTACCGTTTGTGTGTCCTGATTTCTGAAGAATATAATATCTATAAGTTACGCCTTGAAGGTAAGTATCAATTGACAATGGTTTTAAAGAATGAAGAGAACCGTTTGCGTGTCCTGATTTCTAAAGAATATAATATCTATAAGTTGTGCCTTGAAGGTAAGTATCAATTGACAATGGTTTTAAAGAATGAAGAGAACCGTTTGTGTGTCCAGATTTCTGAAGAATATAATATCTATAAGTTGTGCCTTAAAGGTAAGTATCAATAGACGATGGTTTTAAAGAATGAAGAGAACCGTTTGCGTGTCCTGATTTCTAAAGAATATAATATCTATAAGTTACGCCTTGAAGGTAAGTATCAATTGACGATGGTTTTAAAGAATGAAGAGAACCGTTTGCGTGTCCTGATTTCTAAAGAATATAATATCTATAAGTTGTGCCTTGAAGGTAAGTATCAATTGACAATGGTTTTAAAGAATGAAGAGTACCGTTTGCGTGTCCTGATTTCTAAAGAATATAATATCTATAAGTTACGCCTTGAAGGTAAGTATCAATTGACGATGGTTTTAAAGAATGAAGAGAACCGTTTGCGTGTCCTGATTTCTAAAGAATATAATATCTATAAGTTGTGCCTTGAAGGTAAGTATCAATTGACAATGGTTTTAAAGAATGAAGAGTACCGTTTGTGTGTCCAGATTTCTGAAGAATATAATATCTATAAGTTGTGCCTTGAAGGTAAGTATCAATAGACGATGGTTTTAAAGAATGAAGAGAACCGTTTGCGTGTCCTGATTTCTAAAGAATATAATATCTATAAGTTACGCCTTGAAGGTAAGTATCAATTGACGATGGTTTTAAAGAATGAAGAGAACCGTTTGTGTGTCCAGATTTCTGAAGAATATAATATCTAGAAGTTGTGCCTTGAAGGAAAGAAAGCATCAATAGACGATATGAATTTAAAGAATGACCAGTGCTGCTTTGGTGTCCCGATTGCTGTAAAATACAATACTATGGGAAAGAGAAAAAAATCATATCGAAATATCCCACCATATTGGATTCTCATGGCTGCTTCAAAGTGGAAGCTCAATCAAGCGCTTATTGTATTGTACCAAACATTTGCCTTGTATTTTGGAAGAAATCATTTTGGCAAAATAAGGAAATTCTCATAAATAGTTATTTTGTATTATCCAAAATGGCTTATTAAGTTATCCTTTGTCGATGCGCTTAACGAGAACAAATGGAAATAAAATTGCGGGATTAACCCATTACCAAACAATACGGACATTTGACCAGTTTGTTGCAGACGACTCTGGAAAACATTGTGGGGGAATGAGAAATTGCTCGTAACGAGCAATTTCTCCCTTTCCCACAATGTTTTCTACCCCATCAGAAGATCGTTTTTCAATTCCATCACGTTTTGAAAAGTCGTCTGCAAACTCTTCCAATTTGGGATAGTCGAAAATTTGAGTTAAGCGGGCGTTGGTTTCAAAGCCATTGGTACTGTTTCCGGTCTCGCGAGAAAGGTGATAGTGTACAGTTTCACGATTTCCGAGCGATTTAAAACCCTTGAATATCGGAAGGACGATGCCAGACCGGCGTTATGGATTATTTATTTTGGAAAAAAGTTAATCAACTTTCTCTTCCTGTCTGACCCTGAACCCTTTACCTGCGTACTTAACGATAAAAAACCCTTAACAGGTAAACTAAACGAATAAAACTCCTTTGAAGTTGGTGCCTCTAAACAATCAGTGAAAACGATTCAGAATTCATAAGCCGTGTATAAAAGAAAAGAATAGCATCATCAATATAATGGAATAGAACAGAAAAGTTTGTTTGTAGACAAAACCGATGATACAATATCCTGATAATAGAAATATGTATACATATGTTGATGAATCGTTCAAACATCACATATAACATCTAAACTTAATGAAAATTATCTTTTGGGCCAAGGCCTTTGGGCAATAATACAACATACATTTAAATATACATGTATATAAATGTTAATCTAACGTTCAAAGTTCTTATATAAAATCTAATTGTAATAAGTATTATTTTTTAGACAAAGGCCTTTGGCCCATGATGTATATAACAAAGTCTTTATTGTATCGACGACATTTTATTTTGACTTTTAAATGTTCTCTTCTGTGAACAAGCACCGTTAACGGCGGAAGGGCAATATGGCGAGCCGCGTCTCCCCTTTTTTAAATAATGTAAATTCAAAAAGTTTACAATATGTAAAGAAATCTATATCATACGTAACTGTAAGGTCATATAAAATCAACCTAAGCATTTACCATAACACTATCAAAGACGATGAACAAAATTATATATTGTTCAAAGAGCAAACAAACAACACTGTGATCAAAAGCGGAACTGTCCACAGTAATTTTTCGTTTTTTCTCTCATACCAAGGTCCTAAAGGACCATCCGTTCGAAGAACACACCCAAACAACAACCGGTTCCTCAAATTTCGACAGTTTGTCTTTGCCCTTCGCAAAGTAGCAGACATATCAAACACTTTTTTCTTCGACATATAGAAAGAGTTCGACGTATAGAGGTCTGGTATATAAAGACATTGAGTCGGGAACCCATATTTTCTTCGACATATAGAAAGGTTCGACAATCAGAAGTTCGAGATACTAATATCCCACTGTACATTTGAACAAATCGTTATCTTCAGGTACATTGTATTCAAGGGTTAGACTTTGGACTTCGCAAAGGACAAACATATCACACAATACAAACATATGAACCAACCGTTATCTTCAGGTACATTGTATTCAAGTCTCAGTCTTTAGACTTCGCAAAAGGAACAAACATAACAGACAATACATACATTTGAACAAATCGTTATCTTCAGGTACATTGTATTCAAGGGTTAGTCATTGGACTTCGCAAAGGAACAAACATATCACACAATACATACATATGAACCGACCGTTATCTTCAGGTACAGTGCATTCGAATCGGCACGTGGGCTAAAGATTATTAATTCACGTGTAAAATTTATCTCTGCCTCCTTTCTACATAAGTCTACGATGCTAATTCAGAAGTGTGAACAACATGTTGTAAAGCAACCTGTTAGCAAAAAAAAAAAAAATAATAATAAAAATGATAAAAAAGAAATAGGAGAAGTTGCTTTTGATAGGAGCATTTACTAAAATGTTTTCAATCATACCAATCAATAAATAGACCTCTGAACATATTAATAAACGTTTCTTGATCTTTGAAGAGCATTGGTCTCAGTTCGTTTCGCCATTGGGAAAGCGTTCGCCAAGGCGCAAAGCACCGATAACGTTAGAATCGCACACTCGTAAATAAGGCTCGTTTATGATAACACATTTCTACATTAAAGAGGATGGACCGATACGGTATCTGGTAGGCGACCGCGATTCACCTTCTATTATATTTTATATTTCTAATACCGATTAGAAATAACGCAAAACTCGGATAAAGCCAAACTGATAAATTCGTTCTGGTGATTGCGCATGCGCGACGCTGACCAATAAAACACAGTGGTTTTCTCTCGATGATGGTGTTGAACTATTTCTTTCTTTATAATGTCTCAATGTATTGAAATCACAGTATTGGCATAGTAGTTAGAAATTTAACTTAAAGTTAAATCTAAAAAATGTTGAGTCTTTATTTCGTTTTTGAACAGTGTCTTTTTAAAACTGATTCCTTAGAACTCAAAGCTCAAAGACATAATCAATATGTTTATTAGGTCTTTAGGTTGCTCCATATACTACATTATAATTGTTTTCTATTTCTAAAATTGGAAATGCCTATTGTATAAAATAGACAAAAACATGGTGACCAATCATGTGATTCATTAATTTGTTCTGAAGCGATCACAACTACCATTTGTACAGAAAACCACATTTTGACTCAAGTTTGACGCAACCTGTCTTTTTTTTGTCTAAACGGTCTCTTAGCTCAACAATAATATCTTGTAGAACTCGTTTTTGAACAGACTCTAACTTTGTTGCGTGGCTTTTTAAATCGCCCAAATCAGGTGTCAATTATATTTCTAATGAAGGCCATATCATAATACAATACAGGAAGATGTAAGTGTTATAATAAACATATGTGTAAAGAACCTTTTTTTCCCAATGGTTTCTTATATCCATTACAAAAACATAGACATTTTGATTTTAGTAAAGAGGCCTTTAGCCGATAACATATCAAATGTGTTACATCAATACATTTAGATGTGTGACAACACCAGGTATTCTACAGGGTTATCTCAATGCACCGTGTTTATTCAAAATAAAAAGGCAAACAAAGCCTTTTTTACAATGTTTTTTAAGTCGATTACACTCGGTAAACCGCAAGGATATCCCAATGTGCAGTGTTTGTTTATAGTAAAAAAAGTGAACACTCTTCTTTTTTCACAATGGTTTTAAGTCGATTCCACCAGGTATTCAACAGGGTTACCCCAATGGGCAGAGTTTATTTATAATAAAAAAGGGGAGAATTAAGGAGAAACGCTCGTCTCTTATTACAAAGAATGAGAAATCCGCTGTAAAACTGATACCAGAGTAGTGAAAACATATTTATATTTGCATTTAATCTTTAGGCTATCGTTTTGGTATAAAGCCGCGCCCCATCAAAAAGTACCAACCCTATTCATAGCACACAAATGGCGGTTGTTTAGATTAAACTTATTCATTCTACATCGATTGTGACGAAATCTTGAAATTCGCTCTCAATGACTGCCTCCTGGATACTTAACCAGTACTTGTACCAATGTTTCGGTTAAATCTCAACAATTTTCACCTCGATTAATAAGGATTGAACCCGAGACCCTCGGTACCAGAGATCAATGCTCTATCACCGCACCAATGCACCACGTCACTGCACCAATGTCGCCTAATGGCAGTTGTTTCAAAGGAAAGCAGCCTGTGTCTTGAACAAAAGCTGTTTGATTCAATTGATTTATCAGCCGTGCCAACAATAATTCAGTTATATAACGGCTTTCCTAAGATTCATTAGTACTTTTCTTACGCTCCTTGCAAATGGAAACGCCCATAAAACAGGCGGTACTTGTAAGACTCGAACATGGGACCCTGCGTTTTGGTCTCGTTCGCTATGGATTCACGCAACCCCTTTCAATTTGGGACAGTCGAAAATCTGACGTTTGGTAAGGGGTTAAACAAATATCTGTATCTTTTTTTCTGATACCCTGTCTTTTACCGGAGATGAAAGGTGGCGTATCAACTCACGTCGACTGGAAAATGTCCTGGATTATCACAGAATATGACTCCGACCGCATATTCGACATTTTCGCGAACAAATATTTCGAGGTGTGCGTGCATAAATTACAGTGCAAATTCGCTAGTTTTCGCTCGAAGTAAACCTTTTCGATTGTTGTTTGTTTCATACCCGTGCGTAATTTAACTAATTTTTCTTCTATGGAAATTTGCTATTTGGCAAAATTGGAAGGAGCAACGGCAGACTACAATAGAGAAATATGACAATATTCAAAATCATTTTATATAGAAATAAACTTTTAGTTAAAAATCAACGAACTAAGTCTTCAATGACTAAAATGGTTTAAAAAGATACAAAAAATGCAAACATCAAAACCATCATTTTTAAACGAGGTGAAGAAAAATACCCAGTATGAAGAGAATTTGTATTTAAACCAAGAATTTAAAAGATCACAATGCAAGAGATTCTTGGCTAAAGAAACCAACCAAAAGGCATAATTCTAAAAAGATTCATTTGAAACAAGAGTTGAAACAAAGAAAATGCACAAAATGAAATAAATAGTACTTCAAAGAAACAAAAAAAGGTGCATAAGATAAAAGGGATTAGTGCACGGGTTGGATTATACTAAATCTTCCGCTTAATTGATCTATGCCAAAGCCCGGTGACAGTGCCTGTGTATATCATATTAAACCAGCACCGTCGGCTCCAGGTAGAAGACAATTTACTGGGCTGCCCTAACGAATTGGTCTACTTTAGGCCTGATATATGGGGATATATATTCCGCCGAGCGTATCTGCATTATAACGCTGTAAAATTTGAAATGGAGCTTCGAAAATCGCTACGGGGTTGTAATAAGAAAATAACACAGCATTAACCATAATCAAAAATTTAAAAGCTATTAATGAGTAATATGATATATTTTCGCAAAATATTTGGTTTTAAAACAGTATTTAAATAACAACATGTGTTAAGAACAACAGCTTCATTTTATAAGAATCTTTTCGTCGCGCAATTTCTTAAAATCTCATCTAGAACCGGAAATAACGTCGACTTCCTGCGTTCGAGTACTGCGCATGCGCTATCTTTATAGTTCTAGGATCAGATACACCGGTGAGATATATGAGGTGCACCGTGTCACAAGATGGCGCGCTTTAAACTCCGCGTAAAATTTCGTTAACACTTGAAACAATCACGATTTAAAAAACAAAACAAAATTAGACGGACCACTGCCATAATAGGTATATTAGAGGTTCCGAGAAACTGCGGTTGCCAAAACGTCAAAGCTGCTGCGTCATTATTATTACAAATTGCCTTTTATTTCGAACGTAATGTGTGAAAACAAAGGTTGAAAAGGTTGAATAATGTATGTATATGGCCTGTAATTTAATACTTATTCAAACTAATTGAGAAACTACCGTTTACGACATGTCCACTGTGCCGTATAATTTTGTTTCTATTTCAAACTGGTGTTCTTGTGTTATTGTTTTTAGCACCAACCGCCTTTACTCCACCGTAAAATCCTTTAGAAAGATACTTTATTGATACATAAGGCCATAGGCCCATCAGTACACAAAAGGTAAACATTTAAGAGACAAACCAGTATCGTGCTAAGACTTATTGTTGGATATAGTTGCAATATATACCTGCAAAAACATTTTGTATTTAGCTCCAAAATACTTTTTCATAGTCGGAACCTAGAAACAATTCGGTTTTAATGTATAATTTGTTATTCTTCAGAAATCGGATGTGAAAAAGACAGAAGAAGAAGTGTTCTTAAAATCTAGCGCTGCGAAGGTGTACACTGGCTGACCGGAGAAGAAAATTCATCCGAGAATTCTTTTAAAAAGAATGAACATAAAAAACAACAACAACACACCTTTCCAGATGCCTCGTTCAGTCTCCGATTAGGTTAGATTAATAAAGAATAGGGGAACAACAATCGTGAAATGTAATCTGACATGCCGGAGATAAAAACGGCAATAGTTTTCTGTATTTTGACACAGTTCGGGTAACTCGAATGCTCTATAGATGTGATAAGCACTTAAAAGCCTAATCAAACGCGACTAAATACCTTGCCCCGGATTGTTCCGTAGTTTATTTTTTATTTTTGTTTTTATTTGATACGCCATCTTGCAGAAGTGTCTGAATGTGTTACAATATAATTATGTAATACTATTGTTGACATGTTTATGGAAAACGAGTTTAGTATTGTGTATTTAGTGTAAGAACATTTGATAAGATAACTAAGAGTTTCCATCATATATTACACCGTGATTCTTTGTTCCAAGTCACTTTTTTGATACTAAAGTAAGTATTGTTATTTATCGGTTATATGTCCGTCTCGCTTGATACTTACTTTTTAGACAATTCTTGGATTTTGTTTGATTTCAGAAGAGTTGTAATTAGTTGCATTCAAACACAGTATGTATGGCTAGTATAGGCGTTACGGAAATAATCAGGTTTTCGTAAACAAGAAGTAGTGAAAATGCGGTTTTTTTACGGTCTTCCTACCTATGCATCTTGACAAAGCATCAAAACTATTGTGTAATGCCGTTTTCTGAAAATGGCCATTAAGATCATAATATTATTGAGAGATATAGATGGTACCACTAAATGTTTACTTATATCTTTGAACGACAAAATAACCTCGTTTCATGACATTTTTGTCGTCTGCTGTTGCTTCCAATCTGGATTGTCTACAACTTTCTTTATACAGAGAAATAGTCGGAACAACACATAGTTAATTTATATTTCTCTGGACGACATCAAGAATCCGTTTTGGTCGAATCCAATCGTAACTACTCGGGCATTTCCGTAATCTGAGAAATACACCTCAGATTTAAGTGTAGGGTAACATTTTTTCGGGTAAATCGTCCCCGGCATATAACACATTTTCTCTAAGCGTCCACGATAAGTAGTTCAATGTATATAGAAGTGTTGGACATCCTTTTCAACCATTTTTTACCAATAACTCAAACGAAATGGCGAAATTATAAGTTGTGACATATATAGTTGTTTCTATCATCAAATTAAACGACTTTTAAGATTTCACATTTTAGATCTTTTTTTAAAAACTAAAAAAGTAACGTCATTCTCTTTGAAAACAATATGGCGGCATCCATGTTGTGTCAGAGGCGTTTTCATTGGATAAACCCGATGTGTTCAGATTGTATTCACAATTGCCTGAGTGTTGTAGTGGGACGCGAATACTACAAAGTACTACAAAGTACTACAAAGTAGTTAAAGTCTAAAGTCCTTATTTTCCAGATTGTCGATCTCGCCTATAATGGTACAATATCAAACATTTCTAGAAAAAAAGGCAGTTTTCGGAAATATGTTTCTTATTTATTTATTTTTTTGTATTGGGTTTTGCCTCCATTGTCAGTTATTATGGCTCATAATCGATTTTTTCTAAGTTCATATTGCTTTTTCAATGCGTTAGAAATGACTCTTTTATGTTGCAATATGTCAAGTTTGCTACCATGAGTATCTTACTTTACCAAAATTAAGCAGATATTTAAGGTTTTTGAAAGCAGACGAACCAAGAATCTATTTTTAGAATTTACCCAGCATTCTAAGGACTAAGTCTGAATTCGTCCAAAACACCACAACGCGCATGCCCAATGCACAGGTTAACGTGCATACGCGCTCCGTAAAAATAAAATCACCGTCATAATTTATGTAGTCCAAAGCGGGGGCCATTAATTACCGGCGTTATTATCACAGGCAAGCCCGTAAGAAATCATTTGTAAAATTCGGGCTTTCCGAAAACTCTTCCCTCTGCCCATCCATCACTGGGTCGTTTCGCGATAACTTCTATCTTAATGCCTTCTCGGTATCTGCTCCTATCTCAACGTTATGAAGAATCGTCACAGCTTCCCCATAAAATATAGTCGAGAAACATGATAACGAGGCTGGGGCCCGGCTCCCCCTTTAACTCATGATACGTCAGGAATCGTGACACCTCATTACTCAGGCGTGGAACAAGCTCGTATCGGGTTACATGGTACCCGGGCTACGACGTGTTATTAATGGCGGCACATGGGTGCGTACTGACGTATTGACGGGAAACCAGCCGATATGATTCGTCCCATTCTGCACTTAAACTTATTTATTTTACGTCGATTGTGAAAAAGTTCTTACAACTTAGATAAACCATTCTCGATTCTGCTTCCTGAATACATAACCAGTACTAGCGCCGAATGTGGATTAATGAAATGTCGCAAGGAAGATTCCGCTTCTCCCGGGATTCGAACCCAAAGGGGAATACAAAGGGGACGATTTACCCTAAATAATGTAACATTTCACTTAAACCCGAGGTGTATTTCTCAGCTCACGGAAATACTCGGGTAGTCGCGATCGATGTACCATAAAGGAAAGATACTGCTCCTATCATGTTTCTGTCTTTAGCAATCGGAACTACTCGGGTATTTCCGTGAGCTGTGAAATACACCTCGGATATAAGTGTAGGGTTACAATTTTTCGGGTAAATCGGCATCCGCCGATGAACACCTTTTCTAAGCGTGCATGTTAAGTAGTTCAATGTGTATGGAAGTGTTGGACATCCTTTTTAATCACTTTTGATCAGTAACTCATACCAAATGGCGAACTTGTTGTTGTGACATGTATACTTGTTTCCTCAATCAAATTTAACGACTTTTTGGATTTTACATTCAAGATCTATTTTTAGAAACGAAAGAAAGTGACGTCATTCTCGCGGGAAACAATATGGCGTCATCCCTATTATTTCAGAGGTGTTTTCTATTGGATAAACCCGATGTGCTCAGATTGTGTCTTTAGTAGGCTCCACCCAGTTCTCGACATGAAATATAACCATTCCCATTTTAATGATAAACTTTACACATCTTTTACAAAATAGTGTGTTTTTTGTGTTGTCGTAGAGTAACCTTAGTCAGCCGAATATCAAATACTCAAAAGGCAATTCCCAAATATATTATACTTAGAAAGGTCTTATTTTGAACTAGCCTACAATTACAAAGAGAAAAAAAATAATCTTTTTTTTTATATTCGGGAGAAACAAAAATTATGCATGTGAAGAATAAGTTAGTAAAAAGCAACAATTTCCTTTGACTCATTTGTTTTATAACACTCATTGGATTAACTTATAGATTTATTGAGACGCGCTTTCACCGCATGAAAACTTAACCTTTTCTCACTCCGTGAACACGCTTAGCAGCTTAATGCAACCATTTTCCAAGAACCGTCATGTTTTACGTTTCATATGTATCTATACAGAGACTCATATAAATTTACTGTGTCATTGCCCTGTATAATGGGCCAGAGGCTCATGTACTTGAAATTAATGTCAATGTCTATGGCGTTGTCGAAGGATCTTTATTTAATAGCCACAGGAAAATATAATACTCGCTTCATTTTTTATTCTTTCTTTTAGTTTCATTTCAACAGCACAACAAGGTTGACTACAGTACGCAATACATTTCGTATAATTCTAAACTGCACAATAGTTCTATATACTTTGATACCGTTCTAGAAAAACAGAAGTCGATTGGACTAAGAACGAAAGCATTCAGCCAATGAAAGTTACAAAACGTTCTTTAACTTAATTAATAACAACCAAACACTACGAAAATATGAATCTTTCCCTGTTGTGATTTCGATATTTTTGATATGTTCATGATCAGCCGAAGTAGTCCCTACATAATATTTATCACTGTTCATGAAAAACGATATATCAGGAATTAACTCGCCAATCGAAATTTACGCTTTTCATAAACTTAACTATAAGATTAAATATCATAATAAAGAAAAATAAGATTTCTCTATGAAAAAAAAAAAAAAATACATCGATGAAACATCAAAAATTAGTAATACCAATACTTCATTTGACAGTTAAAAAAAACGATGTGTTGTTTGATAAGGGAAATTCCGATTGCTTTTCATTTCATAAGTCTTCAAGATAAACAATACACAATTCAACAAACATTTAATTTAACAACACATGCGTATGAAATATTTTCTGCAGAGAGCAGCATATCTAATTACTTTCCATACGTCTTTAACGTGTCCCTTTATTAAGAAAGCGTGTATTCCGGGTTTTATTAGCCGATGAATTGCGGTCGTAAAATGTGCTTAACTCGCAGCGGGTGGAATATCCAAATGGCTTACATGTTATATATACGGAAATGGTGGCCTATAAAGCGATACTGCGTTTTGCATGTCTGCTTGTAAAAGACTAAATCGTAGCCGTTAAGAATGTTTATATCGGGCCTAATGCGCTGCCAACAAATTTTCATTTATGTTTCGACATTCATGGATTCATAAGTACAATGGTTTGAATTGTCTTGTCAAACGGGAAACTCCAGCGAAACCAGAGGTATCGGTGGGGCTCGAACCCAGAACTCCCGAGTTGCACAATCTCACGAAAGAACCCTAAACCCTTGCTTAACTTTGTTTGTATGGTGTTTAGCGCCGTATCAACACATATCCAGTTATGTTACGGCTGTTCTGGATCCACACGTACTAGGGTAGGGGTCTGGGTACCGTTCTACTAAACAACTTACGGAAAATATTTGCGCAAGTCAAAACCAATTAACATGTATAGTAACACGTCATTGGAAGCGTCTCGGAGAGACGCTTCCAATGATGTGTTACTTTGCAATATTGCTCAGCCCAATATTGAAATAAGAGGGATTGTTGTTTTAGACTTACGCAAATCTTAAGCGTAAACTGTTTAGTAAAACGTTACCCTGAACCTTGCTTAACTCCTTATACGGGACAGCTAAGGCGTGTAGAACTATCGACATTACGTAAATCTGCGTAGAGACTATCTTGCATGAATATCCAACTATCGCTACAGATTAATTTCAGTTTCATGTGTATTGTTGTCAATGGGTTTTAACAGGCCTACCATGTCAACATTTTTTTCAGTTATGTCAGGACTTTCTATGATACACCAGTACTAGGCTTGGGCTCAGAAGATTTTTGTAAAGGGACATGCTTTGGTCGTCCTTGCTCCCTCCCCAAGTTAAAAACCGATCACTTTAACCACGTTAACCACAAAGCCACACAGGGTTTGTAATCTAACCATAAGGCCCCCGTTGAGAAAAGAAAGAGAAAAAAAGAGAAAAATAAATTAAAAAAAAAAGGGACAAACCATAGACAAAAAGCCAACGCAGACCCAGTGGCTGTCACACACGTAAAACTAAGGGTACCACTTTTTGTACGACCAAGCTAAGTTACACATAACCTGCTCGCAAGATGTTCGTTATTGCACGGGTGTCATGCTGGGATATTATAGCGTAAAATGGTCGGGAAATGGTCGGGAAATGCGCGATTAAAGAGCCGTTGGACAGTGGGAGGATCTAACCCTTAACCCAGCGGTTCGGTGTCGTAATGACTGTTTTTGTTGCCAGCGTGAAATGGTCGGAAAACGCTATCAAAGAGCTGTCAGACAGTGAGAGGATTTGGTCGCAATTTGATGTTCGATGCATATATGGCCGGGCGGGAAACGGTCGGGAAATGCTCGATTAAAGAGCCGTTGTACAGTGGGAGGATCGAACCCTTAACCCAGCGGTTTGGAGTCGTAATGAGTGTTTATATCGAGGTAATTTATTCAAATGGGGTTAACGCCGAGTCAATAGCATTTTAAGGGTTCATTTGTCAAATCGGAAGGGGGAGGGAGAGATTAATACATGCGGGGCGGATTACGCTTCCAGCTCTAGCTCCAAATTTCTCCTTTTGTCAGTATATAATGATTTGTTTGTTATTACATACATCTACAGGTTCGTTAAAATGACTGTTTACAGTATAAAGGGTTAATTAGTCAGATCGGAAAGGGGGAAAGAGAGAGTAAGACGTGGGGGAAGTACGCACATGTTTCCAGCGCCAGCATGGCGGAGACTGGATAGCTATTTATGACACGCGAAAATCGTAGAGTGATCCGGACAAACGCGTTCGGAAATCTTGTTCCACGGTCGGGTCGAGCATGCCTAGATTCAATTTCCTTTTTTTTCCTCAGTTCCTGTTACAGAAAGCATAAGATAGTTTAATATGAAACACATATTTATCAACGCAGTATACATATATTGTGTGCAAGAATGCCTGCAAGCATTCATATGTATATCTGTTTTAGTGGAGTTTATAACTCGAAAACATTTTTTCAGTTTTGTTGCAATGCATGTCTCATAATGATGGAGGAAGACCCCATAATTAACTTTATCCTGTCACTAGTGTCATTTTGGGACGGATTACTAGGTGCCGTATAACTTTTGTGATATCCGGCACTAACCATATAATACATTCACGTGACGAATCATGACGTCATAAAAACGCTATGACGTCATATTTACATCATTCTCTACTTATTTTTTCCTTTTTTGTCGTGGTTTATTTACATCTTGTTTGTTTGAAAGAATACATAAAGGTAACAGGATAAATAGAATAGATGGTTGGCGTCTTTGAATGGGAAAAGTTATCGGCCTTCGGCTCACCGGATAATATTCCTAAGCCTTGCCCGATAACATTTCCGATTCACGACACCATCCATCTATTCTCTATATCCATAGGTACAAGTTATTTCAGTTATGTTACGATACTACAAATGAAAACGATGGGAGAAGATATCATTCTTAACTGCCCATTAGGGCTGCTCAAGCCAGGTAGATCTATAGACTGCCTCTCAGGAAAACCCAAATGACGCCATCAGGATTTGAACCTACGCCGAGTGTGATTTAAAGTACTGTAATCTAACCACTAGGCCACGGAGGCCAAAAGAGCAATCATAGTAGCAAACTCTCACGATATATTATTTTGGTTTTGATGTAGTTTAAACATTTATTCGGGAAACAAGTCCAAAAATCATGTCGAGTATGCAAGTATGGCTGCAAGCTCTCGCAGGACCCAATTATGATTATATATTTTGGGGTTTTGATATAGGTTTTAAAAGTTAATTAGGTGAATGCACATCAAACGTACAGTGAAGGGAACTATGTTCTAGAACTCATTTTTAAAGTCTAGTCGATCACGGAAGTATGGCTGCAAGTCATCACAAGTCTACGCAATACCCAAATGTTATAGTGCCTTTTTTGGTTTTAAAGTGGCTTTTGATATTAAATTTTGCGTCAAAGTATATGGTCAGGAAGTTCAAAAGTCTAACCGAATATGCACGTATATCTGCGAGTAAAAGAACCAGTTCTACGGCCTAGCTGCGTTTTCAGATATATTTCTACAGTATGTGTTGCTGTGTACGCTTACAATCATATTTCAATCAAGTCATTGCAAGTTTTTTTAAAGATCCTTATTTAACTCTTAGACAAGCTAATGAGAGAAATTCCCACATAACGCATCAGCATTATATAACTAAATAAAGTGTCTGGGAAAAGAAATCGTTGGAATACATTTAACGAATCTACGCGTAGCTTATAAGCCTGATTGAGTTGGGGGATGACTTGATGTTTGAAAACACTGCCAAACGTTCCGCCGTTCTACAGCACTGATATTTGGAGGACGCCCAATCGGACCGGAATTAATCTGACATACAGTTGATACTGTAATACCTATCCTACAGGGTCGATATTAGAGTTTCCGAAAATGAAATCGCAACGAATGGTGTGTGTTTTGGTTAAGTTGTAGTTTTTATACTTGACGAATCATACAAAGGCATAGGAAATATGGGCCGCGTCACGCGAAAAGGGGCACTCGGACATAAATAAAAACCGGTGACTCAGCTCTTTCTTAGCGCTATTATTACAGCACCTAGTCACGACAGTTATCATTTGTATTTATTTAAAGGTAGAACCTGATGTCCTCTAAGATGGCAAACAGTGTAAGCCCAGACCAGCCGCTACGTCAGTGACGTGGCGGCTGGTCTGGGGCTACACTGTTTGCTATGTCCGAGTGCCCCTTTTCCCGTGACGTGGCCCATATATTATTAGGAAATACCAGAAGCATTCATAGATGCGCCTATGAAAACGACATACAGACGAAAATCCTATCTACATTCAACAATGATGTTCCAGACATTGAAAAGTACTAAATAAATAATCGACGCGATGCATAAATCCAATTTAACAAACAGGTGGAGGACAGTGGTCCAAGGGTAGAGTGTTGGCCTCGGGACACGAGGGTTGTGGGTTCGAGTACCGTGAGTAGCGGGATCAGCCTTGCGACCTTTCATTAATCCACATTCGGCGCGAGGACTGGTTATGTATCCAGGAAGCAGATTCGAGAGTGATTCATCTAAGTTGTAAGAAGTTCTCTCACAATCGATGTAGAAAAAACTATCAAACAAGCCAACAGGCGTAATACAATGACGCTCTAATTAGACTAAGTTGCTATTATGCTCTGTTTGTTTATATGGGGTTTAACACCGTGTCAACAATTTTTCAGCTATTTTCAGATTTTCTGACGTCAGCGGCTTGTTAAGATGTGGTGCAGGAAAGGACATGGTGAGAAAATACCAGGAGCAAGGGTCCAAATGTGTACTGATGGGTGTGTTACGACAGAATATCCTGTTCAAATAACATAAAGGCATATGTAATTAAACAAACAACAACCAACAAATCGGCGCGAGTACTGGTTTAATAATAAGAAAGTAATCATCGAGAGTGAGTTTAATAAGCGTCAAGCTTCCGCCACAACTGATGTAAAAAGATTTACTTTAAAAAGAATTGATTAAACAATCAACTACATAGGAAACAGAAGAGTCGTCCTATTCCTTAGTTTCGTACTGTAGGCGATTAACCGACCAACCAACAACATAGGAAACATAAGTGTCGTCTTGTTCTTTAGCTTCGTACTATAGGTGTTCAAATCAACCAACCAACAACATACGAAACAAAAGTGTCGTCCTATTCCTTAGTTTCGTACTGTAGCCGATTAATCGGCCAACCAACAACATAGGCTACAGAAAGTGTCGTCCTATTCCTTAGTTTCGTACTGTAGCCGATTAATCGGCCAACCAACAACATAGGCTACAGAAAGTGTCGTCCTATTCCTTAGTTTCGTACTGTAGCCGATTAATCGGCCAACCAACAACATAGGCTACAGAAAGTGTCGTCCTATTCCTTAGTTTCGTGCTGTAGTCGACTTATCGACAAACCAACAATATAGGAAATAGAAAGTGTCAACCTATTCCTTGGCTTCGCACACTGTAGTCGACTTATCGACAAACAAACATAAGAAACAGAAAGTGTCGTCATGTTCTTTAGTTTCGCACTGTAGCCGACTAATCGTCAAACCAACAACATACGAAACAAAAGTATCGTCCTAGTCCTTAGTTTCGTACTGTAGCCGATTAATCGACCAACCAACAACATAGGGAACAGAAATATCGTCATATTCTTTAGTTTCGTACTGTAGGTGTTCAAATCGACCAACCAACAACACAGGGAACAGAAATATCGTCATATTCTTTAGTTTCGTACTGTAGGTGTTCAAATCGACCAACCAACAACATAGGAAACAGAAATATCGTCCTATTCTTTAGTTTTGTACTGTAGGTGTTCAAATCGACCAACCAACAACATAGGAAACAGAAATATCGTACTATTCTTTAGTTTCGTACTGTAGGCGATTAAGCCATTCGCGGCGGCCACGTGAGATATGTTTGGGTTATGTTTTGCCTGTCATAAATATGGCGAACGCGCGTTTATTGCGGGTCCATCAATTCTCGTTTTATGTCCGAGAACAAACGATTTCGGTTTCGTTTGACGGCCGGGGGTAAGTGGGTGCTGCTACTTATATCGAGGGTACCCATCTTGTTTACTTGTTTGCTCACCCCCACGGGCTGGGGAAACCGAAAAGGGGGCCTCTATGTGGCTTAGTGGTCATGTGATTTGAAAGAATGTTTTTTATTTAGTTTAAACATATTTTTTACATTGATTGCGACGAAAACTATAGGGGCGGTGGTGTTTCTCCGAGAACTAGTTCTAGTATTTGAGAAGCAGTAGTAGAAATGGAATTCAATAAGCTTCAAGTTTCCGTTTCAGTCCATGTAAAAAAACAATTTTAAAACTATTTTTTAAATTGCGCTGCCCGGCTTATTATTGCTGGGGGACTATCCCATCCTTAACTCCCCACACGGGCCTGATTGAGATGGGTAGAATCAACATTTCGTTGGTCAGTCTGGAGCCAATATTTTATGAAATTGAGATTCAAAGACCCAGGCTAGGACGAGCGAGAATTGGGCCTTTATTACAGTATAAAGCATGTCATTTACAATAATACTGCATCATCCTACCATTCCTTTAGTGTGCACTATCTTTCAGAACTAGACGATTTCTGTTAATCAGTACCTACTCTTTTGAACCCCCAGGATTTATACGCACGGCGATTTACACAATTCTCAATTATTAAAGGCATCACAAAATGTGCCATAATAAAATGTTAGAAACGAAAGTGACGAAAAATATTAAGTGTCCATATCCGTACTTCTCTTACCTTGTAATTGTGTGGAGAAGGGCCTTGACTAACAACCATTGTCCAAATATGTAAGCAGTTACTTGTCGTTCACTCAGCTATATTAGATTCGCATGCAGGGTTCAAGCGTGATTTACGAGTCATTATGATGACCGAAGTGTTATTTCTATAAAAGTAGCTATCAAATTTAACTATGAAGCAGTACAATACATTTTAACATGTAAAGGGGGGTAATAAATGTAAGATAGTACTGTTTTGTACTAAAAATAAACAGCATCGGTCGCGTGAGCGATTGTAAACATTGGATGTGAATCAACTGTCACTAGTTTTCGTGTTAATCTCCAGTTTTTACGGTATTTCAGTCGTAAAACCTGAATTACTGAGCCAACCATTGGTAGTAGGTTATCTGACGTAGACATGAAGACAATGTGGACAATCGAGGGAAAGGATGTATTTTCGACCAGACGACTTGAGGAACAAACACTGGCTGAACTGTTTGTGGGTGGGGTAAGGTTTACAGTATGACAAACAGGACCAAACAACACCAGAAGAGGAAACGAAGATCGACTGCAGGTAAATAGCCGATCATTATTACCTCTGTCGGTAACGCGTCATTGGCCCTTGTTCCCGAAACGTACTTAAGAACGATGTCTTGATTAAACTCAAACTCTCGCTAATCCATTACCAAACAATATCGACAAGTGACCAGTTCGTTGCAGACGACTCTTGAAAACATTGTGGGAAAAGGAGACACTGCTCTCTAAGAGCAATCTCTCCTCTTCCCACAATGTGTTCTGCCCTATCAGAAGATTATTTTTTAATTCCATCACATTTCGAAATGTCGTCTGCAAACTCTTTCAATTTGGGACAGTCAAACATTTTGCGTTTGGTAAAGGGTTAACCTTGAGTATAAGTATGAGCATCAAAGTCAAGTTGTGGTCTAGAAATGAACTCGTACCAAGCTGGTTTATTTTTCAAACTTAAGTATAAGCAATTAGTTTGAATCAACCAAATCTCTGTCTCAAGTGACGTTCTAAATGATGGAAAAGCAACGTCAAAAACATAAATAATAGTATTATGTCTTACTGAGCTGAGTGCGATAATCGCACTTTAGTATAAGCAAGGGTTTAAGCACGAAATCGTATTTTTTTTTTCGAGAACACAAGCCTTGCGTTTGAAACGCAGCTCTTCCAATAGTCTTTCCGCTGTTCGTCTCCTTTTATCACTGATCAATTATGTTTATGCGAACAAGTAGTCAGACTGATTGTGAAGAATAGTTTGCAATACTGTTGAGGAAATATGAGCCGCTGTTCTTCACACTTATTTATGCTTTATGTATTCCGTGTAATTTGGCAAGACACTTCAGTGTCCTAGTCTAGTACTGGTGATTGCAGGAAAACCGTAACATAACAGAAGAATGGTTGAATAGGCGTTAAATCCTATATAAAACTGTATTTCCTGACTAACAAATAGCAGCAAATCATCTCCACACATTTGACTGTTTTCCTTTATGAAAACAAAACATGAGACGTATTTGTAATATTGGGAACAAACTATTGTGACATATTAATTTATCTCATTTGAATTTATTCGTCACAGTTTTTTCTAAGGAAGTCTATAGTATGAAGAAATGGATAAGCTGCTTAATATATTCAATAATATAATCGTAAAGTAACTATATAGAGAATAGATGGTTGGTGTCGTGAATCGGAAATGTTATCGGGCAAGGCGTAGGAATATTATACGGTGAGCCGAAGGCGAAACGGATAATATTCCGATGCCGAGCCCGATAGCTTTTCCAATTCAAAGACACCAACTTTCTATTCTATTTATCCTGTTACCTTAATGTATTCTTTCAAACAAACAAGATGTAAATAAAACACGAGAAAAAAGGTTAGAATAAGTAGAGAATGATGTAAACATGACGTCATGTCGTTCTTATGACGTCATGATTCGTCACGTGCATGTGATATATGGTTAGTGCCGGATATCACAAATGTTATACGGCACCTAGTTATCGGTCCCAAAATGACATTAGTGACAGGATAAAAGCAAATCTATAGCATCGAGTTTAAATCTTGTTATTTAAAGGTATTGTATACAACCCACCGTGGCATGTGTAATACATTTTGTCGTCCGCTACTACTTTAAATTTTGACCAGGTTAAAGCTGCTTGTTCACAAATGTGAGACAATTCAAAAGTCATGAAAATAATCATATCAAAATTGTAAAACAGCAGTACTGTTGGACAATATGTACCAGTGATCAGGTATTGGAATCAAAATTAGTTCGTGTTTAAGTATTTGCGGAAGATTTTAAATGAATATACATGTGTTTAAACCCAAAAGCATTGCAACGGGTTTCAGTTCACCCTCATACAAACAGTATATATTTAGACATGTCGACACCTCGGTTAACTTAGGACTCTATGGCCATTTTCATTTCATATTATACATACAACGATACATAAAATGAATTATTTCAACAACATTTCGTTTTTGACTTTCATATTTGCTATTTGTGCATATAAGCAGCTTTAAAGCCGTCGGCTTAGTAGAAAGGACCAAATAATAGTTGGATTAAGATATCAATATAAGATATGCACCTCTGAAGGAAGACATTTTGACAATTAAATTCCGATAAAATTCTCGAATCGGTTCAATCCCCATTGGTGTCATTAATTCACGTCTTAAGCTCTTTCTAAGACGTCCCCGCGAAAGGACTAGATTGCACGGACTATTTACTTCGCTTTTTGCCCCATTACCGCTACCGGTTTTAATCAGATATCATTCCCCATCGAAAAATAGTTCCGATCATTAAAACGCGATAAGGCCGTTTTCAAGCGTCTAGTATTTGCTCGCAAAGTGGTAGATGTGTTGATTTCTCACGATAAAAAACGAGAGTTTCGGTTGTTCTTGGTTATTTTTTGGTTGATACGGAGAGTTGGAATAAAGTTCCGGGTGTTTCAGATTGTTCGATTAAACCATTGTGTGGGCTATCTATTTATCTAGGTATGGTCGGATGGAAAAAAGACTTACGCGCGTCAGTCAATTGTTCCCTACAAACACATTCCACTGTTATGGACACGTATCAGATAAACTTATCATAGGAAAAGATCTCTAACTTTTGTATCTTTCTAATTGATCCAAATTGATAGCATTAAACTAGTTAAATTCATTATTTTTACATCAATTGTGAGACAAGTTCTTATATTTTAGATTAATCACTCTCGATTCTGCTTGGTAGATACATAATCAGTATTTGCGCCAAATGTGGATTAAGGTAGAATACCCATAATCTGCCATTTTGAAATTCATCCTTTCGTCGGATCACTTCGGTCGTTCTCGGAATGCATAGGTCGTGGGCGGAACTATCCGTTTTAAAGCGAATAGTTCCTCCCAAGACAGACGTTTTTCGAGAACGACCGATGTATACCGAGAACGTCCGAAGTAAACCGACTACAGAATGCGTTTAAAAATGGCGGCTTATGGGTATTATTTCTTAAACCTATTGTTTTTACATCGATTGTGAGACAAGTTCTTGCAATATTATATTAAACATTCTCGAGTCTGCTTCTTTGATACCTATCAAGTACGTCCACCGAATGTGAATTAATGAAAGGTCACAAGGTAGATTTTGCTAACTTTAGGATTCGAACCCACGACCCTCATGTCCATAGGCTCATGCTCTACCCCTAAACCATTGGCTCACATGAACACTGCTTACGACATGTTAAGTCCGTTATTAGCATTTTCATTATCATAACTACAGCGAATATGGCATTAATGATCATTACGCCACTGCTGAAATTATATTGATTATAAAGACAATGTTCATTATTTCTAAATATTGTTTTCATCATATCTCTATGACATAATTAAATCTAGGTATCCCTTGTGGGCGACATTGGTGCAGGGGAAGAGCGTCGGCCTCTTGTACCGAGGGTCCTGGGTTTTGATTCACGTTGGGCGGGGTGAAGATTACCGGGACCAACCCACAAACCGGCGCGATTATTGGTTTAGTATCCAGGAAGCAGTCATCGAGAGTTAGCTTCCTTCACAATCGATGTAAAACAAATACAGTGAAATAGGTATCTCTTTAATAATGTTTACTTTTTAGATAGCACTATCGTTACTAGTATGTCTATTCGAACATAAAGTGTAAAGGTTGAACTATAGATACTGTCTGAATGAATATACAGGTTGCTTTTAAAAAGATGTCCTTATTCATTTACCTAGTTATATTGGATACAACCACCAAACATGCTCTTATATATGGATTTTTAGGATAGATAGAGACATATTTAGGCATTATTGCTTAAACAATTTGAGTCCAATCTTTAGCAACCGATTAATTCTCTGTTTATCTTTATACGCTCTTTGGCAAGACAATATTTACCCTGCATTGCGCTGATGAACTACCCCAAAAGCCGCATACATGTATTTATTCTATTAAAAAGACGTTTAAAATGGTTTTTTACCAAATGAACCTCTGCTAAAATGTTGCAAATAATTTCAATGTGATTTTTTAACTTCAAACTTTAATATTATGAAATAAACTCCACCTGTATAAAATAGATACGATTATGACGTGCGAACTATATCCATAAACTCTGTATTTTAATCAAGCTCTTATAGTCCTTAATGGAAGCCGGTACAATAAAACATTTCCTCAATGATGGCTGCATAAAATTTCATTCCAACATAACTATGATTACCGTCCGCTATAGTAGCGAATAAGAATAACCTGTAGCGAGGCGATGATATAAAGTATTAAACTTCGTGAATGTGATAATTCTGTCCGGAATCCATCCACAAACAGGACAACTGCTCCCAGCTCTTATCAATCTCAATGGAATCTGGAACTATTAAATTTCCCTCAATGATTGGTCATAGAAATTTGATTTGTTTCCTTTTACTTCCCATCGACTCCTCTTTTTAGGTTTGTCTTACAGAAGACTTAAAAACAATTGCAACAAAAAGGAGATTTTCGGGTTTTATTGTCACAGTGTTTTTCAACTCAACGCCACCGAGAAATTGTTCCTCTTCATACTTCTCTTCTTATATTGATAATAATATAACCGTCTGTTATTTCTTTCAATTCAGATCAATATAATCGTCTGTTATTTCTTTCAAATCAGATCAATATAATCGTCTGTTATTTCTTTCAATTCAGATTAATATAACCGTCTTTTATTTCTTTCAAATCAGATCAATATAATCGTCTGTTATTTCTTTCAATTCAGATCAATATAATCGTCTGTTATTTCTTTCAATTCAGATTAATATAACCGTCTGTTATTTCTTTCAAATCAGATCAATATAATCGTCTGTTATTTCTTTCAATTCAGATCAATATAATCGTCTGTTATTTCTTTCAATTCAGATTAATATAACCGTCTGTTATTTCTTTCAAATCAGATCAATATAATCGTCTGTTATTTCTTTCAATTCAGATCAATATAATCGTCTGTTATTTCTTTCAATTCAGATTAATATAACCGTCTGTTATTTCTTTCAAATCAGATCAATATAATCGTCTGTTATTTCTTTCAATTCAGATCAATATAATCGTCTGTTATTTCTTTCAATTCAGATTAATATAACCGTCTGTTATTTCTTTCAATTCAGATTAATATAACCGTCTGTTATTTCTTTCAATTCAGATCAATATAACCGTCTGTTATTTCTTGCAATTTAGAACAATCACAAACCATATTTAAGCATGGAGGAACGGTTAGATTAATGTTGATTTAATGGTGGCCAAAATCGCCTTTGAACGTAGTTGCTATTGACGACAGTAATGGCGGGTTTAATGACGAGGGACATTCGGATATATTCGGAGCGTGTCGGCAAGTTAGGTCAACCGATGGTTGCGCTGTTGTCGGGACACTATGACCGGAAATCGACCTCCTAGAAAGAGTCTCGACAGTCGACTTTCCAGAATAAACGGAAATATGGCTTTCCTAAAACAATGACATTTCATACTAGCTGAAAAAACTTTTCCCAAAGGTAATACAGCAATGAGGGAAATAGACTTGGGTCCTGGCCTGTGTGTCTACAAAATACTAGGGGAAACTGTGTGGCCCAAGAACCAAGTGTAAGTAACGGATTTGTCTATGCGTTTGTTATGACTGTTTTCTCTAATGCACAAGAATAAGTTGAAGTTATCAGCTATATGTTTCATCGATGGTGAGAGCTGGCCATATACCCTTTGTTTCTTTTGTGATTCCAAGTTTCCATTGATTCTCAATTCCTCAAATAGCTTTATGCTGAACCATCAAGTTAGTCCATTTAACTGTAGAAAACACGGGACAACCCAACCATCTTACTTATTCTACAAAGGCATGTGTTTGGTAGTACCTTCCGGAAAGCAGTACTGAATCCGTCAGTTTTGTTGAAGGCACCAACAGCCTTTGCGTTCAAACATCTCAAACAAATAGTCATGCGATAGGCAACAAAAACTAGTTTTGAGAGCATTGCAGGACCTTTAACTAAACAAATAAATTACAAATATACTTTCTTGTCATCTCTAACCAGCCAAACTATGAAGCTGAATTCGAAATGTACTACTTTAAGTATACCCAGAAACACTCGGTCGTTGTGCGTCGCATTGCAGGTTCCCTTCCGTCTTTTCATTCATTTTGTAGGCTAATCATGTGACTTGTATTTCTCACGTCATTTGATGAAAGTGGCATGAGAGGATGAAGACACTCTGGCAAGCAAAACTGTCTAGTTGTGTGTATAATGGGATAATGGGCCGGTGGCCTAACTAACGAAATGAACATTCGTCATTGTCAAAACAAATGAAGAAGTAGTGAGTAATTAGTTCGACAATCTTGATAAAGTTGCTTATGGTTTTATGGTGATTCATGAAAGCACTGAAAAGAGGGGGAAACGTTGTCATAAAGACATATGGAGAGGAAGAAAAAAAAAGCCAGAAAAAAAAAAGAAAAAATCCCGAAAAGCTTTCTTACTGACACTTCTGGAAAATGTCCCCATCAACATTAGTGGAATCCAACCCACTTTGATTTATATGAGCGCACGGTTTTTATTCCTCGCATACCTTGCTGGGTAAACAATGTGGCTAATCTGTTTATGGACTATATTTTACCGCTACCTTCATTAACCCTTTACCAAACGCCAAATTTTCGACTGTCCCAAATTGAAAAAAGTTTGCAGACGACATTTCAAAATGTGATGAAATTGCAAAATGATCTTCTGATAGGACAGAAAACATTTTGGGAAAAGGAGAAATTGCTCGTTAAAAGCAAATTCTACTTTTCTCACAATGTTTTCCATGGTTGTCTGCAACAACCCGGTCAAATATCGTTATTGTTTGGTAATTGGTTAACTGATTCCCTCATTTACGGCATATTTTAACTGAGATGAATGTAATTGTTTATAATGATGCAGATTCAATTCAATTCAATTCAATCTCTTCATTGCCTCCTTTATAGAAAATAAATCAGATTATAAAGATTTCGTTTACAAAACATAAATATAGAAATGAGAAGTATATGTAAAGATGTAAAGATAAGTGTAAATCACTTGTTAAGGTTTACCTTGTGAAGAGAATGTTAAATAGATAAAATCAATCGTATCTACTCGGCAATCCCCGTAACAAGTCGGTAGATATATTTAAAAAATGGCCGAGGTGTTCCGAATGAGATAAAATCTGTCATGTAATATACTTCTATCGAATTGTATTCATGATAATTACATTAACATTAATGATAATACAAGTAATGATTAAGATAACAAAAACTAAATCATTATTACATTAACAATTGGAAAAAAAAATATATTTATCTAGCCATTCATTTATTCATTTTATTTATTCATTTTTTCATTTATTCATTTATTCATTTTATTTCCCCTCATGGGGTTTTATAAATAAATGTTAACATTTTAACAATAATGTAAAGAAAAACACACACATTTACGCACATGCACACACACATAATATAAATACATGTATACCGAAAAACACACACATTTACGCACATGCACACACACGCACACACATAATATAAATACATGTATACAGAAAAACCCACACATTTACTCACATGCACACACACATAATATAAATACATGTATACAGAATAACACACACATTTAAGCACATGCACACACACACATAATATAAATACATGTATACAGAATAACACACACATTTACTCACATGCACACACAAATAATATAAATACATGTAAACAGAATAACACACACATTTACGCACATGCACACACACATAATATAAATACATGTTTACCGAAAAACACACACATTTACGCACATACACACACACATAATATAAATACATGTATATAGAATAACACACACATTTACTCACATGCACACACACATAATATAAATACATGTAAACAGAATAACACACACATTTACTCACATGCACACACACATAATATAAATACATGTTTACCGAAAAACACACACATTTACGCACATACACACACACACACATAATATAAATACATGTATACCGAATAACACACACATTTACGCACATGCACACACACATAATATAAATACATGTATACAGAAAAACACACACATTTACGCACATGCACACACACACATAATATAAATACACATAATATAAATACACATAATATAAATACATGTACACCGAATAAGGTATAATTTCTTTTTTTATAAAATGATAATGATGGTTATTACGATAATGTTTAATAAAAGAATTGTTAAGATAATTATTATTATTATTATTATATTTATTATAATATAAGTGATACTATTATATTATAATGATGGTAAAAAATGATGATGATTGCGAAACCGATGATAATAATATATCTACTGGTGATAAATATTTCAACATTGATGCTATTGTTACTGATGCTCAAGATATTATGATTTGTTTATTGATGCATTAACTCCTTTACACATGTTTATAAATGACGACGTCATAACGAGATATTTCTTTGTTGTTGTTGTTTTCTAGAGAGCGCAAATGTTAAACCACTCCTTTGTTACCCATAAATATGAATTGTATGTATGTTGGGCCAGAGGCCTTTAATACAAATAAACATATTGTATTGTATTATTGATGATGCTGCTGAAAATAGTGATACAATTCCATCGATAGTGATATAATCCCAACAATCACAATTATAGTTATAAATCAAATTCAGTTGAATTATTGTGCTGTTATTTTATTTTGTATTCGTTTCTACAAGGGATTAACATTATGAGTTTGACAAACCATTGCAGAGCCAACCTACGACTGAAATTCCCCCTCTCTCTCCGAGGGGAAAGGATTGACTCCCATAAACTTCAACTTTATGTTAATTCCTTCGGACGTAAGTCATTCATTTACAGGTGTATTAAAACGGTCCAACCCGGCACGTCGCATACACGGCATTATTCACCGGCATTGTTTTGTTCCGTGCTATTCGCTTAATGGGAATTTTGTTGTCTCCGCGGAGATTTGCGGAGTGGACCCATGCGAAAAAGATCTTTGATTGTTTGTACTTGTTCAACGTGCAATGATGAATACATTTGCAGTGGATGATTTTTTTGAAAATGTTGTGAATAAATGAGAGTTAACTCTTTAAGACAAATGTAGGAAAATGTTTTCTAAGGTCGTTTGACTTATGCAAGCAATATTTTAAGAATTAGTTGGAGAATTTATGTAAAACGCATACAAAGAGGAGAATATACTCTTAAAGCTTTAGGACATATGAAAAAAGATGTCCACTTTAGATATTTGACATATCGGAGCGATATCTAAAAAATAAACAAGAGATCATCCTTTTAAAACATTGTTCGAAAAGATGCATTTGCTCTGCAGAGCCGATGCAATAAAGATTCATTCTTTACCAACGCATTCCTTTTCCCTGATGGAATCGGTTCTTATTGCATTTATAGGGGAAGACATTTATAGATATTTTGAAAACAAAAGAAATGTTACTCTTCAACAAAAGAAAACGAAAACCTTTACAATCAATACATGTATCCGTTACGAGTTATCTAAAGACAATGTCATTCATTAACGGTTTGTAACAAAATGCTTTTAAGAATGCTGATATGCCAAAACGGCTTCACTTTAAAAGAAATATTGGTTCGTTACAGGGAAAATTGAGGTCGATTGAAGTTGTATCGAGGGCAAGAGACATTGCAATATCGGTTATGAAAACATAGCGATTAAATAGAAGTAGCTCTCGTAAGAATATTCAATTTTGCTTCTTAATCTTTAACATATTTAAGTGCAGAATTTCTCATTACGGTAGATAGAGTAAATAAAACGGTAATGCCCACGCTAAGATAAAAATGGCAACAAGTTCTCCCAAAATTAGAAAAATACAGTCATTACACCACACTGTTTCAACTGTTTTCTCCACATGGTCTACCTACAAATATTCTCCCATCTTTTCACAAGGACCGAAGCGCATCGTTATGCTGCTAGACCTAGTTAAGTCCTACACGAGCGAAAGTAATATAGAAATAATAAATTATGTCTTAATTCATGCTGAGCGTACGCTAATTCGAACGTCTGTACCAATTTAGGGCTAGTAGGGCAGCTTAGACGAAAACGCAATCTTCCGTTTTTAATGAAACGATTTCGTTTTTAGTAGATACATCTTGACGTGAACACCGCTCTAACAATGTTGATTCGCCCTCGAACATAGTATTTCAAATTAAGCGCGAAAATGTTTTCATTATCCGACAATAAACGTCTCCTATCGATACGATGACGTTATAATAGTTCGCGGGAAATATATGGATGGCGTTAGATAACGCGAGTGTACCAGTTTGAAATAAGAAAAGGAAGTTTAAAGGAACAGGGGACTTGTTGTTAAACGGTAGCTTTTTAATTAGTTTCAATAAGAACAGATCAGAATTTTATTTAATGACTTGAATACTTAAAGTTCATCGTCGTTACAAAATTTACGCATACGTGAAATAATAAGAATAAGACTATATTAGACATACACTTTTAACTTTTTTCCCGTACATTACGTTCGAATTTAAATGCTTTTAATGAAGATAATGACACTGCATCAAAACAATTTTTCTTCGAATAAGTTCATGTTGCAAACAACTGTTTTATGGTGGATCGTGAACCCCTAGCGACAATGCGTTAGTGCATAGTCTGCACGAGTATGTATATAATCGGCAATATCAAGAGAATCATTTAATGTATGGCATTGTAACAACCCAGTATGTAATAAAGTTGCACTATGTAATAATTATTACAAAACGGGTTGAAGTTTATTACATTTTGCGTTTTTCGATGCGAACCCACTATGTAATAAAGTTGCATAATGTAATAATTATTACAAAACGGGTTGATGCGTATTACACTTTGCGTTTTTCGATGCCAACCCGTTATGTAATAAAGTTGCAATATGTAATAATTATTACGAAACGGGTTGATTTTTTTTTCAAAGTGATTTTTTCTTTACAAACCCGATATGTAGTAGTATTCATAATGGTAACATGGTGATATTTTCTAACTAAAGGTAGCCTCTTCCAAGCCAAAATAGGCTTATAAGCAAAAACCAAACGTTCATAAAATCTTTGTTTGAGCAATTTTAAAGCAAGGAAACCGTTCCGAATGATTAAACGTACCAGAAATAGTCAAGCCAAGTATCTAAAAAGCCGAAATGGGCTTATCAGCAAACTACAAAAAATATTTCAAATGTCTGTTTTAGCGTTTAGATACTAAAAATCCCATCGCAAGTGGCAACAAGTACCGAAAAAAGGCCAACAGAGATGCTTGAAAGCCAACATAGGCATATCAGCAATATGTAAAAATATCAGAAAACTTGGTTGTTCGCGATAAATGTTTCAGATATGGCACACATATATGGCAGAACCTTTCGAAACGAGACACATAAAGTTATTTTTGGCAAGATAAAGCTTATCAGCGATATTGAAATGGACTATAATATCTCTTTTTCTGACGTAAGTGAAACACAAAAACCGATTGAATACGACCAAAATATGGCGAGAACCTTTGGTGAACAGCATATATTGGCGTATAAGCAATAAGATCAATTGGCTGTACAAGTAATATGACATTTAGGTTTAGCACAGTGGTCAATGCTATGAACATACCAAACATAGCAAATGTTGTATGAAGATTTTCCGATGACAAACTTAAATGATGACTTCAAAAGAGGTAACTCTATGGTTTTATTTTAAAGTGCAGTTCTCTAAGTAAAGCCGTATTCTTATAACGTTGCACTATGTAATAATTATTACAAAACGGGTTGAATTTTATTACATTTTGCGTTTTTCGATGCCAACCCGTTTTGTAATAAAGTTGCATTATGTAATAAAATATATGAAAAGGCTTGATATTCTACAAAGCGAACTTTAAGATGCCAACCCTTTCTGTTATAATATTCATAATGGTTACGTGATGACATTTTCACACAAAAGATAACCGCTTCCAAGCCAAAAGAGGCTTATGAGCAAAGGTCAGAAGTCATCGGAAAACTTTAGTTGAGCGATGTTCAAGCTAGGATGCCGTTCCAAATGACTCAATGTACCGAAAAAGATTCGACCTAGTAACTAAGATAGCCGACGAGGGTTTATCAGCAAATTACAATGGCGATTTTATTTATCTGTTTTAACACTTTTATGGTGGGAAATCTTCACAAATAGCAGCACATTCCAAAATGAAATTCTCAAAGTAAAGCTGTTTTCTAATAACGTTGCACTATGTAATAATTATTACAAAACGGGTTGAGTTTTATTACATTTTGTCTTTTCCGATGCCAACCAGTAAAGCAATAAAGTTGCAACATGTAACAAAATATGCATGCACAATTTTAACCAAGTACAAAATACGACATAATTTGCTTAAATTCAAAACAAGACATATGAAACTCGGTCAAAGACCTTACAAAACGACACCAAACACGAATGTGATGTATCAACCCATTACAAACAGTAGTTCATAAGATACAAAGTTGCACGTAAAAACTAAACCAGGATTTTCTAAGCACGAAAGGCCGCGCATAATTTGCTTAATTTAAAATCAAGAGATGTGAAACTTTGTCAGGTACCATAGATTATTTCATGGTCTCTACATGATGACACTAAAGATATTTGTGAAGTATTAACCTATATCGTACTGTAGGTAATGAGAAGCAATCTTGCACGTAAAAACTTAACCAAGATGTGACGCCGACTCCAATGTTCGAATGAGTATTGCTCTCACTATATCCGAATAGTCGAGCTAAAAACGGATTAACATTGAAAAACACACAATGTGATGAAACTCAAATCTTGTTGTTACAATCAAAGTACTGATAGTACTAAGAGATGGGTCTTTTTGTTTGAACTAGGATGAAAAAAAGAAGAAAAAAGACAAACAAAATCTTAACCATAGACATTAAGTTCAATATTCAAAGGGACTCTCTCAGAGATGGAGATTTTTCTTTTTAAATAAATCGTCTTCTAAAAATAACAACAAAGATTTCTGAAGTAACATAGAACTAGACTATTGACAGCTTCCCAGCCCTGCTCGTAACTATACAAAGGGGATCTAGAACATTAAAATCGCAGATATCTAAGGGCGGGTTTATTTTGTAAACAACGTCTTAACTTAGAGTAAGAGGTGATACTCATCAGTCTACCATCACCGCCTAGGCGTTTGTCATTCGGTGAGCATGATAAATCCGGGGAAATAAATAAGCATTATTTATATATAGGATACTACGATACATCTTCTGAAAAGGTTAACCACGGGTATTGTCAGAAAAACAAGATTAAAGACTTAACAGAACAAATGCCATTTCAAATCATTATACCTATATTAAACATTTAACAAACAACAAATGTTAAATCTTTTTAAGTTCAAAAGAAATGCAGACACCAGTTTAGTTTGTGACATATATGGGAGATGTTTTAGGAAAGGGTAGAAAATATTGTAAGAAAAGCCTCTCCCTTTTTCCTTTACATGTACTTTGCATCGGATATACGTGTACCATATGGCTTACTCGTCATTTTGATATATAGACACTAAAAATATCGTAATCTTTGAATGCATTTGATATAAAAGACGTCATGTCAAAATAATTGTCATAGGAAGATCATCTGCTGTAAATGCATCTTAATAAGTTTTCATCAAGATTTTAAACCATGACATAACCATCCCACTTCAATAATTACTTTAACTTTACAACTGTATTTAGTGATTATTTTGGTATAGGCATTCCATAAACCATATTATAGTGCACGTAAAGTCGCGGCCAAGTATAAAAAAAGATATACCCTTATACAAAGGCTTGTGATAATGTATCCATCCGCTAATTTCATGTACACTTCGGTCAAGTTAGATGTATGGATAAAACAAATATAATACTTTTATACAACAAACACTTTAACTGAGTAACTTCATTTGGCGCCTGGTACAGTTTGAGTATGACTATAGTTAAGGTTTTGTTATAACTTTAATCAGGATGCTACAACGACAAAATGTCAATCAACGTTTTCATCATTGTACACGTGAGAAGCAGATACAGAAAGAAGAAGACGTCATTAAATATAATTAGATTTTGGTTTATTTCTATGAGTTAGTGTTGCCTTGTAATTTTTTGTACAACTCGAGCACAATAAAAAGCAACTGATCTGATCTATACCGAGGTGTTTGTCATACGCACCTGCATGCGTCGAAACGTCACGATTGCTAGAAAAATACAATAAACTGCTTAAGTGGTTCCGAACTAAAAGTACAGTGTGTTTGCAAGTCAAGAGAAATCCGGATAACCTGCTCCGTACGACAGCATAGACAGGCCTAAAAGGCCAGTCAATTATTATAAATTGCAATATTGGTAAAGACCCATTTTACTTTGCGATTTGCATTTTGAAGGAATATATTGTAATTCTTTTACGAAAATGATTGGTTGGGACGGTAGTTTAATATTCATCGATAACTAAGATCATTAAGGACGCAGTGTGGTCTGTGTATTTCCTTATTTTGGTCGTTTGCAAGCTTTTTCAGTATAAGTGACGCATATAATCTCAAAAGAGTTGTCGATAAAACAGCGTATTCGACTATTCGATAATGTCGGAGAGAGGTAAATGCCAGTGAAATATTATTTGTTTCAGGGACGGCGGACCTTACAAAATGAATAAGGTGCCAAGATTAAGATTATTCCTTTCATAAGCTGTTGAGTACAAACTTGCATGCACAAACTTTAAACAAAATTTTCTACGTACAAAAGGCCACATAATTTGCTAAAATTCATAACCAGAGTTATGAATGCTGTACCTTAGACGATGACTCTTAAACCATGTGTAAAGTACCATACCATTCAATACTGTAGTTAATGAGATGCAAACTTGCATATACAAAATTAACCATAAAGTCCAAAGGTAGCGTAATTTGGTTGAATTTAAAACAAGAGATATGACACCTGGTCAGGGACCTTAAAGTACAATCCAAACAAATGTGTGAAGTGTCAGTCCATTCCATACCGTGGTTTTATTAGTTACAAACGCATGTGAAAAAAAATGACCCAAAGTACAAAAGGCCGCATAATTTGCTTCAATTCAATACAAAATATATGAAATTTGGACCTTAGATTATGACTATGAACACAACTGTAAAGTATCAACCCATTCCATACAGTAACTCGTAATTTAAATACTTACTGTTAAAAACTTAACTAAGGTGTGACGCCGACGCCCGGGTGACAAGTATAGCTCTCCTTATTTTTCGAGTAGTCAAGCTAAAAAGTGATAAGTAAAATCATTTTTCATATTGATAAAACGGCCGTTTTGGTCACCAAACAATGGTTTGTGTCTATTTTGTAAGGCTTGTTCAAAGCTGAGCCATTTTTAAACTAAATATTGCCTCTTTTGATCTGGAAGAGATTATCCTTTGTGTGTAAACACATCGGTATTTGACCGTTATAGATTCTTGTTACAAATGGGTTGGCATCTAAAAATGCAAATTGTGATAAAACACGACCCATTTTGTAACAATTGTTACATAGTTCAACGTTTAAAGAGAACAGCTTCTCTTCAAGAATTGCACTTTGCTGCGCTACCATTTGCGAAGTCTTTCTCACTATATAAGTGTATCTAACAGATATATAAAATCGCCTTTGTAATTTGCTGATGCGCTCGCTTCGGCTTTCTTAGTTACTTAGTTTAACTTTTTCTCGGTACATTGAGTCATTTGGAACGGTATCCTAGCTTGAAAATTGCTCAAACAAAGTTCTGCTCATGAGCCTTTTTGGCTTGGAAGAGGTTACCTTTTATGTGAAAATGTCACCACGTAACCATTATGAATTTTATAACATAATTGGTTTGCATCTAAAAATTCACTTTGTAGAATATCAATCCTTTTTGTTTATTTTATTACATATTGCAACTTTATTACATAACGGGTTCGCATCGAAAAAAGCAAAATGTAATAAAACTCAACCCGTATTGTAATAATTATTACATAATGCAACTTTACTTAAAACAGCTTTACTGCGAGAATAGAACTCTTTTTTCATGCGTGCTGCCATTTGCGATGTTTTTCTTACCATATTAACTCAAAAACAAACATACAAATTCATTTTTGTAATATGCCTATAAGCCCATTTTGGCATTCTTAGTCACGTGCTTTAGGTACATTGAGTCATTTGGAACAGTATCCTCGTTTGAAAATTGGGGAACAATCAAGTTTTCTGATATTTTTACAAATCGCTGATATGCCTATATTGGCTTTCAAGCATTTCTGTTGGCCTTTTTGTCGGTACTTGTTGCCACATGCGATGCTATTTTTAGCATCTAAACGCTAAAACAGACATTTAAAATATTGTTTGTAATTTGCTGATAAGCCCATTTCGGCTTTTAAGATACTTGGCTTGACTGTTTGCGGTACGTTTAGTCATTTGGAACGGTTTCCTTGCTTGAAAATTGCTCAAACAAAGATTTTAAGAACGTTTGGTTTTTGCTTATAAGCCTGTTTTGGCTTGGAAGAGGCTACCTTTAGTGTGAAAATATTATGAATACTACTATATATCGGTTTGTAAAGAAAAGATCACTTTGAAAAAAATTAACCCGTTTCGTAATAATTATTACATATTGCAACTTTATTACATAACGGGTTGGCATCGAAAAACGCAAAGTGTAATACGCCTCAACCCGTTTTGTAATAATTATTACATTATGCAACTTTATTACATAGTGGGTTCGCATCGAAAAACGCAAAATGTAATAAATTTCAACCCGTTTTGTAATAATTATTACATAGTGCAACTTTATTACATAACGGGTTGTTACATGGCATTGAAAATAAGTAAATACAAGAACAACGAATTATAACAGATGTAAACTGATGTTGCCCACTTAACATTACAAAATAATAAATTGGAAACATTCTTTAAAATAACTACCAAACAAAACAAAATTACGAACTGCCAAGTAAATAGTCTTTAAGAATTAAAAACATCTAATCGTACGAATGAATATTGTGCGACAACTTTGTTCACGTTATTAAAGTACAGTTTCACATTCCTCGTTATTCTAAAATACTCTGTTCACAACCGATACAACCCAATTTCTGAAGTGGAATATGGAAGTACCATAAAATGGCGTTAATCAACAAAAAACTAAACAATACATGTCAAAATGGATGTACGAATGCATATATTTGCAAATCTACATTAATCCGTAAATGCTTTCTTTTTTAAGTATCGTGTTTCACGATATTCCTCGAGATTCTAAAATACTCTATTCACAACCGATACAGTCAAGTATCTAAAATGGAATGATCATAAATTGACGTTAATCAAAGTTTTAAACTAAACAATACATGCCTTAATTAATGTATGTATATATGTGCAAGTGAACATTAATCCGTTAACGCTATCAGAGTATCGTGTTTCAAATATCTATAACGGATTGAACATAAATTGACGTTAAGCAATAAACTAAACAATACATGCCATGATGAGTTTATATGTATAGATGTTTGCAAATGTTCATTAATTCGTAAATGCTATCAAAGTATCGTGTTCCACGATATTCTTTAGTTTCTAAAATACTCTATTCACAACCGATACAGACAAATATCTTAAATGGAAATACCATAATTTGACGTTAAAAAACAATGTTTTAAACTAAGTAAAAACATGTTATAATGGATGTATGTATACATGTGTGCGAATTTTCATTAATCCGTAAACGCTATCAAAGTATCGTTTTACGCGTGATTCCACGATATTCCTCGAGATTCTCCGAGATTCTGCGAGACACAGATCGCTGGCCGACACAGCACATTTCACGCGCGCATGTTATCGTGGATTACGTCATTTTAACGACACGGCAGTTTGTCTTGCGGAGCCAGACCACGCTCTGAGGCACATTCAAACGTTTTTAAACGGTTTGAAGACAATTAGAGTCATAGACCGTAAAATTAAAGCATCCAATAACTTTAATTCGATCGGCGTTGGCCAGTCTACGCAGATCCCCGACTCGAGCTTTGAAATCCTTTAATGTCGACTCGGAGAATATTAGCACCAATTACCTCCCTTTATTAAGCGAATTGTACGTGTTTGGTTTTTAAAAGCATTCTTTCGGTCGATAGTGAAGAACGCTGAGCGTATCATAAGTAGTTACTGATAAGCCATGCTTTGTCTTCGCCACTTTACAAATGGTCTTTTGACCCGTTACATAAGACTAGAGATAATTCGCGTCGATCAATCGACCAAGAGACATGGGAAATAACTCTGACACCATTCTGGCAACGCGACGAGGAATCGAGTTATGGAGCACCTGGGAGGAAAATCAACAAGGACCCAATATTTTAGCCTCTTTCACGTCCGAGCCTTTAATTCGTGAAACACGTTTATGGGAACATAATGTGGTTCATGAGAGCAATCGGAACCCCTCGGAAATGTTGGCAGGTCACACTGAATCGGCATGCCGGAATTTGCCGAAGAGTTCCGAAGAATTCCGATTGTCATGTAAGCTAATGTATTTAACTCACAATCTCACGAAATGCACACAAAGGAGCAAGTTCAACTAGACATATTCAAAGACGTTTGCAATAACTAATTTCATTCAATTTATATATTTCAAATGTTAATTGTAGTTACCTTCGCCCCAATGAAAAACCAAAGCATTCAAATGTACCAAAACAAACATAATTATGATGCCAGTAGTTGGATTCAAAGCTTAAACATCATTGCGAAACAATACAGATTGATTACCACAAACTACTAAACGTAGCTTTTTTGTCTTGATCAATGTTCGACTAAAACTTATGGAAATACATCAACTGGTCTGTAAAATAATTCTTTGAATTTTTAACAACTGATCGATGTTGTGGCGTTTTAATCATGCCTTGGTGCCTCTCATACAGCTAAGCATATTGCTTGTATGCTTGACCATTGACTAACGGCATTTGTTTGTGTTCCGCCATTATTATACACATTGAATGTGATATCTAATCGAAGTATGCTATGTGACCATTTTCCCTTTGACATAAAAAAGATATACATGTGCACATGCCTTGGTAACATATGTCCTTCTCAAAGTACTTTGATTGAACTCGATTTTATTCAATTTTCAAAACAATGGTTACAGTATTGCAAAAACTGATGATGTCATGAGAGTGCAAGAGCAAATGTCACTTGTTAAGCTACATAGATAAAAGAAATTCTAACAGGAATGATAAAGAAAATGTTCCCAAGAGAGAATGTTTACATCTGGCGTTTAAATTTGAATTTCAATTGAATTACTTTCCAAATTGAAATGTGTTAGGACAGGTGTTGAATTACATAACAAGACTATTTAATGTTTTATCTATGTTGGCATCGTTGCTAAAAAAAATCGCCTGGGCTCAAAACAAATCCTTTGAAAACTTTAGGAAAACCTATTGGTACTTAAATATCTTTCCTCAACTTTGTCTAGCGATTCTGTAGCTAAGAAAGGATACATGTGTGATGCAAACTGTACTGTCCTATTACTATACCAACACACTTGAAACAAGTACTGGTTAAGTATCAAGGAAGTAGAATCGAGAGTGATTAATCTATGTTGAAAGAACTTGTTTCACAATCGATGAAAGATAATTTAGTCTAACCTAGATTGTAACTGTAGTTACTTTGTGTTAAAGATCTTACGAACCATGGTACCGTTTTACTAAACAACTTACGGAAAATATTTAAAAGTATTGATGTCTGGAATATCAAGACGTTGAAGTGAAGAGCAAATATCCTGGGACACCGCAATTACTTCGACTTATGGAAAAAGTTTGACAATTAGAAGTTCAAGATATGGATATTCCACTGTAGAATTGTAGATAGTATGTTATGCATGGTGTTAGTAAAGACGAAATTCATGAAAGTTCGAATTGTGTAACAAATATCCTAACACAAGTAAGTATTCAGTATCTTTGAAGTTAAGAAATAAAAGAGTGTCATTCTCTGAAGGAGTTTGAGTATATACATTCCTTTTTCAACGTTTGATTTTCCCAGAATGTAACCTGTGAGATACTCAATTTAAAGGTGCATTTCACAGATGTGAGGAGAATTGACAGCTTTACTGTTATATGATACGGACTGAAGAACACCAATTTAACGCAAAATAGGATCGTTTTCAATTCTTTAAAGTGTGTATACAGTGAATGAACATTTATTTAAATCCAAAAGAGTGATATCGCTTTTACCATCTAACTTATATGATCTGTATGTATTTAGATACATTGGCACTTTCTGAATTAATCATGCTTTTCAATAACTTCTTTAAATTGTAAATCAAACAAGAATACAAAAACTGTTTTGTTTCAACATTTTATTTTCGGTTTTAAATTTCCTCTGCTGTGAATAACCACCTTTAAGTTTTCGCTTAATCGAAATTTTATTTAATCGAATTATCATAAACAAGTTTACATATCATTGTGTCACGGGTTGGGTTGTCAATTATATTACAGAGTTAAACTATCTAAAATCATTTTCTTCTCAATGTCATCTCAAACTGAAGGATACATACAAACTACAACGAGACTCCGAGGGATTTCCTAATATTTCCCTGGGTTTTCCAGGGTTTCCCAGCATGCAAATCGTATCTTTACACCGCCACCTACCGGCGTTTATTGTCCCGATTAATGAGCGACTCACCGATAAGGCGACCGGATCTTCCCGGATTTTCGCGGGATTTTGAATCCTGTCCCGGAAACGACTGTCATTTCGCTAGCGTATATGCAGCCGAAAACATTTCCGCAAAAGTGATACATTTCTCGAAGTTATTTCTTCCCATCCAATGAAAATTGTAACTAAGCCTTCCCTTTTTTTTCAAATCCAATCGAATGTTGTCATGTCAGAGGTAATGCATCTAATGAAAACGTCTCAAGCAAAAAGATAAAATATGAAATGTTGTAGAACAGGGTAGATCCAATTGGATTGGACGTGGACTGATAAGGGGAACTTTTGTCCGATTACAGCAGACGATATATGCGCATGATTCATGGGGTGTTAATGGAGGGGTTGATAAACACTGATTTCACTAATTTCCGCGTCCGTTCGTCCTTTCCTTTGGACCCATCCCCACCCTTGGACCCATACCTACCTATCCTATCTTGTGAATGGTCCGTAATTCAAAGCTATTTATTTATTCATTATGGGTTTAAAATCACGTCAACAGTATGTTAGTTATGATGCGATGCCCGACTCTTGATGATGGAGGAAGACCCGATTTTTCAACTGCCCATATCAGTTGGTCAAGCCGGGAAGAACCATCTACATTTCGCGGGTCAGCCGTGAGACTACCCCTCATGGAAATGCCATCACCGGGATTTGAACCAAAGCTTCAAGTTCGGGGGCCCGTTTTACTAAACAACTTACGGAAAATGTTTGCATAAGTCATAATTGATAAACATGGATAGTATCTTCAATGAAAGTACAATGTTGCAATGTGGCACTTCATTGGAAGCGTCTCGGAGAGACGATTCCAATGATGTGTCACTTTGCAATATTGCTTCGTCCAATATTGAAATAAGAGGAATTGTTGTTTTAGACTTACGCAAATCTTAAGCGTAAACTGTTTAGTAAAACGGGCCCCGGGATTTGAACCAAAGCGGAGAGGGGCCATGTTGCTTCAAGTTCTGTACTCTAACCTGTAGGCAAGTGATGCCCCCGTGAAGCTACAAAGCGATGGTATTTAATACATGCTTAATAATGTTTTCTTAGTGGTAACTTATTTTCTACAAATCATGTTCATTATGAGTACGGACGTGTTCCATAAACATATGTCGGGGACAGTGGTGCATTGGTAAAGCGTCAGTCTATGGCTCAGAGGGTCATAGGTTCATACCGTTAGCGTCGCGGTAAAATGTCGGGACTAACTCAGAAATCGGCAATAGCACTGGTTTTGTACCCAGGAAGCAAATGCGAGAGTCATTTATTATGAATTGTAAGAATTTGTTTCCCAATCGATGTAGAATAAATGATACTAAAGTAAGACAAAAGTTTGTTCTGTTATGTTCCGTTCTGTGATCATTTATTAATTTTTGCACCCGCCTTCGCATCTTAACCGTTTTTTAGCATCTCGTATGTTATTGATGGTAAAATCAAAACATTACCTTTCCATTTTATGATATATGTTTATTTATATTTTTTTTCTCAAAAATCACTTTACCATAGAGGTTCGTGTTTCTATAACCATGATGCGCGCGCATGCGTGGTAGACCTCGTTTTCGGCTCAAATCTCGTAATCTTCTCGCGAGAGCAACAGTATCAGATATGACGATTACACGTGGGCCATTATAATGTAGCGTATCTGATATTTATTTTGATTCGTTAGTCCATTACTATTGTAGGTCCTTCATTGAATAGAAAGACTAAGGATGTTGTTGAAAACCATCGAATAATATCATGACCGATATAATGAACCAAGTCATGCCTTCTATCTTTTGAATCCATCAACAAATACACGTCGTACTCTCGAATAAAGACACAAAACCTTCGAAACATACATAAATAACCAGGCAGAATCACAATGCATTCATATTCTCTCTTCAAGTGCAAAAAAGGACGGCCATCCACATAAGTTAATGAACCGGTTAAAACAATCATCAGGCATTGCTTCGAATTTGAATACGAAGGGACTTCGATTTTCCCTGTAATTGATTGAATGGGAAAACATTACCCAGGGTGGCGCTTTGCTAATCATCTTAAGCTAAGCTAAGAAAGTGAGTAAGTTCAATACGGCATTATAAGCAAGATTGCAAAGCCACGTGTCATTCAAAAGGTTCAAATTTAGACACGTGGGTTCTACGATTATCCCGGTTTCCGGTTGAATGGCGAAAAGCTTGCCCATTGCTTAAACTGACTATAATTATAGATTTGGGTCTACTCCGTCATGAATGTGAAAGGCATGCCCAAAATGACTGAATTACACTTTAAACTATGGAAAGTTAAAGCATATTTTCTAGTCTATCAACCATTGAAAAAGAAAAAATGAAGAATAAGAAATTGTGAATTTACTTCAGCCCAAGTATGTTTTACGGCGTACCTTTGATTTTTTCGTGGACCCGCCTTCGAGGCTTATCATACTTCCAGAGCAAACCGGTGGTCACAGTCCGCCGAATAACTCCTTGTTATTCCAATGAACCCCTTCACGGAATAGATTATAAAAAAGATTACTTTACAACCGTCCATATACAAAGTTCCATAGAAAAAAGATTGTACGTTAACATGTACAGTAAAATCTCTTTACCTCAAAAATAAGGGTCTGTGAAGTTGGCAGAGCGCAGAACGCAGGACATTCAGCAGAACAGTTAAGATAGACACGAAATATTTAAGATAGACACGGATTTGAATGTTCTGCTGGCAGAGCACTCCAGCAGGACAGTCTAGCAGGACAATCGGGTTTTTTTAATGTTCTGCTGGCGGAACGCTCTAACAGGACAGTCTAGCAGGACTGTCGGATTTTTTTTAATGTTCTGCTGGCGGAACGCTCTAGCAGGACAGTCTGGCAGGACAGTCGGATTTTTTTAATGTTCTGCTGGTAGAACGCTCCAGCGGGACAGTCTAGCAGGACAGTCCGATTTTTTTAATGTTCTGCTGGCGGAACGCTCCAACAGGACAGTCTAGCAGGACAGTTGGATTTTTTAATGTTCTTCTGGCGGAACGCTCTAGCAGGACAGTCTAGCAGGACAGTTGGATTTCTTTCAATGTTCTGCTGGCGGAACGCTCTAACAGGACAGTCTAGCAGGACAGTCGGATGTTTTTAATGTTCTGCTGGTGGAACGCTCTAGCAGGACAGTCTAGCACGACAGTCGGATTTTTTTAATGTTCTGCTGGCAGAACGCTCCACCAGGACAGTCTAGCAGGACAGTCCGATTTTTTTAATGTTCTGCTGGCGGAACGCTCGAACAGGACAGTCTAGCAGGACAGTCGGATTTTTTTAATGTTCTGCTGGCGGAACGCTCTAGCAGGACAGTCTAGCAGGACAGTCGGATTTTTCTAATGTTCTGCTGGCAGAAGGCTCTAGCAGGACAGTCTAGCAGGACAGTCGGATTTTTTTAATGTTCTGCTTGCGGAACGCTCTAGCAGGACAGTCTAGCAGGACAGTTGGATTTCTTTAATGTTCTGCTGGCAGAACGCTCCAACAGGACAGTCTAGCAGAACAGTCGGTTTTTTTAATGTTCTGCTGGCGGAACCCTCTAGCAGGACAGTCTAGCAGGACAATCGATTTTTTGTAATGTTCTGCTGGCGGAACGCTCCAACAGGACAGTCTAGCAGGACAGTCGAATTTGATTAATGTTCTGCTGGCGGAACGCTCCAACGGGACAGTCTAGCAGGACAGTCGGATTTTTTAATGTTCTCCTGGCGGAACGCTCCAACAGGACAGTCTAGCAGGACAGTCGGATTTTTTTAATGTTCTGCTAACTGGACATTCCAACAGCACAGTCTAGCAGAACAGTCGGATTTATTTAATGTTCTGCTGGCGGAACGCTCTAGCAGGACAGTTTAGCAGGTTAATCGGATTTTTCTAATGTTGTGCTAGCTGGACACTCCAACAGCACAGTCTAGCAGAACAGTCGGATTTTTCAATGTTCTGTTAGCGGAACGCTCCAGCAGGACAGTGTAGCAGGACAGTCGGGCTTTTTCAATGTTCTGCTAGCGGGACACTGCAGCAGGACAGTCTAGCAGCACAGTCTAGCGGAACAGTCGGATTTTTCAATGTTCTGCGTGCGGAACGCTCCAACAGGACAGTCTAGCAGGACAGTCGGATTTTTTTAATGTTCTGCTAGCTGGACACTCCAACAGCACAGTCTAGCAGAACAGTCGGATTTTTTTTAATTTTCTGCTGGCGGAACGCTCTAGCAGGACAATCGGATTTTTTTAATGTTCTGCTAGCTGGACACTCCAACAGCACAGTCCAGCAGAACAGTCGAATTTTTCAATGTTCTGCTAGCGGAACGCTCCAGCAGGACAGTGTAGCAGGACAGTCGGGTTTTTTTAATGTTCTGCTAGCAGGACAGTCTAGCAGCACAGTCTAGCGGAACAGTCGGATTTTTCAATGTTCTGCGAGCGGAACGCTCCAGCAGGACAGTGTAGCAGGACGGTCGGGTTTATTTAATGTTCTGCTAGCGGGACACTCCAGCAGGACAGTCTAGCAGGACAGTCGGATTTTTTTTAATGTTTTGCTAGCAGAATGCTCCAGAAGGACACTCTTGCAGGACAGTCGGATTTTACAATGTCCTGCTAGCAGAACGCTCCGACAGTACAGTCTAGCAGGACAGTCGGGTTTGTGCAATGTCCTGCTAGCAGAACGCTCCAGCAGGACAGTCTAGCAGGACAGTCGGATTTCTTTAATGTTCTGCTGGCGGAACGTTCCGGCAGGACAGTTTAGCAGAACAGTCGGTTTTTTTATAATGTTCTGCTAGCAGAACGCTCCAGCAGGACAGTCTAGCAGGACAGTCGGGTTCTTTCAATGTTCTGCTAGCAGAACGCTCCAGCAGGACAGTGTAGCAGGACAGTCGGGTTTTTTTAATGTTCTGCTAGCAGGACAGTCTAGCAGCACAGTCTAGCGGAACAGTCGGATTTTTCAATGTTCTGCGAGCGGAACGCTCCAGCAGGACGGTGTAGCAGGATGGTCGGGTTTATTTAATATTCTGCTAGCGGGACACTCCAGCAGGACAGTCTAGCAGGGCAGTCGGATTTTTCTAATGCTTTGCTAGCAGAATGCTCCAGAAGGACAGTCTTGCAGGACAGTCGGATTTTACAATGTCCTGCTAGCAGAACGCTCCGACAGTACAGTCTAGCAGGACAGTCGGGTTTGTGCAATGTTCTGCTAGCAGAACGCTCCAGCAGGACAGTCTAGCAGGACAGTCGGATTTCTTTAATGTTCTGCTGGCGGAACGATCCGGCAGGACAGTTTAGCAGAACAGTCGGTTTTTTTTATAATGTTCTGCTAGCAGAACGCTCCAGCAGGACAGTCTAGCAGGACAGTCGGGTTCTTTCAATGTTCTGCTAGCAGAACGCTCCAGCAGGACAGTCTAGCAGAACATTCGGTTTTTTTTCAATGTTCTGCTAGCGGAACGCTCCAGCAGGACAGTCTTGCGGAACAGTCGGATTTTCAATGTTCTGCAAGCGGAGCGCCCCAGCAGGACAGTGTAGCAGGACGATCGGGTTTATTCATTGTTCTGCTAGCGGAACGCTCCAGCAGGACAGTCTAGCAGAACAGTCGTGTTCCTTCAATGCTCTGCTAGCAGAACGCTCCAGCAGGACAGTCTAGCAGGACAATCGGGGTTTATTAATTTTCTGCTAGCGGAGCGATTTAGCAGGACAGTCAAGCAGAACCGTCGGGTGTTTCAATGTTCTGCTAGCGGAACGCTGCAGCAGGACAGTCTAGCAGGGCAGTTGGATTATTTTTAATGTTTTGCTAACGAGACAAATGGAAAATATGTAGTATAACAATGAACCAAAAACATTTAAACAATTACGTTCTTCTTAGTCCTTAATCTGTTAGAAAACAATAGTACAAAAACCACGTATCTACTCATACAATGTTTTGGTCATTAATATAAATATAAAATAGGGTACAAATATTCACATTAAGTCACTTATCTTAAAATACCATGTTTTTGCAAAAAGATAATGCAGAAACTACCTGGTAACATGAAACCAAAATGGCTTATCAGGAAAAACGACAGTTTTGTTGGGAACAATCTGCAACAATTCACTGTTAATTAGGGACCAAACCCAGCATTATCTTATTTCTAATCTATTTTCCCCGAGTTTGTTTGAGTAGGCTTGAAAAAGACGTGATAGACTGTCCTTCTAGAGCGTTTAGAATATAAAAAAGTCCGACTGTCCTGTTAGAATGTCCTGCTCGATTGTCTTGCCAAAACTGCAGTCAAAAACAGTCCTGTTGGAGCGTTCCGCCAGCAGAACATTAAAAAAATCCGACTGTCGTGCTAGACTGTCGTGTAAGAGCGTTCCGCCAGCAGAACGTTAAAAAAATCCGACTGTCCTGCTAGACTGTCCTGTTGGAGCGTTCCGCCAGCAGAACATTAAAAAAATCCGACTGTCCTGCTAGACTGTCCTGTTGGAGCGTTCCGCCAGCAGAACATTAAAAAATCCGACTGTTCTGCTAGACTGTCCTGCTAAGAGCGTTCTGCCGCAGAACATTAAACAAATCTGACTGTCCTGCTACACTATCCTGTTGGAGCGTTCTGCCAGCAGAACATTAAAAAGTCCGACTGTCGTGCTAGAATGTCCTGCTGGAGCGTTCTGCCAGCAGAACATTAAAGAAATCCGACTGTCCTGCTAGACTGTCTTGTTAGAGCGTTCTGCCAGCAGAACATTAAAAAAAATCCGACTGTCCTGCTAGACTGTTCTGTTAGAGCGTTCTGCCAGCAGAACATTAAAAAAATCTGACTGTCGTGCTAGACTGTCTTGCTGGAGCGTTCCGCCAGCAGAACATAAAAAAAACTCGACTGTCCTGCTAGACTTTCCTGTTAGAGCGTTCTGCCAGCAGAACATTAAAAAAACTCGACTGTCCTGCTAGACTGTCCTTTTGGAGCGTTCCGCCAGCAGAACCTTAAAAAATCGGACTGTCCTGCTAGACTGTCCTGTTTGAGCGTTCCGCCAGCAGAACATTAAAAAAATCCGATTGTCGTGCTAGACTGTCCTGCTGGAGCGTTCCGCCAGCAGAACATTAAATAATTCCGACTGTCCTGCTGGACTGTCCTGTTGGAGCGTTCCGCCAGCAGAACATTAAAAAAATCCGACTGTCCTGCTGGACTGTCCGGCTGGAGCGTTCCGCCAGCAGAACATTAAAAAAATCCGACTGTCCTTCTAGACTGTCCTGTTAGGGCGTTCCGCCAGCAGAACATTAAACATATCCGACTGTCCTGCTAGACTGTCCTGTTAGGCCGTTCCGCCAGCAGAACATTAAAGAAATCCGACTGTCCTGCTAGACTGTCCTGTTAGAGCGTTTTGCCAGCAGAACATTAAATAAGTCCGAATGTTGTGCTAGAATGTCCTGCTGGAGCGTTCTGCCAGCAGAACATTAAAGAAATCCGACTGTCCTGCTAGACTGTCCTTCTAGAGCGTTCTGCCAGCGAACATTAAAAAAATCCGACTGTCGTGCTAGACTGTTCTGTTAGAGCGTCCTGCCAGCAGAACATTAAAAAAAATCTGACTGTCGTGCTAGACTGTCCTGCTAGAGCGTTCCGCCAGCAGAACATCAAAAAAAACCGACTGTCCTGCTATGATTCCTGTTGGAGCGTTCTACTAGCAGTACAATAAAAAAAACCCGACTGTCCTGCTAGACTGTCCTGTTTGAGCGTTCCGCCAGCAGAACATTAAAAAAATCCGACTGTCCTGCTAGACTGTCCTGTTGGATTGTTCCCCCAGCAGAACATTAAAAAAATCCGACTGTCCTGCTAGACTGTCCTGTTGGAGCGTTCCGCCAGCAGAACATTAAAAAATCCGACTGTTCTGCTAGACTGTCCTGCTAGAGCGTTCTGCCAGCAGAACATTAAACAAATCTGACTGTCCTGCTACACTATCCTGTTGGAGCGTTCTGCCAGCAGAACATTAAAAAATCCGACTGTCCTGCTAGACTGTCCTGTTGGAGCGTTCCCCCAGCAGAACATTAAAAAAATCCGACTGTTCTGCTAGACTGTCCTGTTGGAGCGTTCCACCAGCAGAACATTAAAAAAATCCGACTGTCCTGCTAAACTGTCCTGTTGGAGCGTTCCGCCAGCAGAACATTAAACAAATCCGACTGTTCTGCTAGACTGTCCTGCTAGAGCGTTCTGCCAGCAGAACATTAAAAAATCCGACTGTCCTGCTAGACTGTCCTGTTGGAGCGTTCCGCCAGCAGAACATTAAAAAAATCCGACTGTCCTGCTAGACTGTCCGGCTGGAGCGTTCCGCCAGCAGAACATTAAAAAAATCCGACTGTCCTGCTAGACTGTCCTGTTAGGGCGTTCCGCCAGCAGAACATTAAACATATCCGACTGTCCTGCTAGACTGTCCTGTTAGGGCGTTCCGCCAGCAGAACATTAAAGAAATCCGACTGTCCTGCTAGACTGTCCTGTTAGAGCGTTTTGCCAGCAGAACATTAAATAAGTCCGACTGTTGTGCTAGAGTGTCCTGCTGGAGCGTTCTGCCAGCAGAACATTAAAGAAATCCGACTGTCCTGCTAGACCGTCCTGTTAGAGCGTTCTGCCAGCGAACATTAAAAAAATCCGACTGTCCTGCTAGACTGTTCTGTTAGAGCGTTCTGCCAGCAGAACATTAAAAAAATCTGACTGTCGTGCTAGACTGTCCTGCTAGAGCGTTCCGCCAGCAGAACATAAAAAAAACCCCGACTGTCCTGCTAGACTTTCCTGTTGGAGCGTTCTACTAGCAGTACAATAAAAAAAAAAAACGACTGTCCTGCTAGACTGTCCTGTTTGAGCGTTCCGCCAGCAGAACATTAAATAAATCCGACTGTCCTGCTGGACTGTCCTGTTGGAGCGTTCTGCCAGCAGAACATTAAAACAATCCGACTGTCCTGCTAGACTGTCCGGCTGGAGCGTTCCGCCAGCAGAACATTAAACAAATCCGACTGTCCTGCTAGACTGTCCTGTTAGGGCGTTCCGCCAGCAGAACATTAAACAAATCCGACTGTCCTGCTAGACTGTCCTGTTAGAGCGTTCTGCCAGCAGAACATTAAAGAAATCCGACTGTCCTTCTAGACTGTCTTGCTGGCGCGTTCCGCCAGCAGAACATAAAAAATATCCGACTGTCCTGCTAGACTGTCCGGCTGGAGCGTTCCGCCAGCAGAACATTAAACAAATCCGACTGTCGTGCTAGACTGTCCTGCTAGAGCGTTCCGCCACCAGAACATTAAAAAAATCCGACTGTCCTGCTACACTATCCTGTTAGAGCGTTCTGCCAGCAGAACATTAAATCAATCCGACTCTCGTGCTAGAATGTCCTGCTGGAGCGTTCTGTCAGCAGAACATTAAAGAAATCCGACTGTTCTGCTAGACTGTCCCACTGGAGCGTTCTGCCAGCAACACATTAAAAAATCTGACTGCCGTGCAAGACTGTCCTGCTAGAGCATTCTGCCAGCAGAACATTAATAAAACTCGACTGTCGTGGTAGACTGTCCTGTTGGAGTGTTCTGCCAGCAGAACATTAAAAAAAACTCGCCTGTCCTGCTAGACTGTCCTGTTGGAGCGTTCTGCCAGCAGAACATTAAACAAATCCGACTGTCTTGCTAGACTGTCCTGTTAGAGCGTTCTGCCAGCAGAACATTAAGAAAATCCGACTGTCCTGCTACACTATCCTGTTGAAGCGTTCCGCCAGCAGAACATTAAAACAAAATCCAACTGTCGTGCTAGACTGTCCTGTTGGAGCGTTCTGCCAGCAGAACATTGAAAAAAAAACCGACTGTCCTGCTAGACTGCCCTGCTGGAGCGTTCCGCTAGCAGAACATTGAAAAAATCCAACTGTCCTGCTAGACTGTCCTGTTGGAGCGTTCCGCCAGCAGAACATTAAAAAACTCCGACTGTCCTGCTAGACTGTCCTGCTGGATTGTCCCGCTAGCAGAACATTTAATTAAATCCGACTGTCCTGCTAGACTGTCCTGCTGAGGTGTCCTGCTAGCAGAACATTTAATTCAATCCGACTGTCCTGCTAGACTGTCCTGCTGGAGCGTTCTGCTAGCAGAACATTGAAAAATCCGACGGTTCTGCTAGACTGTCCTGCTGGAGTGCTCTGCCAGCAGAACATTCGAATCCGTGTCTATCTTAAATATTCCGTGTCTATCTTAACTGTTCTGCTGAATGTCCTGCGTTCTGCGCTCTGCCAACTTCACAGACCTCAAAAATAAAGCGACCTTACGTAAATGTTCGATATAGAGATGATTCGACGTACAGATGTCTGGAATATCAAGACGTAGGAATAAAGAGGAACTATTTCGGGACCCCGTATTTGCTTCGGCATATAGAAGGGTTCGAATATCAGAAGTTCGATTTATAGATATTCTACTTTATTTTACAACCGTTCATACATGAAGTTCGATGGAAGAAAGATTATATGTTAAAATCTATTTTGCAATCGTCTAAAACGCAAAGCAGCAGTTTCATGTATAGAAGGGAAACATGATTATCTTTCAACAGTCTTTAACTTTGATATGTCGAGATTCTAATTTACGGTAACTGTCCCTTTAGATACACGCTGGAACATCCAAATGAGGGAATTCGTTAACGACCAAATCGCCTAATTAAGTTTTCTTACGTTATCAAACTAACGGTCATCTAGAATTCTCTGATAATCCAGGTATGTGCCAGAGAGATAGGAGAGACGGTGCACTAACCTTTGTCCGGCGGTCAGTTCACCATTTACACCATTATGTCTTACTAAAATACCGCAACATCTCTTGCATATGTGTTAATCCATTACCAAACAATAACGACATATGACCAGTCTGTTGCAAACGACTCAGGAAACATTGTAGGAAAAGGAGAAATTGCTCGTAACGATTATCAGAGAATTCTAGATGACCATTACTTTGATAATATAAGAAAATTTAATAAGGCGCGTCCACAATGTTTTCTGCCCTATCAGAAGATTGTTTCTCAATTTCACAACAATTTGAAATGTCGTCTGCAAACTCTTACAATGTGGGACAGTCGAAAATTTGGCCTTTGTCTTTGTTGGTAAGATCTTGGAGTAAGAGGCAGATATACTGATTAAACGTTGCAGGTAAAATGAAAAAAAGAAGGAAAAATAAAAATACGCAGACGATTCCATTATAACGTCTCTGGAATATCTCAGCAGTCGCGTATTCAAATGTAACGAGGCGCTGTGACGTAATGTACGTCAACACTGTCCGCAAGGGGGCGCTATTAAAATGACAGGAAAACGAGGCTTTGAGAAACTCCGGCCGCCGTGGTCAGTTCATTAATCCGAGAACTGACCATGACAGCTGCCCATCACGACCATTAACGATGTCCGAAACTGACCATTTCATGAGATAAGAAAGTTTAACCCTTATAGTGCTGGAACCGACTCCATGCTTATGCAAACAGGTTAGACCCAGGCAAGCCGCCAAGTAAATTGGCGGTTGGCCTGTGATCTAACCTGCTTGTTACTCTGAGTAACTTTCCTCATCGAAATTAAGCAGATATATAAAGGTTTTGGAAAGTAGACGACACAAAAATCTATTTTTAGATAATTACCCAGCATTCTAAGGGTCAATAAATCCTCTCCGTTTATTAGACGACAGCGATAGATGAGTGTTGCGTTAGGCAGACGAGCATTTGGAAAATGTCGTTTATTGTAAATTTTCAACAATACAGTTTTTGTGTTGTTTGGTATACAGTTAAAAGTAGCCATTGAAAGCATAATTAATTAAGGAAGCGTCAATTTATGTAGACACGTACAGTTTATTTGCGGTATATCTCAAAATCAATGTGACGCTACTTTCACAGAGTTTCAACGAATAAGCCAGTACCACTTCTAGTGTTTATGGACTTTAATATTGCCCAGAGAGGTACAACTTCCAAACTTTCACTTGTAAAATTAGCCTGATATGTTCGTAGCATGTGTTTAAATATAGAACTGTAATATCCATGAGCCTATGTGCTTAATGTTGAAATAAGATTATGTTATGTTATGTTATGTTATGCTATGGTATGTACAATGTATTCTACCAAAAAATACTGGGTATTTGTAGAAATTATTTAGACCACTTTGAAATCGTTCTTTAAAACAAAGGACAGAAAGAGAAAAGCTGTTGGTCGCTGGGTTTAATCCTTATCTAAAATGAACTCTCCTAAACTAATCTTCTCTGCTTGTCGAAATGCTATGCAATAATTGCAATTAGGAAAGCGCTGATTTGCCTAAAATTAACCTTTTTCTGCAACGATGGCGTTTCAAAATGGCAGAGTATGGGTATTCTACCTTAATTTTGACTTGCTTCGAACTGTAACATGGATATATTGCGCGGTCTTTCTTATATAGACAATATATCTATGTCTTACTTTTTGTTGATTGTTTTGTTTTTGATGGGTTTTTGTTGTACAGAGCGACAGGATAAAGGAAGATAACAGTGTAATGGTTTGAGTAGTTGATATTACTGGGTAGCCTCCCCTATTTATCATGTCTACGAAAAATCATTTCAAACAGTCCCGGTAACTGGTTTATTGAAGTCAAAGTCGACCATTCTCTTTTTAAAAATTGTTCTGCGGGACTATGACATATATAATTAATGGGGAAAAAAGTTATGGGAAACCTAGAGTGAGAAAAGGGTAATTATGCTCATCAAAGGCAAATTCATCCTTATTTCTCATTCTTTCTTTGTATTTCTGATATGCATTCATGAATATTGTTTATACTGTGTACATGATAAATGAAAAGGATTTAAACGTACATCTCAAGTATTTGAGCCGTGCTTTCTCATTCGACTATAAATAGGTTACCCATTTTTTTTTCACAAGCTATCCATGGCCATTTAGCAAACAGATATGAATAAAGTTCTATTTTAGGAACAATCAGTCGATAAAACCATGTACCCTAGGTATAAAGGAGATATTTCTTGCCTTTGAACTACTATATTGTAGAGACAACCTTTCTTTAAACGTGCTTGTTCACAGATGTGAGGAACTTTGGAAGTTAGAAATTAATTTCTTTAAAAACTTTACAACAACAGTACAGAAGAATAGTCAATGGACGCCAACTTATTTCGTATTTAATTTTTTAAAGTGTCTAAACAGTAAATAAAGATCTAGTTCAATCCAAAAGCGTAGGATCGCTAATGTTAAGCTATTTACTATATGTATTTATTTATACAGATCTTTATCTAAACTTAGACTGTTCCTCTTGGTAAATTATTTTCCTTTTCTTATGTTTCACCATTTGTACTAGAATATAAAATTATATGTAGAATTGAATGGCTATAAATATGTATTGTTTAATGCCTATAAAATTCATGTTATGTTATGTTATGCTTGTAAGATCTACACTATATAAACTGTACATACTAAGATAAATTGACCCATCCTGAATTGATTATGCTTTCAATAGCTGTTATAATTGTACATCAAACAAGGACTCAAAAGCTGCCAATCGTATCTACTCGGCAATTCCCGTAACAAGTCGGTAGATATACCTCGTAGGCAGTACATGAATACACCAGAAATCCTTTTTTACCTTTTTCATTAAAGATGATCATATGAACACATCTTTGTTTCATATTTTGTCAATCAGCTCTTCCGGCAATCCCCGGCTTGTGACGGGGATTGCCGAGTTGATATGATTGGCCCTTCGTTGCTGACCTACTTTCAAAAATGACTCTCCATTACCTCGGAGGTTATTTTAAGAGATGGTCGAGGTGTTCCGAATGAAAAGCTCCATGGTTTCAATGCGGTTTTTCTGACTTTCAAATGTTCTTTCAAGTGAACAAGCACTTTTAAGCGACTTTAGTTTAAAGGCACATACTCGTTGTTTTTTAAAAGATATACACGTCAGGCATTCAGAAATCTTATGTTGAATGGCTTGCTTTCTGTATTAAATAACACTTAATATTAAACTTTTCACGCATTGAGCGGCCGCTTAACCCATTATCAAACAATAACAACATTAAACCAGTTTGTTGCAGACGACTCTGGAAAACATTGTGGGAAAAAGAGAAATTGCTCCTAATGAGCAATTTCCCATTTTTCCACAATGTGTTCTGCCCTATCAGAAGATTATTATTCAATTTCGTTACATTTTGAAATGTTGTCAGCAAACTTGGACAGTCGAACATATAGTGTTGCAAACTCTTTCAATTTGGGACAGTCGAAAACTTGGCGTTTGGTAAAGGGTTAAAAGCAATATTAACTGAATATTCTTATTCTCGTGTTCTTGCAATACTCAATGAAACGAACCGGTATGACAAGAAAAACCGCTCATAATTTTCCAAACTGATCGCTTCGCTACACGGCTAGATTAAAAAAGCAAAAAAAAACACGCTGGGGATCGAACCAACGGCCTTGACACTACAAGACGACACTGCCTTCTTTGCAACGGCGCCGTAAGCATTACATTTATATAGGTTTACAGGCTACAAACATACCATGGAATCGGCGGACTGAAAAACAACACATAAGGGTCGGAAAGAAAAGGGCGCAATAAAGGTCGATGTTCCAAAGTACAAAACATGATTATGTATATTGAGGCTCAAACATAATACGGTGCATAGCATAACATATATAAATGCAGAATATCGCTGTGTTTTCATTGCGTTATGTAAAACATCAAAATGAAAACAAGTGTCGTATTACGTATGAAAACTATACCTTAAATACATGTTTGATGGGGATTTTAAGGTTCTGCATGTCCCATGTATTGCTCTGTTTGGCTGGCAAACTGTTATACCATACTCTGATAGGTTCTTACACACGTTGCCATCTGATTTCGAGACACATATGAAGAAGACGAACGTGAAGGAAAGGGAGTAGATGAAGAAAAAATGAGGAGAAGAAAATGATGAGGGAGGGAAAAGGGAGAAGGAGGAAAAGAGGGAGAGAACGAAAAAGAAGATGGGGGAATAAGGAGAAGGAGGAGGCGGAGGGGAAAGAGGGGCAGGAGAATGAGAAGAAGGAAAGGGAGGAGAACGAGAAAGAGGAGGAGAGGAAAAGAAGAAGATGACGCCATCTTTAAACCGAATTTTCGTTCCCAAGCAGATGGTCATGTGACATTTGTGGTAGCGGTGATCAATATCTTAAAGGGAGATCACTGCGAAGAGTTTGTAATTGGTCATGTGACATTTGTGGTGGCAGTGATCAATATCTTAAAGGGAGATCACTGCGAAGAGTTTGTAATTTTTAGAGTAGCAGACTCTTTGCTTTTAACGCAGTTACGTTTTCCTATATTACGCGCTCAATGAATAAAAAGATGTGTGATAAAAAAAGTCCGCCCGGTTCGAATTGCCAAGTACCATAAGGAAATGTAACCATAATCCGCCATTTTGAAACTAACTTCTGTCATTCTCGGCATCCATAATTCTTGGCCGGAACTATTCGGTTTAATGCTAAAAGTTCCGGGCCCGACCGATGTGTACCGAGACGACCGAAGTAAACCGACGAACGAAAAAGTTTCAAAATGGCGGAATATGGGTATTCTACATTTATCCCCATTCTGAACATCAAGGGCAAATTTAACAGATTAATTGACTTAATGAAAAAAAAGAGGAATACAGCGTAGAAGAACAACCATACGACGGAGAGGATAACGAGGCATAAGAAAAAAGAAAGACAACTCTATCTATCTATCTATCTATCTATCTATCTCAGAATCACCATAAGTGTTATTTGCTTCCAACTACTATTCTTTAGTGTGTATTATATAACAGTACAACCGTGGTGCAGATTTAAAGAAATCATTTTATCATTAGATCTGGGAACAAGAATGTTTAAAACATGTATTTACAAAGGAAGTAAAAACGGAGATATTATAATCACCACCTTATCAATCATCTCAGACTAAATTAAAAAGTAAATGTTTGTATATCATGAGATACATATTTGTTTCTTATTTATTTGCTGGCTTGGAAACTCTTGTTGGTCTTGTTGTTCTGCTTTAGTTTGTAACTCGTTTGCCTTTTGGCTCGTTATCATTCCAAAGTGACACTATAATTCTTCTCCGTTTCAAGTTTGCTAAAGGGATATGATGCACATTCTAAGAGAAGAGACACATGTTGTGTTAGAATGTGCAAATCAATGTGACAACAAACCTATAATTACTTTTATTGGCTATTGGGATTATCTTGCATAGAATGAACAGAACAGAACAGAACAGACTTTTATTTAGACTTGTACAAAGTACATCGTCTACAACATATATAAAGTACAATTGATCCTTCAGACAAACAACGCACATGTTTATAATGACTCTCCTTTGATTTCATCTCAGGGTGTCTCTTCACATGTCATTACTTAGAAGATCGTTATAACTTCGAACACCATGCATAACAACAACTGAAAAATATTTATGTTGTTTATTGAAAACATCGTGTCAAGTGTCATTTCCGCAATGTCGAAAAACCAAACACCATTTAGGTTGAAGGATGTAGACGTTTGACAAACATGTGTCCTTTTGTAAAACATTACATAATATAACACAACATATATTTATTCAGCATAAACATATAACCATGATAATAGCTAGCAAACAATCACAAATGATTCTGTACACAGTTAAACGTTTACTTTACTTCAGTTTAGCAGAGAATGGGTTACAGGTAATTCAAAGAAATGAGGTGTTATGATCATTGGTCGAACACAAGTTTTAAATAATTATCAGCTTTAACCAAAGAGAGTTTTAACAAAACAAGAGCTTGTGCAAATCGAGTAATCAATTTTTCGTTATTAATCAATATTATCAACACTTTCAACATTACTCGACATTAAGTTATTAGATCATTGCCTAAACACATTCACATTCTTAGAAGAAATAAGCTTTTGTATAAACCTATGTCCCCCACTTTGGAATTTTGTAGGTGACCCAACTTGAAAGCAGTGACACATTCGGTCATAACGCTAAATAAATGTAAAGCATATCATCAAAAGAACTTGACAAAAAAAAAACAGTGTTGTATTCTTTGATTATTTGTAATATTGTTTGCATTGGATAGACAGCTATAGACCCTTATCACGCCTCGTTTTGAGATCAACCAGTACGAGGCTCTTAACGCAAGGATAAAGAAATAAAGAGTATGCGTAAACAGAAAAAGAGAAAGGACTCTGTGATCCATGATCATTTTAATATCCTCCATGTTCATTTATAAATATCTATTTGAATAGCTTGGAACGAAAAAGAAATATGTCCATTTTTTAACAAATTCCTTATCTATTTTGGTTTATTTGGTGTGTTACCTATTTGTGGAGAAAGCAGTCCTCAAAGAGTTGATCAATCGCTTACTAAATCCTTTATCTTCACGCCGCTGGAGTAGAAACCTAAAAACCCTTTTTCTATAATTTGGACCCAGCTTTTAAAGTATACAACAAGTTTGACACGATTATCAACCTGTTGTATATCAACCACGCTCTAATGAATTGATTAAACTGTAAACCCAGCGGGTGACTTATGCCTTGTTGTTTATCTCTTATCTGTCTGCGAGTCTGTCCTACAATTCTGGTATATTAACTATTAATCCCTTTTTATTCATGACAGATGTGACTTGGTAAAAATCTCAGGGTTTTATCATGTTCTTCTCTTACCAACAGTTATCATTATTTTTTTTTTGTACGTCATATGTTTTTACAAAAAGAAAATATGGAAATTATACCCAAATTAAACTAGTAAACTTTCATTTGAAAATAATTGTCAATACAGCGTATTACATTCGATGACTTCCAGTTTCGTCTTCTGCCATTTCGTCGACATTCAAAGTCCAATTTCGTTCACACCCCTTAAAATGATTAATTGTTATTTCGTCTACCCGAAAAAATCTCCATTTTGTCAACAGAATGCAAATAATTCATGTTTATAGATATATGTATATCTGTTGCTTACAAATATCAAAATTAAAATAATATACTGAGCATTTTTTATGAAAATTCCCACCCCATAAACTCGTTTATTTGGCTGTACACTTCCTGATGAGAAACTTGAAAATCATCAGTTTAGATCCAACTCACGGATGGACCTAACATGCCTACATTTGATTAAGATCTGCATAATTTGTGAGTATTATAGAGGGAAATCATAAAGAGATGTCATATGTTTTAACTTTAAACGTCATATCAATATACAAAGTTTGGACAAGTTAGTGGTTAGCATGAAAACAGTCTATTTTAAAGTCTAAAATTTTATCTGAATTTACACTAACCGTATGTTTTCAATCTAAGTATAGGATTATCAAATTTGAGTTAATATGGCAAGACGGTAGTAAAGCCAAATTGTAAGATAAATTGAAAAAAAGAATCAGTTGTAAATAGCATTGAATACAAAAAGTGTAGGCTTCACCAAAACACAGAAAAATTTCAGTCTTGAGACATCTTCGTTTTTTTTACATTTAATTGTCTTATTCAATTCCGGATCTACACTATACACACATTTTTAGCCACCATCCCTCCATAGACAAATATGATAATAACTTGCGTTAATTTTTATACGGAACTTGTATCAATCACAATTCAATATAAACCAATAGATGAGATGGGACTTCTGTCTTGAAAGGTGTGAAATTTAGTGAAAGACTAGATAATTGGGGATTTTCGTCTTCAACCCAAAGTTTATATGAAAGAAATGGGTAAAGATGCAATAAGAATTAACCCTATATTCATTGCTCATCACAACAACAATAATAATAAGATGTATACAAATACTGATGTTTTTTTTAATAAAAATGTTTAATTAATATCAAAGTTTGTCCCAAAAAAAACCAACATTCTAATTGTATAATCATCGTAAACAAGTTTAATTTGTTAATATAAGGTTGTTTAAAAATTATTGATATGAAAGGGTCGGAAAGCTATATATATATATATATTGTTGCATGCGTATGTTAAATTAGTATTTTGACTTTAAATTGTCTGTAAACAAAATATGAATATTGTGGTTATGTTATTTAGAACTGCAAGGGCGTAACAAGGAAACATAAAAAAATATAAAATAAGGAAACTATTAGTTTTATTAATATTTTGATGAAAACGTCGATGAAATTAGAAATTATAAAAGCATTAGGGATACACGGACATTATATTGTTTGCGTTAAGAGCCTCGTTCTGAATCCAAGATGGCCGGCGCTTGATTTCGGTATATTGCTAATGAAAGCGTATCACTTTTTTTTTAATAAAGGAAATGAAAAGAAAGGGTGTGATATTTCACCTTGTCAACCCCCTACGGCAAACGAAATAACATACTTATTTGTTTTATAACGAGAGGAATCTTTCCTAAAACATCTTCGATTCCATCAATGACGTTTCGCTATTTTTAAATGGTTAATTTACCTTTAACAACGTTCTTTGCAGGAGCTAGATTGTTGCCATTTTGTCTCTGACAGCAAACAGCTATTCTCGTATATTGACCAGAAGATAACCTGTCATAAAAAGAAAGGTTAGTATAATTCATTGTGACTAACAAACCTAATAATGTATCGTAGGAATCTATGATATTTATAAAGATTATTAGGTTTGTAAGTGCAAATGAGATTACCTGTGAATGAAATGATATTTTGTTAACGATGCATTATAAGGTTTATTGGTCTAAGTGAGATTTCTGCTGGCTCAAACCTGTGTAAATGATAGCTAAACTTAAACTCATCGCGAAAACATGCTGGCTACAAGTTCTCGAAACTCTGCGCTGCTTATTGTGAATAAGATCGGATTGGCGGCGTTTCCAAGTAGCGGCATCCTAGATGCTGTAAAAACAACAATATTCAAATCCTCTGAGTTAACATCCATTAGTGAATTGACAGCCAAACCTGCAACCGGTAGAACAGTAGAAACGATAAACACAAAGGTTAGCAAGGCCATTGTCAGTGTTGTTCTTGCAACACGCTTCATCTCCATGTTGGCGTTGTCCGAGACTCCCGAAGCACCAGGTCTGGACTTTTCTTTTCCATGACCCCGTAGTGCTTTGATTGCTTCGGTAGGAATCCTGCCGATCTCAATTGGGTTGGGGGCTTGAGGTCTAATGTTTGCTTTGTCAATTTCGACATCATGCTTGTTGATATCCTCCGCAGGTTGCTTTCCTAATTGCGTCGATTGAACCATTCGCTCATCTGCATTATTTGCACAATTTTGATTATCCATTTCGTTTGTGAGACATTTGCTGACCGCCTCGGTCTTGTTTGCAGCAAGCTTGCTGGTCGGCTTTCCAGTTTGCGCAGGGTCTAGGTTGGCTTCTTCATTAAGTTGATGGCTTATGGGAAGCGGATCGATATGCGCAGTCACGTTCTCAGTGATATCAATAGCATCATCTTCTTCAGAGAGATGTTGGTTTGTGTCCATGTCTTTCTTACCTTGCTGATTGGTGAATTCCTTGTTCGTTTGCATTTCCTGCTTTGCTTTGTTTATTTGACCTGCTACAGTAATGCGATGAAATTCCCGTTCGTCGTCAAGGTAACCAAGATTTTCCGAAAATCCAAGGGTTGTCATTGCTTTAACTGGTATATTACTAAGTGTATTACTTAGTGTGTGAACAAACACATCAGTTGTGTCAGTTGGCGGATTGGCTGTGTCAGGTTGTCGTATGTAATTCCCATTGTTCTCACCGGCATGACGGTCATCACTATCAACACTGTCTTTGGCTACATTGACGTTTTGTTCAGCGGCGTCGCATAAGGTAGAATCGGTATTCGATGCGTCTGTTGAAATGACTTGTTGTACATGTTTTAGTGTGTCGTCAGGTTGGGCAGATGGAAAATGCTTTGAGACGGGCAGATTGGATCGAACCATTTTGGTTTTTTTAGATTCAGCCCTCCTTCTAAGGAACAGACCAATTTTGAAATAGATCACGGCCAATACGACAGACAATGACATCATTACAAAGATTGAACCAGCGTAGCGAATCGAACTTCTCTGCTTATAGCTTTGAAGACTTTTACAAATCCCATCTTCATTTCCGTACGTAAAGATAACTGCAATACACAATCCTAACGACAGAACGGTCGCCAACATGCAAACAATTTTCGATATTTTTTTTAGTCGGCTTCCTGGAACGAGCGGTTTAAACACCTTCACATAACGGTCGACACCAATACTCACTACCAGAAATGCCGATGCCAAAAAGACAGCGTGTTGGACGTAAAAATGCAGTTTACAAAGCCAGTCGGAGCCGACCATGTCCCAGAGGTTTGGTGTAAAACGCGCGAAATCGACGGGACAGTTTATCACCAACGTCGTGATATCGACGACGCTTTTACAGATGCTGTAAATATCTGTCGATCCATTTGTTGGCTTCCTCCGTAGTCCAGCTATCAGAATCGAGTTTCCTATAATTCCAATCACAAACACGACGACGATGTAAATCCGACTGATAAGCCTACTCCATTCTGGAACTCGCAAGTACATGGGAATCCCTGGTCGAAGGACACCTGTTTCATTATCTCCAGGTTCGAGCCCAAAGGAAGCGTTCGTAAAATCCGTAATGTTTATAGAGTTCTCCATCATAGTAAGAAAGAACTCTTGTAACTGGTCTTCTTTAAACTGGTAGATATCAGATTGGATACAGCACATGCATTGTTTTACAATAATGTACTATAGAATGGTCAAGATGATAGAGATCTCTGAATCTTATATATGCCGTGTCTTTAATGCAATACGTGAAATGTTGTTTTGTAGATCCCTCATCTACATCGTCTCGTTGAGGCAATACGAATGAGCACTCATTATATAGGATTGAAGAAGCGAAGTAGTTGACTAGAAAGGTAATACGTGTGTATTATCTGATAATCATGCTTATTACAAACCGTCTCCTAGCAACGATATGTTGGTTGTTATGGACGCAAAACGACATATAATAAAGATTCACGAACGCTCACTAAAAAACTAAAACAGCGTTATTAAGTTAACTTTGATCAAAACAGAACACAACAAGACAGGAAGTCTATTTCATGATTTGAATACCGAAGGTTTATCATCATTATAACGTTTATATATAAGTATAAATACATACATGGCAACACATTTAGTAATGAAAGACAGTGTTTTATATATGTAAACAAAAGTGAATAAAAAAGCACACACAAAAGGGAAAACAACAAGTTTTTTTCATTAGACAAACATAATCTGGTTACTTGGTTGACTTTTCTTCTCATTTTGTAGTAAATTCCAACACCATTTAGCCCGTTTATGTTTGAACATTTAAAAAGGTGTATAATTTTAAACATGCATGGATTTCAATGGCAAAACTGCTTTATACATGTAAATGTTTTCTCATATCTACATAAAAGGAACATGTTAATAATTTTGATGTTGGATTCGTCTTCTACGCGGTCTAAAATGCAAGAAGTACATTCGAAACATCATAAGGTGTGTTAGTCACAATGGATTATACCAACCTGTTGATTATGACGGGTCTTATTTTGGTCAATAAACAAATATAGCAATTAGCTGTCAAAGAAAAAACGGCATTTATCTAGCTCCTGCAAAGAACGTTGTTAAAGGCAACTTAACCATTCAAAACAGCGAGAAGGCATTGGTGGGTCTAAAATGCAAGAAGTACATTCGATACATTATTAGGTTAGTTAGTCACATAGTCTATATATACGAGAATAGCTGTTAGCTGTCAAAAACAAAAGGACAATTATCTAGCTCATGCAAAGAACCTTGTTAAAGGCAACTTAACCATTAAAAACAACGAGAAGGCATTGGTGAATGGAAGATGTTTGGGAAAAGAGTCCTCTCTGTTTTTCTTTGGTTTTACCGGAGGGGCTTGACAAGGTGCAAACTCACACCCTTTATTTTTCTTCATAATGTTCTTTGTGAGAAAACAGAATACGTTTTAATTACATGTACCAATAGCAGCTTGTCCAATGCAAACACTGTGGTAAAGAATACAACACTGGTTTCTAGAAAATGTTTAGAACATGTCTGTGAGTATATACTATACGTTTATATAGCATAATAATCGTGTTGGTCACTCCTTTCAAGTTACTTTCAAGTTGGAACACCTACAAACTCCCAGAGTGGGGAGGGGGCATGGGTTTTTAATAAAAGCCTATCTTCTTTCTAAGAAGGTGAGTGTGTTTAAGCAATGCTCTGGTAAACTTGAGTCGTGTTGAATATTGATTTTGCTGATAATATTGATAAGTATAGAAAAAGAATCACTCGATTTGTACAATTTCTCGTTTTGCTAAAACATACTCAGGATAAAGCTGATATTTTTTTATTTTAGAACTTCATTTACTTCTTCGAATTATGGATTTTGATCTTGATATCTTATCTTTTTGAAGTACCTTAATTCCCTTTTCTGATAAATTGATATAAAGATAACCTTTAACTGTGTCGTCTTGTATGCTGAGACATTTGTAATTCGTGTAAGCTATAAAATGTTAATATGTCTTATGCTGAATGAATTTATATATTATGTATGTTTTACAAAAACCCTGTTTTTTATTGCCAATCGTCTACATCTTTCAAGCATGACGGTGTTAATACAATGCGTTTTCGACTTTGCGTAAATGACACATGGCATGCTTTTTAAGAAACAACATATATATGTTTCAGGTAATGTTGTTCATGATGTTTGAGGTTAGAACTATCCGCTAGATAATTGCATGTTTAGAGACACCCTGAGACGGAATCAAAAGGCAAACATGATAAACATGTGTGTTTTTATCTGAAAGATCTATCGATCTTTATGATATTCTAAATATATAATCCCCCATAGTCAACATCAGGTGTCGTTTCACAATGATAATTATAGGTATGCTATATATGTGCGCACGCACTGGTTATGTGTTTTCAGAAAACAGAATCGAAAGTGATTTTTCTTGGTTGTTAGAACTCGTTTCACAAACGATGTGAAATAAAATAAAGGTAGATTACCCAGTTCCCGCCATTTTGAAACTCTTTCTCTCGTCGGATTACTTCGGTCGTTCTCGGTATAAATCGGTCGGTGCCAGAACCATTCGGAACACGTCGGCCATTTCTTAAAATAACCTCGGAGGTAATGGGGAGCCATTTTTGAAAGTAGGTCAGCAACGAAGGACATGTCCGTTTGCAATCGTATCTACTCGGAAATCCCCGGCACGAGCCGGGGATTGCCGAAAAGAGCCGATTGACAAAATATGAAACCAAGATGTGTTGGTATGATCATCTTTAATGAAAAGGGTAAAAAGAAAAACATTCAATTATGATATATAATCAATTTGTGTGTATTTAATTACATATTTAGTGCCTGTGTGCATTTTGCGTTATCCGCCGGAAATAAGGCGAATTACCCCAGGATTTCTGGCGTATTCATGTACTGCCTACGAGGTATATCTACCGACTTGTTACGGGGATTGCCGAGTAGATACGACTGTGCCAGAACTAGTCGGTTTAATCCGAATAGTTCCGGCCACGACCGGTGTATACCGGGAAGGTAAGGGTTAGTTATAGGGACAGGCTTGCGACCATTGCGCTAGTTCCATGACAGAGTTATGGAATTTTAAACCATTGAAAGTTGAAATGTTGACTGTTACCAATATGGTAAAATCAATCTGAACACATCGGGTTTATCCAATGAAAACGCCTCTGGAATAATAGGCGAGCCGCTATATTCTTTCTCGGGAGGCTTACGTCATCGTACTTTCGTTTCCAAATATTGATCTTCAATGTGAAACGTATACATGTATAGTCATTCAATTTGATCATTGAAACGGTTATATAAATCACAGCTTATAATGCCCCTATTATGTATGAATTACCGATACAATTTTATTCAAAATGATGCTCAACACTAACATAAACATTGAACTCTTAAGCGTGGACGCTTATAGGAAATGTGTTACAAGTTGGGGACGGTTTACCCGAAATATTGTAACCCTACACTTATATCCGAGGTGTATTTCTCAGCTCACGGAATTACCCGAGTAGTTCCGATTGCCGGGAGGGTAAGTTATAGGGATATTATTGCGACCATTGTGCCAGTTCCATGACAGAGAAGAGGGTTTTGACCCATGGAACATTGAAGTGTTTACTGTTACCAATGGTAACGAATGTCCACTTGATTTAATTTGATGTGAAAGCGGTGTGGCTAGTTTAGTCTAAATTTTCACGGTGTAAAGAGAGCTTGGGTTTCGAGTCCCAGTATTTTCGCAGACGACAAAACAATTTTTCATGTCATATACATGTATATTGCTCTCCTTTGACCCATTTTATTCTTCCTCATTTACGCCCTTGTTAAAGAACCGTAAACATGGTGTTGACATTGACAATTACCCAAAATCTATTTTAAGACATCCCATCCTTAAACGATTTGCCGAGTACCAAAATGGTTTAAACGTGATTGTACGTGAAATTTGATGCTTTCATCGCACCGAGTCACAAAAGAGAGTTATATTTATGCCGGAATGCGACGAAAAGTTTTAGTCTTTTTATCTAACAGCAAAGCTGCCTTAACGGGTGCCATCTGAACTCACCGGGTTTATCCAATGAAAACAACTCTGACATAACACGTGAGCAACCGTATTTCTATCTTCAAGACTAACATCGATTTAATTCCGCTTTCAAATGAAAATGTCAAATGCAATAATTAAATAATTATTAAATTTGATTAAGGAAACCATAACATATCACAAATTTGAATTTCATCATCACGTATGAATTACCGAACAAAATGATGTTCAACACTACGTATGAGTTTCTCAGGTCACGCAATACCCGAGTAGTTTCGATTGACGTACGAGGTGAATTCCTCAGGTCACGGCAATACCCGAGTAGTTCCGATTGACGTACGAGGTGAATTTCTCAGGTCACGGCAATACCCGAGTAGTTCCGATTGACGTACGAGGTGAATTCCTCAGGTCACGGCAGTACCCGAGTAGTTCCGATTGACGTACGAGGTGAATTCCTCAGGTCACGGCAATACCCGAGTAGTTCCGATTGACGTACGAGGTGAATTTCTCAGGTCACGGCAATACCCGAGTAGTTCCGATTGACGTACGAGGTGAATTTCTCAGGTCACGGCAATACCCGAGTAGTTACGATTGACGTACGAGGTGATTTTCTCAGGTCACGGAAATACCCGAGTAGTTCCGATTGACGTACGAGGTGAATTTCTCAGGTAACGGAAATACCCGAGTAGTTACGATTGACGTACGAGGTGAATTTCTCAGGTCACGGAAATACCCGAGTAGTTACGATTGACGTACTAGGTGAATTCCTCAGTTCACGGCAATACCCGAGTAGTTCCGATTGATATACGAGGTGAATTTCTCAGGTCAAGGGAATACCCGAGTAGTTCTGATTGACGTACGAGGTGAATTTCTCATGACATGGCAATACCCGAGTAGTTACGATTGACGTACAAGGTGAATTTGTCAGGTCACGGCAATACCCGAGTAGTTACGATTGACGTACGAGGTGAATTCCTCAGTTCACGGCAATACCCAAGTAGTTCCGATTAACGTACGAGGTGAATTTCTCAGGTCACGGAAAAACCCTAGTTGTAACCATTGACTCGGATAAACAAAGCTGTAAATTCTTGGAATATCTACGTCTGGATCATTCTACAGCAATGTAGCCATGCGTTGAGAAAGCAAGCTTGCCAATGATGTCGCAAATTACCTTAAATTGAAGAGTTTTACGACAATATATCTCCGCGAATGTTTGATGTTTTCGTAGAACTGAAGTTAGTCCAGATGATCCAGAAGTATTCAGTCCATTCTATTAACGTATTTTGTAACAGCTTTGATGATCAGAGTTAAACGGAAGTCGGGTTTGACATGCGAATGGCGAGCAAGCGCACATAAATTGTATACAAGGGGTACTATTAATACATGATTGTATACTGAAATAGATGTGTTTCGATAATATTAGTTGTAACATACGTCATAAGAAATATGTTGATAAACACCCCTATTCTACTGTAAATGTTGAAATAGCAATTAAAGACCACCATTAACAATGCTCCACAAGCGTTCAAACCTGAGTTCGTCAAAATAATCCGATTCTATCCAAATATAGGGGTTTTCCATATGCCTGTCATGCAGTATTTCCTGTTCGTTTTGTTAAACAGTATTTTTATGTCCATTTTTACATGGTCGTTTAACACCTATAATGCTGGATTATATAATGAATATGGATTTTTGCGTTGCCTGCTTTCCAAAACCTTTGCACGTTGCTTAATTATGATGTAGCAAACACATTAAATCACAGACCAGCCGCCAATTTACTTGACGGCTGGTTTGGATCCAACCTCTTTACATAAGCGAAGTCGGTTCCAGCATTATAAGTGCTAATACAGTGAACCCTCGTTTATCCGGACCCCGATAATCCGGATGTCTCGCAATCCGAACAAAATTGTTAGGGAACGGAATGATTGGACCAGTTTATTGCACACGACTTTTGAAAACATTGTGGGTAAAGGAGAAATTGCTCGTGACGAGCAATTTCTCCTTTTCCCACAATGTTTTCTGCCATATCAGAAGATTATCTCTGAATTTCATCACGTTTTGATATGATACCGCTCATACAGACCGTTTATGTCTTAATGTGAATAAGAACATGCTCTGCTTCATTAGTCCGGATTATTCGGTAAACCGGACATTTTGTTGGGAACGGACGTGTTCGGATAAATGAGGGTTCACTGTACATGGTCGACTATATGTATCTGGCTTTAACATCATCCTGTTCAGATCAGTCTTAAGAAAAACCACCAGAGCGTGGTAAGTCAAGTTTGGGCGCCATTTTACGAAAGTGACCCTGACCCTGGCCTTGAAAACCACCTTGAAATTGATCGTGATCTATTTTACGTAAACAGAAGGTGAAATTCAGTCCGAATTATCCAGACGTAGATATTTCATTCTCACAGCTTGAATCATCCGGTTAAGGTGTAATTTGATCTTTACGACATACGGATAATACTAGAAACTCATTTACATTTTCTTTTAAAGATGGTAACCTTGACTTAGTACAATACAATACAATTTTATTTCAGTGAAAAGGCCTCCGGCTCACAATACATATACATATTACAAAATACAAATCAAAATCAGATATGCCCTACACTATCATCAATATATTATTTGCTGTTATGTTTTAAGGATAAAAGGAAATCAAGTAGAAATGTGGTCTAGTAATTTTGATACAAAGAAAGCCAGGTTTTTCAATGTTGTTTCGTCATTACATTTAAAAAGATTGTAAAAATTATCTAAGTTTGGACGAGCTTTATACCAATTATATAAATAGATATGTCGAATGTCTCCAAACTTTTCACATATAAAAAATGCATGGTATTCGTCCTCAACTTAGTGGTACATTGTGTACTGAATTCGTGACCGCCCCAGATACGCGAAGGTACAATATTTTCGGTTGAGAATTGGTTTTTTTGCAAACTGTCTAGTCTAGCAAAGGGGAAGTTTGTCTGAAAAAATGTGTACCTACATTTTGCATTGTAATTAAATTAACCATATCACATGAAGACTTATCTTTAATCCAATCGTTTTCTTTTTTATAATGGTTTTACATCACATCGACGTATTCTTTATTTGAAACATATCTAGAAATGAGACAACGCGCCTATCAATTGTACTGCCCCTCTGGTTTTGTTTAGTTTAAACTTATTATTACATATCGATTGTGAAACAAGTTCTTACAACTTAAATTAATCATCATCTATTTTGCTTTCTGGATATATAACTAGTACTCTCGCCCATTGTGGCTTAATGAAAGGTCGCAAAGAGGACCCGGCTCCTTGCGGGATTCGAACCCACGAACCTCATTTCCCCAAGCAAACGCTGTACCTCTCTACCAATGTCCTCCACAGGGTTTTGGCTAGGGGGTTAAATTGAACCATCGACCATTTGGATAATTTACAATAGTTCAACCGTAACGTGTAAAATCCATGTGAAAAACCAGTCAAGGAATTGGATTTTCTTTTTCAGTAATGATGAAAAAAAAAATCATTAGCATAGACATTTGCACTGAACACCCACATTGTAATTGCAAACCTGTTAAAAATGACTGTATTTTTATGTTGTTCGCGTGGTTATTCTAACCAGGTGATCGCCACTCATTAATCCGAGCGCTCCTTGCTATTCTAGATATTAAACGAATGTAAACAATAAAGTTGAATTGGTGTGCACCAAATTTGTGAAAATAGCACTTTGAAAAATAGCTGATAAATAGTGCAGGCGTTCTATTGTCATGATTCTGTGGTATTTGGCCATGTTTCAACATATTCTATCATAATTTATAGCTCATATTACACAGTTGTGCAATTTTTCTGAGAGCTAGTATGCTTTTAATGTTTAGTTCAGTTTAACTTATTCATTTTACATGGATTGTGAAACAAGTTCTTACAACAATGATTAGTCAATCTTGATTCTGCCACCTGTATACATATCCAGTAAAAGACTTAAATTCAAAATAAAATGTTGAAACAATACAGTTTTTGTACTATTGTTAAATATATAAATTAAAGTTATTATTGAAAGCATGATTAATCCAGGAAGCGTAATTTTATCTAAGCATGTAAAGTCAATATGTTATAGATCTAAAAAGCGATGTCACGCTTTTGGATTAAAAAGAAAATCCAATTCCTTGACTGGTTTTTCATATGGCTTTTACACGTTACGGTTGAACTATTGTAAATTATCCAAATGGTCGATTGTTCATTTTAATCCCCTAGCAAAAACCATGTGGAGGACAGTGGTACAGAGGTACAGCGTTTGCTTGGGGAAATGAGGTTCGTGGGTTCGAATCCCGCAAGGATTAAAATGCATGACACTTCACTGATTATAGTCTTTAAAGAGTTTAAAACGATATCAATTTGCTTTCCAATGACTATTTTTCGGTGCGAATCATATAACAGTACAGTTGTGGTACATTTTAAAAGGAATTAAATTTCAGCACATCTGTGAACAAGAACCTTTAGCGTTGTTTTCAACAGTATGTGATTCATATCGCAGAGGTCAGTGTACATATTAATGCTCCTGGTATCTTTCCAACAGATCTGCTCCCCTTTTTTTTTAAACCTTTAACTGCTTTCCCAAATCGACATGATTGTGGTGAGTGAAATAAACATGAATTATACAGTATTTATTTCTTTAAAAGTCGAGCAAAACAATTCCGATTCCCGAACTACGAAACTCAGTATTCGAAGTCGGACATGCTGTCGACCGAAATGTTGAGGCTAAGACGGAAAGAGTTTTGCTTGTGACGAGCAGTTTCTCTTTTTAACACAATCATTTCGCTTGTCTAATGCTTCAAACATTCTCAAATGCGACAACACTGAGGGTTGATGGATAATGATACTAGTTGCATTTTAATGATAGGGTCAATGGTCGCATAAAACTATCTAATAGGGATATCGCTTACGGGTAAATAATCCGTGTGTTGTTGTTATACATTGACGTTACAACATCTTACCTTACCCATTAAAACTGGTAGAATTACCATAAATATACAAATTATCCTACCATCAAAGGATACCTACTATTAGTTGGTAGGATGTGAGTTTATCTTTTATTGCCTTCATGTATACGTTGTTGTTATATGCCAGCCATAAACATATGTTTTCAGAAAACACTGTGACAAAAAGCACTGATACTCTTCAGGAATATTTCAATTCAAGTATCTATTTGGCAAATTCGGCACAAATATGGTTTTGGTCATAACAGTTCATTCTTATATGAGAACATTATAATCAATTTACTCTCATATGTATCTACATACATGTATAGAGATATGTGTATAAGCAGTTCCTTATTTTGAAACATTGTGGCCAGAAACTCAATCCTACGTCAGTACATGTTAATAATGTAATGGATCCATGAATCGCCACATACAATATAACTAGTATATTGTTGAAAACGGCTTCAAATTCACATAAAGGGCCCCCAAGCGGTGCCTAGTGGTTAGGTAAGTGGACTTAGAATCACCAAGCAGCCCTCAGCTTGACTAATTAGGACTGGCAAATCTCACGACAAGCTTTACTCAATGGCTCTCTGGGAAATGTGTGTGTATGTGTTGTCGGCTGGGGTGTGGTTGGGGTGAAGGGAAAGTTTGCAATCTGAAGTCCAGTTGTAGGTCAAAAGATGGATCGATGTGAAGATACGTCTTATATATATTGTTGAAAACGACATCAAGTCAGGAGTATAGAAGGCATGTTATTGTATCTATATAATTTCTTACACCTAACCAAAGATACCCTGATTTGTACAAATATATAGCACCTGCTTATTTGTCCCAGAAAACGTTGGGACAAAAGATGGATAGATGTTCTTATAATAATGCTATGGCAGTCTCTGTTTTTTTTAATCTCTTCATGCTCTGGCTAAATGTTACGTATGCCATCCTTTGAAATAGAAACAAATGCTATTTTTCTAAGAGAACGGGAAAGGGGGATACAGCAAGGGACGGAACTAGAAGAAAGACAGTGTTACGTTTATTTAATAATTTTAGTCATATCTTTTGCAAACAAACGAAATAACAAATACAATATACATGTACCATATGAATTACATTATATACATGACATTAACGATGTATTATAAGAAGAACATGAAACATATAAGTAACAAAACAGTGAATACAGGTAGATTGCCTATCATCAAACCTCCTAACCTGGGATACGTGACCAGTATTCGTGTCGATTTATGGATAAATGATAGATCGCAAGGTGTATCCCGCTACTAATGGGACCCTCGTGTCCTGAGGTCGACCCTCCTAACCTGGGATATATGGCCAGTATTCGTGTCGATTTATGGATAAATGATAGATCGCAAGGTGTATCCCGCTACTAATGGGACCCTCGTTTCCTGAGGTCGACCCTCCTAACCTGGGATATATGGCCAGTATTCGTGTCAATTCGTGGATAAATGATAGATCGCAAGGTGTATCCCGCTACTAATGGAACCCTCGTGTCCTGAGGTCGACCCTCCTAACCTGGGATACATGACCAGTATTCGTGTCAATTCGTGGATAAATGATAGATCGCAAGGTGTATCCCGCTACTAATGGAACCCTCGTGTCCCGAGGTCGACCCTCCTAACCTTGGTTATATGACCAGTATTCGTGTCGATTTATGGATAAATGATAGATCGCAAGGTGTATCCCGCTACTAATGGGACCCTCGTGTCCCGAGGTCGACCCTCCTAACCCGGGATACATGGCCAGTATTCGTGTTGATTTATGGATAAATGATAAATCGCAAGGTGTATCCCGCTACTAATGGGACCCTCGTGTCCCGAGGTCGACCCTCCTAACCTGGGATATATGACCAGTATTCGTGTCGATTTATGGATAAATGATAGATCGCAAGGTGTATCCCGCTACTAATGAGACCCTCGTGTCATGGGTACCGTTTTACTAAACAGTTTACGCGTAAGATTTGCGTAAGTCTAAAACAACATTTCCTCTTATTTCAATATTGGATGCAGCAATATTGCAAAGTAACACATCATTGGAATCGTCTCTCCGAGACGCTTCCAATGAATTGTCACATTGCAATGTTGTACTTTCATTGAAGATACTATCCATGTCTATCAATTATGACTTACGCAAATATTTTCCTTAAGTTGTTTAGTAAAAAAGGTACCCTGAAGTCGACCCTTTACCACTGGACAATGGTCCTCAACGGAAATGATATGGTCTTTGCTAGATTCCTGATATTACTAAGTGGCAATTTGTAAACCGTTATATACCGTTATTGTAAGCCAACATTCGCATTGGATACACTATTTACATTATCATTAAACTGAGAGTAAAGCTCGCTTTTCATTTTTTGGAAGCAAATATTGCATTGCCAATGTTAATTCTTTGAGCAGCAGCTTATATCAATGTATAACAATTGTACAGTGAAACTGTTAGTCATTGGTGGCAAGACTTGGTTGATGTCAATTTATATCGGTTGTAAGCCGCTTTCGATGTTTATGGCAGCAATGTCTTCAAGACTACGTTCAATTTGTGGATAAAGCAGCGAACATCGTGGTTTATCGATTGCACAGCGTATTTGTAATGATTCCAGCAGCAATTATGTCAATATAGCCGTTGCCACTTTTTGCCGAAACAACTTGTGTTAAAACTGTTTAATCTAGTCTTAGTAAACTTTTAGGTCTTGCCAACAGGAATTTCCGGAATTATGAAAGCATATATTAAAATTACAGCAACCCCTTATTTTATACAACAAGAAGGCAAATGTCAATTTTCGGAGAAGCAAGTTATACCAATACATACCAAGAGTTAATCACTCCCGTGAGGCCATGACAACAAGAGTATATCAATTTTGGAAACGCAGGCTATACATATACATGTATACTAAAAGTTAATCACTCATGTTATGTCATATTAACACGAACGTTAATGGTCAATGTCACTCTTTGGAAAAGCAGCTTAAAGCCAATATGAAGGAAGAATAAAGTAAACATTTTGATTATTGTCAACAAGAATGACGAAGGTCAATATCATTTAAGGCAATGTATTCCAATATATACAAAGATTTATTCAGCACTGTTCGGTCATGACAACAAAAATGTCAAATGTCAAGGTCATTTCATGGTAATGTAGGCTATGCTTATACATACCAAGAGTTGATCACTCATGGAAGGTCACAACAACAAGACTATCTAATGCCAATGTCATTTTTTGGAAAAGCAGCCCCAGATCCGCCGCCTCTGTACAAGAATAAGGAACGTCAGTGCGTTCCCACAGAGCACAAAGACGCCGATAAGCCAGAACCATCGACTGGGATCCGTGTCCACAAGCTGGGACCAGATCGTGTTCCATATGAGGGCCCCGGCATTGCCCCCGGCCCCTATAAACCCCGCCACCACACCCACATGTCGGGGGTGGACGTAGGGGACAATGGCGAATGTGGAACCCTCGGACATCTGGACAAACAGACTGAAGGCGATCATGGCCGCAATGGCCGACGGGATACTCGTCATCTGACTAAAGACGATCAGAAGGATTCCTTCACCCGTTAGGCAGATAATGTGGGCGAGAAGGCGGCCAGGGATCTGTAGGTACTTCCGGAGAAGGTCCGAGAATATCCCGCCCAGCGCCCGCGCAAAAAGGTTCATCAGCCCGAATAGAGAGGCGATCAGACTGGCCGTGTTTTGGGTCAGTATGCTGCACTCGTTTGGATCATTTGACGTCGTCGTCATCACAGACGCCAAAGTCGTGCTCATCAGAGTCCCGTTTGACGTCATGTTTGTTGCCATGGCAGTGGCGTCGGCTCCTCCCCCTTCGACGCAGCCCTCAATTTTGAATCTGTACAGGAAGTAGAGGTTCATGACGGTGTTGACAGCAATTTCTACCCCGAAACATAGTCCGTACTGAATAACAAGGACGGTAATGGTGATGATCATCCAGAAATTGTTGCCTTTACACAAGCCCTTCTCTTCTTCCACTGGGTCTAAATATAAGAATTATACTGAAAACTGTTATTTATTTGCTAGTTTAAGACCTGTTTATAAGACTTAATATCCGCCATTTGATTTTATGAGTTGCAATAATGCTACACAGGAAGTCAAAAGTTATATGCTTTTTCCAAAAACGGGAATAACCTCCCTTGGCAAAACGGGGTTCAGTCGGAATACTCGGATATCTGGTAAGTATATTCACGGTAAATCAGTAGAATTTGGAACTGTCGACTTTCTGTTTCCTATTGCTAAGGTATGTTTGCGCTTTATTAAAGATGAGACAGAGATCTTTAGATATCCAGTCGAAATTATTCAACAATTCCTCTGTCATATCGAGATATTGTTATTACAAGTTGAATATCTTTATTCATTAGATGAATATTGATGTTGAGGCTTTTATCAGAAATGGAGCAATGAGTTAATGATTTCTGTTCTAATCTATATGATTTTTAAAAACCAAATGAGCAGTTTTAAGGTTTATATCGACACGACAGATAACATAGTATTTCGCCTTGGCTCATACCAAGAAGTACTTGCTAAGTATTGAATAGTCATCCAATATGAATGAGCAAACTTGGTTGTAGCCTTGCTTTTGTTATAGTCAAAACAAAATGACAAACAGTGATCATGCAGAAACAAGAGGAATGTATAACAAAACATTAACGAACCTGTTTTTGAAATGTCATTCTTGTTTTCTTCACTTGTCTTTGGTTGGTTGGAATTATCACCTGATGATTAAAAGACAAAACAAATACTATAGAAATAGCATTGCAATATCATGTAAAGAATAAAGCATCGATGTTCGCCATTCTATTGTACTACATTGCTTGAAGAATATTGATTCATGAAGTTAGAAGAAAACAAATCACTTCATACTTTAAGATAATGAAAATGGACCTCAGAACTATGTATGAAATCTTTCCCTGACATAGATATTTACAAATTAAAGCAAAGGCATAACTTTTAAAAATGCATATTTGGATTAAATCGTTGTAACAAGATGAGAAATTATGAATAAATTCATATTTGTTGTGAAAGTACTCAACGATTAACCAATTTAAGATCATCAAAAATGCTGCTCAATTTATGTCCTTATATTTATTTATTTACATATTTGTTTTACTTCGATTGTGAAGGATGCTAAAAACTTGTTCAAAGCCACTGTCGACGACTGCTTCCTGGATACTAAACCAGTTCTAATATTGGGTCCCATTATCCCTTCTCTTCTCAAATCGCTGTTTTCTTTCGAACCCGTCCGCCTGATTGATCTTATCAACTTTAACGACAATTAAAAGAGCTTCAATAACACCAAACTTACCATTCTCGATAGAGTCGAATCCTTTATTGTCAAATGATTTCTTTGGTTTCCTTTTCTCGTTCACGAAAGCTCCTCCTTCGTGCGTTTTGGCCTCGATTTTAAACATGTCCTTTGAGGGGAGTTTTCGAAGGGACCAGTGACCTTGTGGGCAATCGTCCGACGTAAATATTATCAGGAGACCTGGAATAGAGCGAAAATCTCTCACAGTCGAATCTCGATTATTCGAAATCCTTAGACCTGAAATAGGATGAGTTATGCCACACTCGAATATCGATTATTCGAAATTCTGAAACCTACAACAGAGCAAATTCTCTCATAATCAAATTCCGTTTGATCGAAATCCTTAGACCTGTATTATGGTGAGTTATGTCACACTCTAATCTCGATTATTCGAATTCCGAGACCCGAAACCCGTTAGTTCGAAATCGAATAAACTGTTCTTTCTCTTTTTGAATAATGCATGATTTCGAGTCATCCAAAATTCAGAATTCGTCTATGACCCTAGCATCACATTAGACGTATCTTTGGAATGATGTTGACACAATGTAAAATCCTTAACAAACTTCGCTCATTAAAGGAATACAACTTACCTATACCGATTGAAAACGCCACAGGCACAAGAACGGCAAGCTTCCAGGCGAGAAATTCGTCCGCTCCGAACGCTTTCATCATTTCGAAAAGCGCCGGCATTATGATAAACGTGAAGCCGCCTCCTAGATTACCCCACCCACCCACCAGAGCATTGGCCGTACCCACGATCTTCACGTTAAACATGGCGGACGTCCAGAACTGACAGGGTATGAAGGTACCGCCGAGAATTCCCACACAAAGCCTCACCACGATCAGTCCAGCAGTGTTCTTGACCAGTCCGGCAAACGCCATTGGCACCGCGCCAACAATCAGCAGACTGGCCATTACTCGTTTGGGCCCAAACTTGTCACACAGGGGACCAACGACAATGCGAACCAAGATGGTGGCGGCGATGCTGGCGATACCCGAGTTGGCCACGTCCTTCTTGGAGAGACCGAGCTCCTTCCGTATGGTGGGTACGAGGGGCTGGATCCCGAACCAAGACGTGAACGCGATGAAGAAGCAGAACCAGGAAGTGTGGAAAGCGCGCATGTGCGGACGCTTGATGCTGAACAACCGGAAGGACTTGGCTTTACCGAGATCATCTTCCACGATGTCAGACGCTTGTATTTTTCTCATGCACGTGGTGCATCCTGATCTGTCTTCTTCTTTCCCCATTATGGTTGATTCCAATTCTGAAACATGCATTGTGGTTCTTATCTTTTTAAGCCATACTATATTTGTTTGTTTCTTTATTGAGCATTAACACCGTTATAGCAATGTTGTAGTTATATGACGTGTTTTCTTAATTCACCAGTACTCGACTAGGACTCTGAAGTGTTTTGCCAAAAGAAACCTCCACAAAACCAGACGTACCAGTGGGGCCCTGAACCCTCAGTTTATAAGATCACCATCTTTACCACTGGGCAATGCAGGACCCCTTCGCCATCCTATAGAGTTTTAATGACGAAGATTAAACCCACGTTAAGACAGGAAAACAGATTAGAAATGAGAATAACTTAGGAATAAAACGCTTAAAAAATGAATATATGTTTTATGTTTTTTATGGAAGTGTGAAAACAAAAGTCTTACCACACTGTTCGAAAACGCAAAGTGGTTACCAAATTCACCATTAACAGCAGTACAAACATTGCTTCACTTTGAAACATGTATCGCGTAAGTCTAGCAAAAATTGTTCCGAACTTGAGTCATGTGTTAGTTTAGTTACGGAGATATGACACACGAGCAATCGGTGCAAGACGAACTTATCTGACCAATGCCAATGACCTCAACTAATGTCAGGTCATTTATCGTGAACAGGAAACGATTTATTAACCCTTTCCCAAACAATGACGGCATTTGACCACTTTGTTGCAGACGACTTTAGAAATCATTGAGGGAAAAGGAGAAATTACTCGTGACGAGCAATTTTTCCTTTTCCCACAATGTTTTCTAGCCTATCAGAAGATTATTTTCTAATTTTATTACATTTTGAAATGTCGTCTGCAAACTCTTTCAATTTGGGACAGTCGAAAATGTGTTGTTTGGGAAAGGGTTGAGCAAGTACATAGGGTAACATTTAGACATAGCTCAATCTGAACACATCGGGCTTATCCAATGAAAACACCTCTGGTCTCGCACCTGTTACGGAGTACTTCCGGGTCGTAATACCCGAAAGTAGTCCCATTTAGAAATATTGAGTTTCGACTTCTGGTGCATAGGTTTGCTGGTAAGAGATGAGCTGGTAGAACACTGATGCGTTTCCTGTATAGATTATAGTCCTGCAATGCTCCCAAAGTTTGTTTTGATTGCTTATTGCAGGACTATTTGTTTGGGATGTATGAACACAAATGCCGGTACCTCGGCTAGATTTGACAGCTAGTGCACTGATTTTCGGACGGTACTAATACACTTTGCTCCGTAGAAAAAAAAATGAGACGATTGAGGTGTCCATTTTATTACAGTTTCTGAGAGTTAAATGGACAAACTTGATGTTCCTGTATATAGCTAAGCGTAAAAAACACTATTCTTCATTCAGCAGAGTCTTGAAAATACCTGATTAAACATTGGAGTCAATGGGAATTCAATATCTCAAAAGTAACAGGTGTATGACCCTCTGAAATAATAGGGATGACGCCATATTGGTTCCCGCGGAAATGACGTCACTTCACTCTCGTTGTTAAAAATAGATCTTAAATGTGAAATCGTAAAAGTCGTTAAATTTGATTAATGAAACAAATATATATGTCACAACTTATAATTTCGCTATTTCGTATTCGTTACCGATAAAAAATGATTAAAAAGGATATCCAACACTTCCATAAACATTGAACTACTTAACTTGCACGCTTAGAAAATGTGTTAATTGCCGGATGCCGATTTACCCGAAAAATTGTAACCCTATACTTATATCCGAGGTGTATTTCACAGCTCACGGAAATACCCGAGTAGTTCCGATTGATACATAGCTATCACAATAGTTATGTAACTATTATTTTCAATGATCGTAATGAGTTAAAGATAACATTTTTTTTTTTTTCATTTTCCTTTCCGAGAGATAGCTTAATAACTTGTGAAAAATTCATCTAAAAAATAATATCAATTAAATGTTTTCATTTTAAATCATTTCAACCTTCACCAAGAAAAACCAAATTTCCTTTTGATGAGTTATTGTTTTTTCTTTTTCTTAAAAACTGTTACGGCTGACTTATTTAAAAGAAATGAGGATTTTTAATAGAAACAAAACTTGGATTATAATTTGACATCTTTGCATGGAGTTATTTTTGGCAAACAATTCTGCGTATAGAAGGAGTTACCATGTCTTTTACCTCAAAACGAATAACTGGCAATAACATTTTAAGTGTGCGACTAGTTGTTTGTTTGAAAGTAGGGAATGAATGCATATTGGCAGTCAGACATATTAACAAGAGTGGTTAAAGGACGCGACACCTAAATAGAGAAATATTTTCTATACCAACGAGAGAAAAAGATACCTTATTTATGGATGTTAACTACATAACAAGGAAATATCCGGTGAATATTTGGGACAACTCACATTATAAGAATAGTTGTCAACAAACCTATTACTGTCGTTTACCAATCTACGATAAATGGGCGAGTCTATCATTGAGCAGAAGTTTGTAGGTATAGTAGTGTTTTATAGCTGATATAAATTGTAGCTATTTATGCCCGCGTTAAGATACATGTATTGTTTTTTGTAATGGCTAAAAGTGTGCTTTGTGCTTTTTATCCTTAATTACATTGAATTGAATCTAATAAAAGTAGGTAGGTTTTAGGTAATAAAAATGGGTACATTTTTTTAGACCAAACCATTCTGATGTGTTTATGTTTACATGACATTAGAGCCGTCTTTAACAGTAGGTATAAAATATGAATGCATATGTGGTAAGGATAGACATATTTATGTCCGACAGAGCAAACAAATAACAATAAAAGGCCCCATGTGTGTGTTGAATCGGTGTATTTAAAGAGATTACATAAAAAGCGAGCGAACACATCCTTCTTATTTAATAGTTTGGTATCTTGATAATGGTTCTGTTCTGTTCATAGATTCACAGACGTAATGAATTCAAAATCTTCTCGAGATATAGATTAAATAAAGCATTTTAGAGATAAATACAATAACAAATAGATATCCAGTAAAGATTAATTGAAGTAACATGCAAATTAAAAAAAATGTTTGCAACGAATATATTATGATTTCTTTCCTTTTAAAAAAGCAAAAAGAAAGAAAGGTATTTTGTTAATCGAAGCTAATTTGATGAAGATAAAAGCGAATAATTTAATAAAAGTATTCCATTCATCAAAAATGTCTTTGTAAAAGACCATAAACTGTCGAAAAATAAACCGTAATTACATGATAAAATTTAGACAAGAATTACCTCGAATGGAACTTTGACTTTAGCGATTAAAAACCCACGAAACAACTCCTTCGCCTCCTATCTTTTTGATGTTAAGTAGTTTCTTCGTTCTATAAGGACCCGTCAAAATCGTTTACTTGCTGAAGTTCCCAAAACACCCTAACATCAACATCTTTATCAATGAGATACGATCTTTTGAATTTCTGAACGGACAAAGCCGTAAAATAACCCAACATATTTCATAATTTCGGAACGGCGCAATTGTATTTTAAGACACGCCCACATCCCGTTACGCTGCGAGATCTCCAATTACATTCTGAACACACGTTGTCCCATAGCTAAAATGTCCATTCGGCACTTACTTTTGAATTTGGGTTTTTTAACTCATTTCCAATGTATTTATTAAGATACTTCGCTGCGGTTAGCTAACAGTTGTTTCTTGTTTCCTTTTGAAAGCACTCTGTTCTCAGCGAGTTGCCAAAGGGAAATTATAATGAAATGATACAACACATTCTGGATTCGAACCAGTGACTAGCTGTCTAATACTACGATGCCAGGCACTACACGGCCGCGCGTCTATTTTGAATTTCTTCGTACGTCAAACGAGAAACGTGCATACAAATTTACACCAAGTCGAAACTTTGCAGAAATGCAACCAAAGGGTTAAGCACGGATTATATTTCGTTGCAACGGTTTTAAACACTCGATTTGTTTAAATTATTTCTAAAAATAGATCTATTTTTAAAACAAAACGGAAGACGAGTTACTTTTCCATCTTAGAGAGTAGCCTTTTTGCCCGAAACTCTCGTTCATTTTTTCATTCTCAAGAAGATCATTTCGACGATTATGATTAAAATATCATAATGTATTTTGCTTTGTGTTTATCTTTTTTCAGTTGAAACCATTGCGACAAACCAGGGTAATTGTTCATGACAAGTAAATGCTGTTCAGCCAATCTTCTCAATCCAACCTGGTTAAAGACCGATAAAAGGATATCGCTTATGATTGTCAGGTAAGTGTGATAGTTTGTGTTAAGGAAGAATACCCATAATCCGCCATTTTGAAACATTTTCAGAATAACAACATTAACGATTTAGCGGTACAAATGTCATTAAAAAAATCAAGTTTCATATAGCAAGAGCTTTCCATGGATTGGAATTTTAATTTGCCAACTCCATTCATGTAATTTAAATTTCAATGCGAAAATTAAAAAAATAAAGGGGGTACATTTGTAATTGATATGAAATGAATACAAAATTCGTTGATTTTATTTTGTAAATATGAATTCAAAATTGGAAAAAATGGCTCGGTGAATCCCTTTGAAATGAAAGCTTTTTTTTCATGAGTTATATTTCAATCAATTCTTAAACCAAGGCAAATACCTTTTTCCATTACGGGTATTCTACCTTAAAGATGCCTAATCATAGATGAGGGGAAATTAAAAAAAAAAAAAAAAAACCTAATTTCTTTGCAAACTGTACAACAGCAGTACTGTTGTTTATACAGTAGTACTGTTGTTTGTACAGTAGTACTGTTGTTTGTACAGCAGTAGTGTTGTTTGTACAGCAGTACTGTTGTTTATACAGTAGTACTGTTGTTTATACAGTAGTACTGTTGTAATTGATGCACTGAAGAATAGCCATTGGAAACAAGATTAATTCGTATTCAAGTTTCAGTGAATTGGTGTTTATCCTGTCACTAGTGTCATTTTGGGACCGATAACTAGGTGCCGTATAACATTTGTGATATCCGGCACTAACCATATATCACATGCACGTGACGAATCATGACGTCATAAGAACGACATGACGTCATGTTTACGTCTCTACTAATTTTGTCCTTTTTTTCTCGTGTTTTATTTACATCTTGTTTGTTTGAAAGAATACATTAAGGTAACAGGATAAATAGAATAGAAAGTTGGTGTCTTTGAATTGGAAAAGTTATCGGGCTCGGCTTCGAATTATTATCCGTTTCGCATTCGGCTCACCGGATAATATTCAAAAGCCTTGCCCGATAACATTTCCGATTCACGACACCAAACATCTTTTCTCTATGTATCTAAATCAAAAAGGGTTCAAATGGTTTTGAGATCTGATGGATATACATGTATACTATTCATATTTATATCTACTTACGCTTCCTGAATTCATAATGCGTTCAGTTGCTAGCTTTAGTTCGTTCTATTTCATACAACAAAAGAAAAACTGTATTCGGAAATACACAAGATTCTAGTTTCTCAATGGCGTAGTGGTCACAAGTAAGACGATAATTTAAAGTTGTCAAGGGGGACAACTCCTATCATATTAATGAATAAATAAGGTGGGGTTATCTTCTTTTGCCTCTACAACTTAAAAGGCAGTTTTTACAAAAAGTACAATTGGGAAATGATCTCCAATATTCGCAAGCACGGTAAGGTAGGAAAAGTTTAAATAATTAAGTGCAGAGGTAATGTACCACCATTAGAGACAGGAAAGGCGATTTACCAACAATTTCAAGACATACCGGATATATTATTTAGAAAAGCGCGTTTACGCCTATGGTTGGATTGATAACGCCGCTTAAGACAATACTACAGTCATATTGTGCAAGTGTTGTAGGAACTACCAATCCATATCCCTTTTATTAATTAAACAGTAATGCACAATAGTGCTACCTAGCCACAGACTGCTTTCCTACATGAGCATAAAGACTATGCTGTTTAACGTCATATCAACATTTTTTAGTTATGTAATGGCTTCCCTGGATCCATCAGTACTAGGCTCGGAAGTGACTTGCCAATAGGTCACTCCCACGAAACCAGAGGTGTCGATGGGGCTCGAACCCGAGACCACAGAGTTCTACTTCCGCCATCTTAACCACTTGGCCACATAGGACCCCATGAGCATAAAGTCATTGGTGAGAGAATCCACCAAACAGGGGTGTATGTAAGGGGTGGAATATAAAATGTTGTTTAAACCATTACCAAACAATAACGACATTTTTCCACTTTGCTGCAGACGACTCTGGAAAACATCGTGGGAAATGAAGAAATTGTTCGTGACAGCAATTTTTTCCTTTCACACAATGTTTTCTACCCTATCACAAGATTATTTTTCAATTTCGTCACATTTTGAAATGTCACCTGCAAACTCTTTCAATTTGGAACAGTAAAAAAATTGGCATTTGGTTAAGGGTTTAACAGCCTTCAACTTTAGGCAAACCATATTCCTTTAGTCAATAAGAAATATAAAAAGTTGAAACATCTTTCATCTGCAGACTAACAATATACTTCTTTTCACAATGTCTATAAGGTCTATCATTGAACAGGATTTAGGCAGGGATGGCAAAATAGTTTGTCCGTGTTGCCCAGCTTGTCCAAAAGCCTTCACGGATAATTGAACATTTACTGAAATTCACTATATATGGGTTTTTACATCACATCAACATTATTTCAGTTATGTAGCGATGCCCGACTCTTAATGATGGAGGAAGACCCCTTACTCAACTGCCCATAAGGGCTGGTCAAGGCGGGTAGAACCATCGGCATTCCGTAAGCCAGTCGGGAGACTGCCTCTCATGAAAATCCATATCCCTCTCAGGATTTGAACCCACGCGCAGAGGGGCCATGTGATTTCAAGTTCTGTACTCTAACCACTAGGCCACGGGGGCCCCTGATACTCACTACTTTACCGTTTTACGGACAAGTGCAATAACATTTTGCATAAACGGACAAGTAAATCAACACCAGATTTAGACAAGCTTGATTTAGAGCATCTAAATGTGGGTAAAATGGTACATTCAAGTACAAACCACTGCATTATATCTTAACAAATTTGAGTAAAATTAATAAGCAAAAGCAGGTATTATATTTCCCTATTTATTGATAAATAACCGTACATTAATATTAAACAAATCCTTAATAAACCAGTACCCCCAAAGACATTTTAAGAACTCTCCAAATTAAAATCATCAGCACATGACAAACCATGATTTTTTTAAACTTCCATTGAATTATTTAAAAGAAAATGCGCTTTTCAACATGATCTCTTTGTTTATAGTGGGTTAAGTGCTATTTCAACAGTATTTCAGTTCTTTACGACATTTCTAGATTCCACAAGTACAAGACAGGGATCTGCAGTGTCTTTCCCAATGACACTCTTTAAAAAAAAAACAGTGTTGCTGGTGAGGATTGAACCTGAAACCCTTGTGCCAACTTAACCACAAAGCCATGTAATACACCAATATGAGTCATTAAAAAGTCAATTGAATGAATGATGGAAGGACCCCAAACTAGAGTAATGATTACACTATTGAGCATAACACATGTCTCCTCTTCAGTGGAAAAAAATATTTCGACAAGAAAATAAATGTAAGACGTAGGTAACTAAAGGGGGAGAGAGAAATTATAATATCCATCTTCTTTAGCATTTAAATTACAATACTAGTCATGAGGTAAAAAATAACCCACAACTGCTGTACTTGCTGTTAATATGCTGATATTAACGGCCGGCAGATGAATCGTTCTATTATCATAAATATCACTAGTTGATTAGGTTTTGGCCCCCAAATTTCATGACATGATACGTCATTTTAAGCACCATGGGCCAATTTAGACTATGATTTTCATTCTGCTCATCGGATAAAATTTCTACACCTTGCCGGATAACATTTCCAATTAAAGACACCAACCACCTATTCTCTACAGATGAACTTTTATCTGCCGATATTCTCAATTTAAACAACTCCAAGAATTCCTTAGCCCCGACGTAAAGGGTAACCCAATAATGCTGTAACAATGAGGAACGTCTGTTCCTGTCTTCACCAGTCATCTTCACCCCAACCAGCACCTTCCTCTGTATCCTAGAGATGGAGAAAATATATATAAATTCTAATAATTATATTTTAAGGGGCTTGTTCACACACAACACAATTTGCAAGCCAAAATAAAATGTAATTAAAACAATAGATTGTCTTGTATCAATGTATAATGTATGATGAAAAATAGCAACTGAATGAGAATTTGTTTCAAAATGTGTCTATATTTTAGTATGTACAGACAGTATTCAACGGATTTCAAACCATTGCAACGCTTTTGGATCTGAATACATATTTATTGTATGGCGGCTCTAAATACTTAAATACAAACTAATTCTATTTCAAAAGGCTATTCTCAAATAGGTCTCATACAACAGTAAAGCTGCATTCAAGTTTATGAAGAAATGAAATCTTTATATCAGGTCTCCTCACATCAAATACTTTAATTCTCTTTCAAAGCCAATCAAATTACCTCTATAGTAGATCCAGCAACTTCAAAGGAGACTTTAGACATCGCAACATCATTTGAAGGTGTATCAAGGTCTCGTCCTGCATCTTTGAGAACATCGGAAACATTCTTAGAACCTATCGTAGGCGCCATGTCTGCGAAAAAATCAAACGGATCCTCGACAACGGGTGGAACCTTTATGTCGATATTCTTTATTTCAAATTCTGATCCCAGATCTTTGTCTCTTTTATTGACCTGCGCGGTTTTAGCAGAGGTGAACTTAATCTTATCAAGGGCTGAACCATTGCCCTTCACAGACTTTTCTATCTCTGATATAGCAACATTGTGATCCACTTTAGGTTTTTCCTCCGATTTCTTCTTCTTTGACACAAGCTTCAGGGCATTTTTCGAAGGTTTTTTAATTGAATTAAATGTAGATTTATCACTAGAACTTGCAGACAAGGTACCACTTTCAACAGTCATGTTCTGTAACTCTTTCTCAATTTCATCACTTATGTCGCATATAGAGTTATCTCCCTTGTCCCTAACCCCTCTTGAGTGATTTCCCTTGCCCTCAAAGCCTCCTATGTGAGCAGGTTTGTTAGAATCATGTCCCTTGTAATTGTTTTCAAAACCAGTTTCCTCTTTGTCCCAGTCCTCCCATTCGTTTTTCACATCAGCTGTTTCGGCAGAGTAGCTTTCCGTATCGGAGTGTTGAATAGACAACTGATGTGATCCTGTTTCAGTGACCTCTTCTTCTGACAGTTCGACAGACTGGTTTAAATGTTTTCTATTGCCAGAAGGCTGGAGACTGGGTGTTCTGTCAGACTGGTAATGAAACTGTTGAGATTCTGGAATGTCTTCTGAACAGCTTGAGATTATGTTTTCTGACTTACTGGTGATCTGTTTCTCTTCTCTTGAAACCTGGATTTCCTTCTCTGGAAAAATAAGATTAACCCAAATGAGCATCAATCAGACAAGTTTTTTTTTAAGTTAAACTAATACTTTGGTGATGATACAAACTAAATAACCTACCCATATTTTCAAAAGAAATCCACACAGATGAGAACTGTTTTCCAAATAACAAATATACAGCCAGTAGATTTCATCATTATTGATCAAAGGAAATGCTGTATAGAAAACACAGCCTGTGTTTATGAGAAACAACACCAGCTGTTTCATTAGTTAGACCTCCTCCACAATCATATACAGTGAACCCTCGTTTATCCGAACATGTCCGTTCCCAACAAAATGTCTGGTTTACCGAATAATCCGGACTAATGAAGCAGAGCATGTTCTTATTCACAGTAAGACATAAACGGTCTGTATGAGCGGTATATCCTTATAACCCTTTAGCAAACGCCAAATTGTCGACCGTCCCAAATTGAAAGAGTTTGCAGAAGACATATCAAAACGTAATGAAATTCAAAGATGATATGGCAGAAAACATTGTGGGAAAAGGAGAAATTGCTCGTCACGAGCAATTTCTCCTTTACCCACAATGTTTTCAAAAGTCGACTGCAACAAACTGGTCCAATAATTCCGTTCCCTTACAATTTCGTTCGGATTGCGAGACATCCGGATAATCGAGGTCCGGTTAAACGAGGGTTCACTGTATTTAATGATTTAGTGTAGAACACTCTCAATAGAACACAAAACTCATATTGAACCTTGGTTTTCAAAAATGGAGTTTTTTTTTCAAAAGGATAATTTTTTTCATAACTGACCAACATTTCGCTTTTTGTATTTCTGCTTTTTAATCAAATGAAATAATCTTATTTTTAGTCTTTTAAATCAGAATTGAAACCACTGTGACAAAAGGAAATAATTTGCAAAGAGATGCAATTTTATCCTTTACAATATATCCCACCCTTTATCACAATTAATCTTATTATCCTTTGTCTATTTATCATCATATTCTCTCACTTAAAAGTTACGGTTACAGGGCTTTAAATTCGCAATATATTGTGCCTTTTTTGTGGTCATAAGAGTTTTTCACTTTGTCGACAGCCTTTCAGTTATATTACAACTTTGCAACATCTTCCTGAGGGACACTCCCACAAATAGAACCATTACTACAGGCAAGGATTGAACCAGTGAACCCTGGTTTACAAGAACAATACCTTAGCCAGTTGGACCATGCTACATGCATGATTTTTTATTTCATTCCTGTATTGAGAATTCCCTTGCAAAAAGGATGATGAGCTAACAAAAAAGTACAATGAAATGAGAATTTTACCCACTCTAGTACAATGAAATGAGAATTTTGCCCACTCTAGAAGGAAGTATGAAGATTTTCTTCACCTTTCAATTTAGATTTCTCACGAGCCGCTTTTCTTTCTTCTCTTCTTTTTCTCATTTCCTCCCGTTTCTTCTCCTTTTCTTTGGCTTTTGTATCTTTATCTTCCTTTACATGATTAACACTGATAAAAGAAAAGAAAGCTGAAATCTACAATTATCTATCAATAAAACCAAAGTGTTAAAACATAATCAACATATACACAATGTCTTTTCCCAGGACATTTCAAATTTCTGACATTTGATATGAAAATGCATTGTGTGATGAGTTATTTAATGCCATATACATAAAGAGATGAACAAAGTGAATTAAAATAGTATTCAGTGAGATTTTGTGAGATGGTAAATATTCCTTTCCAGAAAAAGATTTTAACTTGATTTTTATCTCTAAGGTGGAAAACAAATATTTTTTTTTCACACTAAATCATTCAAAAACAACCATAATATCATTATATTACTATATTGTACAACTTACCTGTGTGAAGCTAATTCTTTAAGCCGCACCTTTCCTTTTTGAACATGGTTGGTCTGTTTGAGCATAGTTTGTGGGGAATAACTCACATTAATGTGCTGAAAGTTCAGAAACACACGCTTGAAAGATAAATAGAGAATAGATGGTTGGTGTAGTGAGTCAGAAATGTTATCGGGCAAGCCGTAGGAATATTATCCGGTGAGCCGAAGGCGAAACGGATAATATTTCGATGCCGAGCCCGATGACTTTTCCTATTCAAAGACACCAATCATCTATTCTATTTATCCTGTTACCTTTATGTATACTTTTTAACAAACAAACTGAAAATAAAACACGTGAAAAAAAGCAGAGAATGATGTAAATATGACGTCATTTGTCATGGCCTTCTTATGACGTCATGATTTGTCACGTGGATGTGTTATATGGTTAGTGCCGGATATCACAAATGTTATACGGTACCTAGTTATCGGTCCCAAAGTGGCACTATTGACAGGATAAACATGATTATTATAAACATATGGTAGACAAATACCTTCAATCTTTGACAAATGACAAATTGCCTTAACTGCAAAAGACCCTGTGTAATTTCTATTTTTCTTTTAATTGTAGTTAAATGCTGTTTTCCAAAATTGTTTATTTATATCACTATCTATATATATTTTTATAAAGGTTGAAAATAACATCAACATATTTCAGTTATGTTGCATTGCTCGACTCATCATGAATGGAGAAAGACCCCAAACTTCATTGTCAATAAGTGAAACCAAGAAGAACAATCGACATTCTGTATGTCAGTTTGAAGAAGGCCTCTCATGAAAATTCAAATGCCATCACCTTTATTTTGAGTTAAGAGAAGGACAAAGTGGAAAAGGAAAACCTAAATATCATCTTAAAGACTTTGTGAGGGACCTGTGAAGCCCAGTCCAGTTAATGTGTAGGCTTGTGACATGGAGGTCCTGAGTTCAGTCACCATGAGCAGTGCTGAGATTTTTCGAGGAAATGTCCTTGGACAAAACACTGCATAGCCCTGACGAACGTAATGGTAAAATCCAGACAAGCCGTAAAAAAACTAAAAATACTGTTGACCCGGTGTTTAACCCTATATAGCAGTTTTTTTTTTATAAAGATTTGAAGAAAATGATCCAGGTTGCGATCTAACAGATTCAGCCAGGAACCCTCTTTTATCAGGCTTCACAAGGGGTTTTAACTGAGAGTTTGCATTGGCAATCAGTTCTTACGAAAACCCTGTATAGACAAATAAAAGATGCTTCTTTTGTTCAGGGACTGTATAAACAGTCTTACGTTTGGCATGGCTTTCTTGTAGAATGCTTTACTCTGTCCACCGATTATAATATTCCGGCCTAGAATTGGTACCATCTCCGCCAAGGCATGCAGACTCAAGGCTGCAATATCATTGCTGGTGTCCCGTAAGCCAAGAAGAACCTGAAATGTGAAAGATTTGTTTGTTTGTTTTATTGGGAGTCTAACATCACATAAACAGTATCTTAGTTGTATTCCTATGCCTAGCTCAGTATGAATTGTGGAAGACTTCAAGCCTTATTTCATAGAGTTGTGGGTGACAGTGGTGCAGTGGTAGAGATTTGGCCTCTGTTATTGAGGATCCCTGGTTCAAATCCCATTAGGTGAGGTGCAAATGCCAGGACTAACCCAAACATTAGGGCAAGTACTGGTTAAGTATCCAGGAAACCATCATTGAGAGTAGATTTAACAAAAAGCTTTCACCACAATTTATTCTATATTAATTAGTTTCAACAATACAAGAGCTTGACAAGATGGGCAGCATCATCACTATTGTATAGGTCAGATGAAAGGCTATCTCTTATAACATTGACGTTCAATTGTACTAACATTTGAGAGGGGAGCAAAGTAATTGCATATTTTGTAGTTTAGCCACTATGCAATCCAGATCCTCACAATGAAAATAATAATATCTCAACCTCTTAACTGATAGTTATCAATCAAAAGGAATTCATAACAGAAACCTTACTTGTTTAATGCTGTGTCAACAATCCTTCAGTTATGTAATGGCTTTCCTGGATCCACCAGTACTATGCTAGGGTTCTGAAGTGGCTTATTTGATGTCACTCCAACAAAACCAGAGGTGTCAATAGGGCTCGATCCTGGGACCCTATAGGTCTTAGTCCTCCACCTTAACCACTGGGCCACATAAGACCCAACAAAAGAAGAAATTTTTCATTTCTTTTTTCATTTTGTCACTAGCTTTTCATAAAATATTCCAAAGCAACTGTAGTATTTATACTGTATGATTATCCTCTTAAGATATTCATAATTTGATCTGATCAAGAAATTCGTTATGAATTAGGATTTTTCAAAATCATTAAAAGCTAAACTAGCTCTAAAATTGCAAAATACATCAATACCGGAAATGATCATTCCCAAAACAACAAACCAAGATCTCTCCCAAATCTAAAGGTAAAAAAAACTCTGCATTCAAGGTAACGATAAAAGAAATGCGCTCACATGTGGAAACACATTATCCTCTAAGCTTTCCGGATCCACCAAATGAACAAAGTCGGGAAAGTATTTAAGTAAATGCAAGTGTACATGGTAATCCCGGACTCCGAATATTCGCACTAAGTGGGGTATCACATGTTTCTTGAACAGCGCCTCCGATAACAGTGGACCGTCATTGGCATCCTCATTGCATGTATCATCGTCTAAAAATAGATAAATTGAGGGTGACTTAATGTTGCTATCAGAATGTGTTATATCATATTGTAACAATTGTTCATGTATCCATGTTCCTCGATCCAAACAAGTATGTGTCTTTATATACCTTGAACTGGGTTTATTTGTAATGCTTTTCCTTTTGTATTGAGTTTAATGCTGTATCCACAAGTTTTCAGTTAAACAGACTAAGGATTTCGTCGATTCACCAGTAGAAGGTCACAGAGGTCTGTACTTTATGTGGATCAATACTATGCAATATAAAATCAAGCGTTTCAACTCTGGAAAGGAAAATTTGACTACCACCCTCTGCTACTCCAGCAATCAAAGGAACATTCCGGAAAAAAATAACAGATTTCGGAAGAACCATGTTTTTTCTATCATACAAATACCCTCTTATGACAGAGCCTTACTTATTGCTATCACAACAAGGGTTCCTTTTTCCAAAGTTGAATCATATCTGGTCCCATTGACACAAGTTCATTTACCTCATTTACTCCCTATGCAACAAAAACCTGAAGCTAGGGGGTCTAAAATACTCAACAAATGATAAAACAGTTCAACTAAATCACCTAGTCTGTTTCCCAATATGTATATTTATCATGAAAGCAATATACCAAGTATAAAGTCCAACGCAGTATATTCACGAGTTGAAAAAATGTACACAGGTGATATAGGCTAAATGCAACGGTAGGTAAATAACCGGGGATATTCCAATCACCCCTTATTTCTGGTATGGTAACGTTCAATTGAAATATAAACATCGCACAAGAGCAAGATGGACTTATACTATCTTACCTGAGCGTGGAACCAGCAAGCTAGGCAGAATACACTGTGTGGCAGTGGGATCCAGCATAACAAATCTTGATAGAAGGCTGGTAACCAGGCGTTGAGCAATCAATTCTTCTGGGAGATTTCGCAGTTTTGGAATTAAGGACCTGGTGACAGTAAAATGGTTGCATTTCAATGTATGTTCAATGATAGTTTTTTTTCAGCAGTTTGTTGATGATAGTTTATTTGTTTGTATGGTGTTTAACATCATATCAACAATATTTCAGTTATGTTTTCTTGGGTTCACCTGTACTAGGCTAGGGCTCTGCAGTGACTTGCCAAAGGTCACTTCCATGAAACCAGAGGTGTCAGTAGGGCTCAAACCCAGGACCTCAAGTTCAAAATCCGCCACATTAACCGCTAAGCCTTGCAGGACTATGGGAAAAATTGGTTGTATATAGTTTATTGATAATTTTTTCAGCAGTTTGTCAATGATAGTCCAAGAAAAGAGGCATCTTTTCTGTTGCTAATTTCTTTATTTATTCTCTGGTAAAATTGGATTGATATAAATTCATGTTGGTTGGAAATTTATGCATAACATTAGAGACTTATTGTACATTGTATTTCTATTTCATGGTAAATGGTAAAAACCATTGTGGAAAAAGATGATAAATCACGCAATAGAACCAATTACAATATGAATCGGATGATGACAATAATTATTAGGAATGCGATACTCAATGATATGAGGAAGAAACCATTGTGTAAAAAAAAAAAAAATACCTCAATACGACCCTGTATAGATCTAATAAATATCATTGTGAAAAAACATTAGAATACTCTATAGGATCCTATATTATTAATATATACATCAGGAGATAATGATTGTTGTGATGATGATATTATTAATATATACATCAGGAGATTATGATTGTTGTGATGATGATATTTTTAATATATACATCAGGAGATAATGATTGTTGTGATGATGATATTTTTAATATATACATCAGGAGATAATGATTGTTGTGATGATGATATTATTAATATATACATCAGGAGATAATGATTGTTGTGATGATGATATTATTAATATATACATCAGGAGATAATGATTGTTGTGATGATGATATTTTTAATATATACATCAGGAGATTATGATTGTTGTGATGATGATATTTTTAATATATACATCAGGAGATAATGATTGTTGTGATGATGATATTATTAATATATACATCAGGAGATAATGATTGTTGTGATGATGATATTATTAATATATACATCAGGAGATAATGATTGTTGTGATGATGATATTATTAATATATACATCAGGAGATAATGATTGTTGTGATGATGATATTATTAATATATACATCAGGAGATAATGATTGTTGTGATGATGATATTATCAATATATACATCAGGAGATTATGATTGTTGTGATGATGGTATTATTAATAAATACATCAGGAGATAATGATTGTTGTGATGATGATATTATTAATATATACATCAGGAGATAATGATTGTTGTGATGATGATATTATTAATATATACATCAGGAGATTATGATTGTTGTGATGATGATGATGATGACATTCTCACTTGAAAAACTCTTTCCGCTCCAGCTCTGACTTCAGGGGAACATGCTTCAAGAATGAAGCAATCTCTAGAAACTCTGTCCTAAAATAAACGTAGTTTGGCGTCAAACACATATTAATACAAGCACAGGGGTCTATAGTTATCCTTGGGTCAATATTATGTAATATATATATGTGTAGTTTATTACATAGTATTGACCCCAGAATAACTATAGACCCCTGTGCATACACGGAGATATATCAAGACCATTCTCAACATATCATTTAGGTTTATTCTAAACGATGCTGGAGATTTTATCTAAAATTTGGTTTAAAGATGTTATACAACCTTTTTTCAATCACATCACAGCTTCCTGGGAATTATACCAGTACTAGGGTAGGGAAAAGTATGTTCTCCAGGGACACACTACAATAAAATATTTGGGTGCTATAGGAAATTCAAACCTTGATTGTCTGGTCCCAAGCCCCAGATGTTAACCACCAGGTCACCATGGAATCTGCATTGTTCCACCTACCCCCATTATTTCCAAGTTTCATTTTCTTTATTATAAGCCAACAAATAGTAATGATTGAAAAATCCAAATCACATGTTGAACATCTACTTTTGTTAACATGGGGTTTAATGCCATGTCAACAGAACTTCAATTATTTCACAGCTTTCCTGGATCTCTTCAACACTAGACAGGGCTCTGCAGTGTCTTGCTCAAGGATACTCCCACAAAAAAATTGTAGTGCAGCTGGTGAGGAATGAACCTTGGACCCTTATGTTTCAAGTCCTACACCTTAATCATCAGGCAATACAGGACCCAAGCAACTTCTATAGTTTCATCTATATAAACAGGCAGGACCCAAGCAACTTCTATAGTTTTATCTATATAAACAGGCAGGACCCAAGAAACCACTGAAAATCTCACATAATCAGGCACCCCAAAGCAACTTTTTGGTACTCACGTAAACAGTCTATCCTGAAGCAATGACACAACCTTAGGTCGTTGTTTGGGGTCATTATTCAAACATTCATCCTGTATACGTAGTTTAAAGGTTTTTGTCAGATCCCCTGTTAAAGACAAAAAAGACTTAAATTGGAAAAGAACTTGTTAAAGGCAGATTAATTTGAAAAAAACAAACAAAAACGAGTAGAAATCAGAGATTCAGAAAAAAGGTTCATTTTCCTAGCTTATTTCTGCATTGCATCTCTTAACCTATATTCTGGGTACTCATTAAAATGTCTTGAGACATATCAAATGGATACCAATAAAAAGGATAGTATCCAAACTTCTCTGTATTAAATAACTTTTAACCCCAGTATTAGGCTAGGGCTCTGAGCCATCTAGTTCAGCTTTTAAATCACTTCTTAATATAATAGCCTAAACTAACCTTGAAAAAATCTACAATGCCTTTGTCTCACACCCCTTTATCAATTTTAGGTGACAAGCAAATTATCTGAAATGACCTGAATTAGATGAAATGCAAGTCATTTAAGATTTCTTTTTCGTATGTTTACACCAACTGCTCATACCAAGGTTATCTAGTTTCTCCATTAATGCCTCGATCATTACAGCAAAAGCATAAATATCTCTGGAATGTCCATATTGCACATCTGTTACCAAATTCCCTTCCTGTGAAAAAACAACACATTTTTTTAACAAATAAATCAACGAGGGCTGTAGGAATGTTTAACAGCACATATGGAAACTTAATGCATTGGGTTATATCAAGGAATGATATCAAAATTTATTTTTCAAAATAAAACATGCATATTCATAGCAGTAATACAAAGTATAATCAGATACAAATGGCAGTTTTGTAGAGTAATGGTTGTTTTTGCCTGTTAGAATTATGAAAAAAAATACCCTAACTGATATATTTTACATTGTTTTAGAAGCAAGAACTTACAACTTGAACTGAACAGTCTGCTTCATGGATACATAACCAGTACTCACACAGAATGTGGATTAATGGAAGGTCACAAAGTGTACCTTGCTTCTCACAGGATTTAAACCAATGACCCTCATGTCCAGAGTCTACACTTTTCCCATGAACCACTGTTCTCTCCAAAAAATGTTCAAGTGTAAGTTTAAAGGAAAGGAAATATTGTTGTGAGGAATTCTTTTTTTGTCCCAAAAATACTGACATAATAGATTTCATGAAAGTGGTAACTAATGCTAGATAACTTACTAGCTCCTCTGGGGTCAAAGTGTCTTCTTGTCTGATCATTTTAGTTTCATCAAGACGCTGCTGGGTAACTGCTGTAAATCGACAGGCATGTTCAAGTCCGCCAAGCCGCCAGCTACCATCACCGCTCACATACAAACAGCCAGCGTGTATGTTATTATGCGAAATCTTTGCCTGTATATAAAATTTACCATGATTAACCAATTTTCCCATAATAGGATTTATAATTGTTTTAAATACAAAGCAACAGCAGTTGACAAAAGATGTGCGAATAAAAAACACATTTTCTACATGATATTTGGTAGAAACCATTGTAACAAAAGACTCAAACTGCTCATAAGGAACTCCTTTAAGCAGATGTGTCGATGTATTCTAGGGTAAGGGCCTAGGGGTCGTCATTCACCACGCACCTCTTCCTTTACTGCCTTTTGTTATCAATAGACAAGTATTAGAGAATAAGGAAACATGAGCTTTTAACATGTCATAATAAAAGCATTGATGCAATTGATTTCTAATGATATTTGACCAGTTTGTTGCAGACATCTGGAAAACATTGTGGGGAAAAAAAGAAATGTTCTCTTTTTTATCTTACATGTTTGAAATTGAAACAAATATTGCACATCACAGGTTTCCCATAGTTTCTCAAGACCATGCTTTGTTCTATAAAACATGTCATGAGAAAACTTCAAGACTTACCCTATCATGTAGAAATTCCAGCCCCTCCAAGACATTGTGAAGTCCAGCACAGATTTCCGAAGAAGACATTTTAGGTAGATGCATTTCAAGAGGAATAACTTTTTCTGTTATCAGACAAGGACCATTACTTCCCTCTTCAAATCCAACATAATGGAGAATGTATGGATGGCGGAGGCTTCGTAGTTGCTAAAAAATATGTGAACAAATGAAGGAAAAGTCGACAATTGTTTTATTTCACCAATGGACAGAGGACATATAGTAAACTAGAAATAGACTGATGATAAATATAAAAGCTGAAAAGACTGAAATTCCTCTGCTTTAAAGGCATCATTATGTTTGTTTGTTTGATTGATTTGTTTTACATCGATTGTGAAGGAAGCTTAACTAAGCCTATTGAAAGTCACTCTCAATGACTGCTTCCTGGATACTACACCAGTACTTGTGTCAATTTGTGGGTTAGTCTAACTTGCCTACTTGGAACCCAGGATCCTCGGTACCACTGTTGTCCACAGGTAAATAGGGTTTGTGTTAGGGAGGGATGGACAGTAAAGCCAGTCATCCGGTTAGCTCAATAGGTCTATACAAAAGAATGTAATACCCTGGCCGTTTTGTCAATTTTTTCACTTAACTTGTTATCATGTTTACTGTAATGTGGCAGCAAGATAAGTGTTGAGGTGGTGGCAAGTTAGAAACCCACTGTGTGTACATTTTTTTTTATTTTTCATTTTCAGTTATGATAATTGGCAGAAATGACTTGAGGCTGTACTATGGTCTATAGACCAGATATGGAAACATCTTAAGAAAATCTCTTTAATACATGTGTGGTCTAGATTTAAGGGGCTTGACTTAATAAGTACATGGTCACTTTCCACCGCACTCATTTAAAAAAAGCAATTTCAAATCATTAAATGTGGTGAAGATTTCCAGGTTTAACCCACAAATTGGCACGAGTACTGGTTTATTATCCAGGAAGTAGTCATCTAGAGTGGCTTTCATAAGCTCTAAGTTCCCTCCACAATCAATATAAAACAAATAAGGTATTTTTAGGTAAACAATGTAAACAAACAACTTTGAGTAGCTGAATCATTCATCAACAGACACTTTTTGAAGAAAAAAAAAACATGTAAAGCGAGGAAATATCTCCACTTGAAACTTTGAAAATGTCATGTTTACTATGTTGCTAAGCCTTTCCTCCTTAAAACAATTTACGCTGTGACACTGCAACCCTAGATGTATTGAAAGGTTGAAGATTCGAGCCCAACACCTGGTAAATTCAGAGATTCCTACACATTGCTTGATTAATCATTCACTAGAAGTAAGAATAGTGAAAAACCTTTGCTAAGCTTCTTAGAAGGTCTTCTTTCTCCCTCTCTTTCGTGCGCAACCGGAATAAACTGATTTCGTCATCGTTTGCTAGACGACCATTTTCTATCTCCCAGGGTTCACTTTGGTAAGACTCGCCCCAAACGCAGTCATGAAGGATACTGTTTTCAGCCCCCATAACAAGACACCGTCAATTGAGCGTATTTGTTTGTCAAAGAGGCATTATTTGCATAAGTTTTGACATGTGTACAATTTTCGCTATTTTTAAAGCGGAAGTTATCAATTTTTCATTCGGAGTGCTCGTTTGTTCGAATAGTGCGTATCGCGTTCCAAGCATCCTTGAATCGAACACAATATTCGACGAATCGTTCTAATGATTTTTTGGTAAATAGATAATTCGTAGATTTTAACACATTCTTGTTCACACTGCGGATGCAAATTCACATTTACAAACCTTTTCACAAGTAGTCCAAGCTGTAGGAATATGGCCCATCTTTTTTTAACAATTGTCAAAAATATCGCAAAATATCCGTGAAAGACTATTTATGATTCAACATCATCGGTATGTTTGCCGCAAACAGAAAAATCGCTCTTCATGAGAGAATTTTCATTTTGTCACAATATTATCAAAATTCGACTGAGGGAAAAGTAAAAGTTTCAATAAAGTAGAGGATTAAATTACGCCGCTATTGTTTCGCTTTGTTCTATATAAAACACGCCTCACTGAAGCCATACAGTTAACATACCATTTAACGAATCAATTTTTTTTTACGCGCTGGATTTACAAGTGATATTGTGTTAAGAAGAGGGTAGTTTTGTAAATAACAGGGATGAGAAACATTTATAAATGGTGATTTAGTTTTGGCATAGTTTCGGTTTTTTCCTTAGTTGATTAAACGGTAATTCATACTTTTATTTTACTTTCATTAAACATTAAATGTGAATTCTTATCATTACTAAGTCTCACTATGAAACACCTTCAAAAGATAGGTTGATATCTTCTTTTGTTAGACTTAATTTCTAACCAACTAACATAGTGGAATACTTAATTATACTGGCTTTAAGCGGCTTAATCGGCGCAAAGACTGTCAGAGGTATCACAATGGAAAGTTTGAACCCAGATTTAATCAAATGAGAGACATTGTTATCTATGTCTAATCAAATCTACTTATTTCTAGATTGAATATTTTTTATCAAACAAGGACCCAAAACTGGCGTAGTGTTTATCGGATTTTCGGGTTTCGGATTTTTTTCGGATTCGAGACCAGTAGGCCTAGGTTTGATTCCTGATAGAGTCGAACAGATTGACTGTTGTTGCATTAAGGCAATACGCTTTGCCCTCGGTCGAATACTGGTAACGCCATTAGAAATCGTATCTAACTGTCAATGTGTTGAAAATTGCGTTTTAAACCAAAATAACAATAAAAATGATATCATGAAAGGGAAGCTTGTGTGAAACATAGTTAAAACATTTCCCCAGTGTGTTGGTAAAGTGATCGAACATTGTTATTGTTAACCTATTCTGCTGGTGCCTCCTTTGACATGTTAAAGAAAGATCTGACATGTCAGATTAGACTGTTTTTCAAATTCTTTGATCGACGCTGACAAAAATCATGTCACGTGGAAGAAAACTGAAGCCTGATTACACTGGTTACGTCAAGCGGACGTCATTATCCGACGACTTCCGGTCGTTAGTGGTTGCCAAGCCGACACTTCCGGTGTCAAGGCCGGTACCCGGCGACAATTGCCCCGTGTGCTTGAAGGAATTCGTTGACCCTCGGATTTTACCTTGTTACCACACGTTCTGTCGACGTTGTTTGCAATACGCCATCGACAAGGCTTTGCCGGACCCCGATCAAGATAGGGGTTTTACGTGTATATTGTGCGGATTCTTTGTGAAGGTAAGATATAGGTTATTGTTTTCGTTGGTGTGATAGGATGTAACATCATGGTAACTCCTTTTCGAATTATGTTTCAAAAACCGGTTAATTAGTGTTATGTTTTATTTAGATTCAAAAGTGGAGTAGTCTTCCTAGGAGGTGAAGGATGAAGGCGCGATGACAAGATCAGGGCGAAACAAAGACCAACAATAGGAGGTGAAGGATGAAGGCGCGATGACAACATCAGGGCGAAACAAAGACCAACGATATTGGTCGTATTGACATCCCTCAATTGCTCTCTGGATGATGGTTTCTATGAATATAAGATCAGTTCAGATATCAAAACTGAAACTGGTTTCGATCAAGAAAACAGTCTGTAATACAACTGGAAATACTCCACAAACAAACACGCCTTTTTAATTTATAGGTCCCAGACTATTCCATACCGCGGACAGAATGGGCGGAGCAAATACCAGCTAGGACAGCCCCAAAAGAGGACGTGAAGGATGGAAATAGTTCAGATGACACCGACTCATACAGTCATATCATTGGACAGAAAGGTATGTTTGTGATTAAACTCAGTGACCTCCAAGGCTTACGTTTGTATCGTGTTTAACATCGTATCAACACTTTTCAGTAATGTAACGGCTTTCCTGGATTCACCAGTACTAGGCTAGGGCTCCGTAGTGACTTTCGGAAGGTCACTCCAAGTCTAAGTGGTAAGAATACAGTACTTGTAACAACTTGGCCCTTTTCCGCGTGTGTTCAAATTCTGGTGACGGCATCATTATGAGACGGGCATCGGGCATATTTGAAATAATGTTGACGCGATATAGAACCCGTATGAATATATCAATGTGATGAAACACCTTTCAGTTAACAATGTTAAGGTTATATTACAAATTTTCAAAGATGTGACTTACTCTCTCTTTGGTCCAATCCACTTCTTGTATCGTATTAAACACCGTGACAAAATATCTTCCATTATATTACTGCTTTACTTGAATTCCCCAGTACTAGATAAGGGGCCTAAAGTGCTTTGCTAAGGGACACTACAATATAACCTGCGGCGCCGGTGGAAATCGAACCCTGCACCAGGCGACACAAACACACAATCCCGTTCCTTACGGGAAGCAAACCCACCGGTACCGACATTTCACCCCTGTCCCCCCACTTAGAAATGTCATTTGTAACACAGTTATAGCTTGGATCATCGAAATTAGGACCAAATCCGTGTATAAGCTTATCTTTATACTCAGTTATGCTTATAAGCCAATACTCAACACATTGACCTACATTATTTCAGAGCGCGATATCACGAAGGAGTGGATACTGGAATGGCAGCTTTCCGCCTACTCCAAGTCGAACTTCCACCAACGGGGTCTGGATCCTTACGAGAGGACTGAAAAGGGGTTCCGTTATGTAAGAAACCTAAAGGTTACAGACGAACAAGCTGATACCGGAAATGATGGTCAACCGGAAGTTACCGATACCGGAAGTGATGATGAACCTGAAGTGAAGTTTACAGAGAGAGCGTCCGGTTCCGGTTGCGATGATGTTCAAGGTGAACCAATTGGAGAAAGCAAGATAACGGCTATTACTCATTATAATGATGAGATTATCATTTATGACCAGGGTACTTAAATCAATTGTTTTCTATTTAATTATTTTTCTTGAACCTGTTCTTAGACGGAGAAAGCATTTCAAGCTTCTGTTCGATTTTAATTGAGTGTTTGATCCATTCATTTCTGTAATAGTCTTCCTTTTTGTTAATGGCGCATATCCTGGGATAAAAGGATATCCCATCTAAAATGTAGACAATAGTAATACGTTTTTGATGAAGGCTTTTGAAATAAATTGAGGTTCCGGCAATCATTCCGTCCCTGTATTTGGTAAATCATAGTTCAGTGTTTTATTGGTTTCAAACGCCGTTTTAACGTTCCATTATAAAATGTTAGTATCAAGATAAAAAACTTATCTAGTCATATGATATTCTTTTATGGAAACATCATGCATCTCATAAACTGTGTTGCAGAAGATCTCATAGAGTTATCGTTCGTTCCTAAGCACACCCTATATGTGAGAATAGCTGCAGCAGTACTCTTGTAGAGACTGACAGCAAACTCCTCACAGTGCTCTCCCTTAATGGGATTGATCACTGCCAACACAAATGTCACATGACCATCCGCTTAGAAACGAAAATGACGTTTAAAACATGGCGGCGACACCCGAAAAACAAACCATTTATGATTTATTTGTAATAAACACAAACTATTTTTTTATTCAAATGGTCAGCAATCAACAAAAGAAGACATTATACCTTAATTGAGCACTATAAACAGAAAAAAACTTTAAACTTTATTATCACGATTTACAGGTCTGTCAGAGGTTCTCATCTATAATCCCGATTTGACCATTAAAACGGCCTTGACATTCAGATCTGTGTTCGGCCTTGCCATTCTAGACGACGTCCTCTACATGACAAACCCGCATGATCTCTGCATAAACGTGATCGACTTAAAAACAATGGAAGCCAAACCGGATATCAACATCACCATGAAATGCTACGGGATAACCTCTCTTGGTGAAGAGCTTGCCGTGTTGCTATGGGACGTTGACGACCGCGATTTGCATATCTGTTTCCTTGACGACTGCTGCGTCACGGGTGGATATATACCTCTAATGTCAGGAGAACTGAAGTTCAAAACCCCGCGAAAACTTGCAGGATGCCCAAGGACTCGGCTCCTGTACGTGAGCGATTCGGAATCCGGGATTGTGAAGTGCTTCCGGCCAGACGGGAAGTTGAAATGGGAGAGAATCGTGTACGACGCAGGGGAGATCACCGTGTTTAACTGTTACCCGATCGTGGCGCGCAGGTTCACGCACTCGATCGACGTTTTGACGGAAAGAGGCGAGTTTGTCGGTCGGCTGCAGTCGGAGGATTACGGTCTTATCTCGCCGAACGTTCTCTCGGCAAACACCGACAAATCGAAGCTCGTAATCTCCGACCACGATCATATGGTACATACGTTTAAAATCAAGACGAAACCGCGGGAAAAAGTTCAAGACCAAAACGCAGTAAAGTCCACTGGCCAAGAAAATGACTCCTGTAAATGCTCTATTTTATAAGATTTTAATTAATGGTACACGTATATCTGTTCCATGCAAACGTTTCTAAATCACAACACGAATCATTGACAAATTTTGAAGTAAACACGGTTATTTCTACGATCAAATCGATTTACTCACTAATGACTTTTTCAGGCTCTGTGACTCATATATTGACTCTAATGAAATGCTCTTTACTTCTATAACTTTACCGATTTACGTATATAAATATTTATACAACTTGTCGCAGATCATACATGGGGATTATACAGACTTGCTTTCAGAATCTAAGCCTACCGGCACAGATAACATAGTATCCATAAAGTTTATTTATACAGTTATATGATCATATATATGTATATCTGACTATGAAAAATGTGTATGGCATATGAATACGACGACAACATGCACCTTGACATTAATCTGGCAACCCATTTGAAATCACTTTAGATTCTTTCCAGTGGGTCTTACAGTGCTGGAACCGACTTCGTGCATCTGCAAACAGGTTGGACCCAGGCCAGCCGCAAAGCGAATTGGCGACTGGCCTGTGATCTAATCTGACTGCTTCTCTGAGTATCTTTCCTCATCAAAAACATGCCAATATTTAAGGTTTTGGAAAAGCAGACGACACAAAAATATATTTTAGAAAAATACCCAGCATTCAAAGGGTTGAATAATTATAAATATATAGAATAAATAGAGTAAGGACATACATATTGCAGACGTAGCGTGTATTGATTACTAAAATCCATACAAGTCCTAAACAAACCGGTTGTGTATGTATTTTATCTAATATGTTTATCGTATTTAGTTATATATCGGTATAGCCTGTCAACACTACACTATTTCAGTTATTTTGCGATGCCCGACACATAATGATGAAGAAAGCCCTTACTTTATCACCAAAACGGGCTGGTTAACCCGAGTAAAACAATCGGCATTCCGCAATCCAGTCGGGAGACTACCTCATAATAAAGTCCAAATGTCGTCACCGGCATTTGGACCCATGGTGAGAAGGGGCCATGTGACTATTCCATCTACGTCTTTCTTAATCTGGCCACACATTGGAATGGTCTGGGTTTGAAGATGACGTCATACACAAAGTCCCCGCCCCTCGGGTCACATGACACATGTTTGCCCGGGGCTGGGAGGAACGTCCAGCGCTGGAACAGTGATATGAGATACATGGATATCCGCGCCATTCCCAGGCTCATTCCGGGACACTTCCGGCGACCCAAACCGAACGGCATCCAACTGAAAGGTGAACATAACCGGAAGTTGTATGCATAAAGTTTAAAGAGATAAAGTGGTCAACAAAAGACAAATGCACCCAACTGAAACATTAAGATAACCAGAAGTTGTTTAGAAATTAAAGAGATAGATTGAGCAACAGGATGCAAATGCATCCAACTGAAAGGTAAACATAACCAAAAGCTCGATTTTTAGGTTTAAAGGGGTAAATTGACTGACAGAAGATACATGAATCCAACTGAAAGGTGAAATGAAAAACCAAGAATTTGGAATTTTAGAGTTTAAAGAGATAAATTGAACAACAGGAGACAAATGCATCCAACTGAAAGGTGAGACTAATCAGAAGTTTACCTGATTGATATGGAAACTCTTCTATGAAAAAGATACACCGATGGCGCTGCAGAAGTCAGAGAAACTATTACTAACTATAACTTTCTGTGATTTCATTGCATGATCTTGTTTGTACCTCTGGACGTACTACATGTACCTCTATTTACCTTTTTCATAAAGGGATGGGTGTTTTGTAGAAGTGTACATACTACATATGTATCTAGATTATTTACCTTTTCATATAGAGATGGGTGTTTGGTAGAAGTCTGCCGTTTTCATCCAGAAACCTCTCAGGTCGAAATGTCCATGGATCTCCCCAAATGGTCTCATCATGATGAACGTACCACACATTTGCAAGGACCTTTAACGTTATAGAAAATGAAGAATTTTTATTTCATTCATATAAAGGATTTTTTTGGTCTAATAAATATCGATTTTTTCACCGCGTTGACATTATCTAGGTCATGTTGCGATGCCCGACTAATGACAGTGGAGGAATAGCCCATGACTAATCCATTCATTATTCACTCCCTCACTCACTCACTCATTCATTCATGAATACATATATCCACTCATTTTTACATTTATTAATTCATTCACTCATTTACTCATTCATTCATTCGTTCATTAAACCACTCACTTACCCATTCATGCATGAAGTCGTTCATGTGTCCACTCACTCAACTCAATTATTCACCAAATTACTCAGATGATCATAATATAAGTCACCAGCTCATAAGCTTAAAACATAGAACGTCTTTTTAAAGTATTTCCGTATCCCTGCTTTACCTGAGTCCCGGCCTTGACCTAATACTCGTCCAAGGTCGTATCTAGGGAGCACACGTGGGGCAACAAGAACGGAACGGGCGTGGCGTATCGGGCCGTCTCCATGACAACGGCCTCAACAAACGGACAGTCGTGTCTGTCATTGGCGGTTGGTTCCCTGTTGACCCCAATAACCCGGTCAATCTCCTCTTGTATCCTTATCTGGTACCCGGGGTTGTTTATCAAACATAGTAATGCGCTCGGCAGGACGGTTGATGTCGTTAAGATACCTTAAAAGAAGATGTGTAAATACATGTCCGAAGATGTAAGATACCTTAAAAGAAGATGTGTAAATACATGTCCGAAGATGTAAGATACCTTAAAAGAAGATGTGTAAATACATGTACGAAGATGTAAGATACCTTAAAAGAAGATGTGTAAATACATGTACGAAGATGTAAGATACCTTAAAAGAAGATGTATAAATACATGTACGAAGATGTAAGATACCTTAAAAGAAGATGTGTAAATACATGTACGAAGATGTAAGATACCTTAAAAGAAGATGTGTAAATACTTGTACGAAGATGTAAGATACCTTAAAAGAAGATGTGTAAATATATGTACGAAGATGTAAGATACCTTAAAAGATGTGTAAACATATGTACGAAGATGTAAGATACCTTAAAAGAAGATGTGTAAATACATGTAAGAAGGTGTAAGATACCTTAAAAGAAGATGTGTAAATACATGTACGAAGATGTAAGATACCTTAAAAGAAGATGTGTAAATACATGTACGAAGATGTAAGATACCTTAAAAGAAGATGTGTAAATACATGTACGAAGATGTAAGATACCTTAAAAGAAGATGGGTAAATATATGTACGAAGATGTAAGATACCTTAAAAGAAGATGTGTAAATACATATACGAAGATGTAAGATACCTTAAAAGAAGATGTGTAAATACATGTACGAAGATGTAAGATACCTTAAAAGAAGATGTGTAAATACATGTACGAAGATGTAAGATACCTTAAAAGAAGATGTGTAAATACATGTACGAAGATGTAAGATACCTTAAAAGAAGATGTGTAAATACATGTACGAAGATGTAAGATACCTTAAAAGAAGATGTGTAAATACATGTACGAAGATGTAAGAAACCTTAAAAGAAGATGTGTAAATACATGTACGAAGATGTAAGATACCTTAAAAGAAGATGTGTAAATACATGTACGAAGATGTAAGATACCTTAAAAGAAGATGTGTAAATACATGTACGAAGATGTAAGAAACCTTAAAAGAAGATGTGTAAATACATGTACGAAGATGTAAGATACCTTAAAAGAAGATGTGTAAATACATGTACGAAGATGTAAGATACCTTAAAAGAAGATGGGTAAATACATGTACGAAGATGTAAGATACCTTAAAAGAAGATGTGTAAATACATGTACGAAGATGTAAGAAACCTTAAAAGAAGATGTGTAAATACATGTACGAAGATGTAAGATACCTTAAAAGAAGATGTGTAAATACATGTACGAAGATGTAAGATACCTTAAAAGAAGATGTGTAAATGCATGTACGAAGATGTAAGATACCTTAAAAGAAGATGTGTAAATACATGTACGAAGATGTAAGATACCTTAAAAGAAGATGTGTAAATACATAAAAGGGGCAAACTTTTGCTTAAAAAGAAAGTCATATGCATGTTATTTGTCAAGGACCAAACATATTTACCCTAAAGACAAGTTACAATCCATCCCCCCTAGTTAATAAAGTGCCAACTTGCATGCAATCTGAGTCAAAAAGGGCATACTATGCTTAAAATTAAAGTCAGATGTATGTACTTTGTCAGGGACCAAACATAATGACCCTGAAGGTGTGTTAAAATCCATTTCATCACTAGTCAATGAGATACCAACTTGCTGGAAAAATTTATCTGAGTACGAAGAGGGGCATTATTTGCTTAAACTCAATGTCAGATGTATGTACTTTGTCAGAGACCAAACAAAATGACCCTAACATCACTTTATAATTCATTAGTCTTTAATCAATAATAAGATACGCTTATATGTGACACCGACGCAAACACTGACGCCGATGCCCGGATGTGAAGTATAGAATTCCCTATTCTTAGAATAGTCGAGCTTGAAACAATAATAAAACATCTTTAAGCGACCCAAAGTCTAAACAACAATATTTGAGAGGATTACTACCTGCTGTTAAAACATCTGTCAGAATGATTGCTTTAATCAAGTCGTCTGATAGAATATCTACTTTTCGGGGATTGATATCTCGATAATGCAGGAACCAATCAGTAAGCCCTCTTCTGTTGTCTTCAGATCTGGAATCCTGAGTTTTGAATATAAACATACAAATTTATAACACAAAGGTTCAGTTTAAGAATATAACGGTACAGTTTAAGAACAAATATACATTTTTAGAATACAAGGAAATATTTTAAAATACATGTTTAGCTATATCAATAAAAAGGACACAGGCTGTCTTTGAATGGTGATCAACTCTTAGAGATTAAAAAAAAAGATATGACTCCAATCATTTGAAACATCTAATCGATTTCAGTTAAAATTAATTCAATAATGCCTGATTTATAATAAATGGTAATAAACATCAAGTTTCGGACTCCTCTAAAGGTATTTCCCGTATAGCAGGGACCTTCATGAACGAGTTCATGTGCAAAATCTTGCGGAATGTATTTGATAAATAATCAGACACCTACCTGTTGCGCATAGAAATATTTCTCGACGAGCTTTCTTTGGGCATCCGTAAGTCTGTCCAGTTTTTGCTTAAAGTATGGAAATATCCAAAGTAGCACTGGTAGATGGGTAATCGTTGTGTTTACCAGTGGATTTAAAAAGAAATCCTGCTGGCTCGAGTATTCAAAGAAATGCCCAACCATCTCATCCGATGCCTCTTCTCCGATTAGCTGAAATGTATCATGTGTCTAGATTTTGATTGGTTGATAAGCTGCAATATATCACGTGTCTAGATTTCTATTGGTTGATAAGCTGTAATTTATCACGTGTCTATGTTTTGATTGGTTGATTGGCTGCAATATATCACGTGTCTAGATTTCTATTGGTTGATAAGCTGAAATATATACCACGTATCCAAATGGGTGATCGGATTTTGGCTCATATACCGTATTTTCTTGTACTGTACACAGATATATTTCCAAAGCGTTTTAACAAGATCTGTTCATCTCTCCTCACATATTCTCGAGTGGGAAAGTAGTCAACAGCTTAAAAACAGCTTCAAAATATGTATATATATCACAACTGATAATGTCACTAGTATGTATGAAATGCAAATACAATATCATTCAAAATGATGCTAAACACTTACATTTACATTGAACTACTTAACGTACACCCTTATAGGAAATGTATTATAAGCCGGGATCAATTTACCCAAAATATTGTAACCCTACACTTATATCCGAGGTGTATGTTTCAGCTCACGGAAATGCCCGAGTAGTTCCGATTGGTCATTTACGTCTCATTCTTACCCATTCGGAACACCTCGGCCATTTCTTAAAATTAAAATAACCTCGGAGGTAATGGGGAGCCATTTTGAAAGTAGGTCATTGACGAAGGGCATGTCCGTTTGCAATCGTATCTACCCGGCAATCCCCGACACAAGCCGGGGATTACCGAGAAGATACGATTGAGAAAATATGAAACAAAGATGTGTTGATTTCATAATCTTTTATGAAAACATTCTAAAAAACCCATTCAATTGTGATGTATAACCAATTTGTGTGTATTTACACAAATATATAGTGTCTCTGTGCATGTTGTGATCATGTGAGTTACCCGCCGGAAAACAGCCGAATTACCCCAGGATTTCTGGTGTATTCACGAACTGCTAACGAGGTATATCTACCGACTTGTGACGGGGATTGCCGAGTAGATACGATTGATTCTTACCAGCATTGACATGACGTTAATTATCGATTGTTTGATCATTTCGACGGGTTCAAACGCTCCTCCATTTACGTTCTCTATCTGCACCATCAGTCTATGGATTTCCTCCTTGACGATTTCCTCGAATTGTGGTATCCCGTTGCCATGGAAATTGACACCTTGCACGAAGGCCTTCTTGGCAGAAGCATGTTCGTTCTCGTTGTTGCTGAAACTGATGCAGTTATGGACGTTTATCACTCCGGATACCACAAAGTTTGGCCTTTTAGAGAAGGCGTGTCCTTGTTTAACGAATGCTTTGTTGATTGCGTCAACAGAATTGAGTACCACAATGGTACTACCAAATACTTTGATCTGGAAAAGCGCGCCAAACTCGCGGGCAAGTTCATAGAACTGGTGCTGCATTCGACTGGGTTTGATTTTTAGGGCGGAGCCTATTAGCGGATACCCTTTAGGCCCCGGGATTGATGCACCATATCGGCGGGCTGAATGGTAATATATGTACAGGGACGCTGTTACCATGACAAACACTGCCAGTAGTAGAAGATCCATTGTTTGGTCTGGTGATACTCTGAAATTGATTCATTAATAGCAATCAGGGTAGCGAAGGAAAATACTTTATAATGTGCTTTAACCCTTTACCAAACGCCAGATTTTCGACTGTCCCAAATTGAAAGAGTTTGCAGACGACATTTCAAAATGCGACCAAATCGAAAAACAATCTTCTGATAGGGCAGTAAACATGGTGGGAAAATGAGAAATTACTCGTTTAGAGCCGTCTGCAATAAACTGGTCAAATATCGTTATTGTTTGGTAATGGAATAAACCAAAGTTAAACTCCTCTGCTTGAGATAGATTCATAAGACTGTAATTAACTTCATTGACGTCCCTTGTTTATGACATATAAATGTAAATATATTGACGTTATATATCTATCATAAATGCACGTATTGATTGTTAGTTTTCTTTGTAGTTTATGTCGATTTTAAGGGTGTTTAAGGAAAGACCTTGGTTGGTCAGTGTTATCTTCGACACTTAATGGCGTCATTGAGAGATAAGTTGTAATGCTCAAATTGCAAAGCAGTTATCAAGCTCATGTCGGAAAGCAGCCGTAAGTCTTAAAATAACATTTTTCAATTTCCTTCATAGGAAAAAATACTCATAAGTGTGGGGGACCGCCGAAATATGACTAAAATACTGTTGAAACGGCACACCACCCTTATTCATACACCAATGCGTAATCAGCCGACTAAGAAAAAAAAAGAAAAAAAATCAGGTCACCAGGGCTTAGAATGAAATTTGGCAAAATGTCTAAGAGCCATTTTAGAGTCAAATGTCTAAGAGCCGTTTTAGAGTCAATGCAATCCATGTTTGCATTTAGTAAAAGTTACTTTGCTCACAGCTGAGGAAACTTAGACATTACAATTCTATTAAAAAGTGTAAATCAGCTTTACTTTTGTATGCTAGGTACTAGAGAATAGCAACTTTAATTAAATGAAGTTCATATTTAAGTATTTTTGACCGGTATACAATAAATAAGTGTCTATTTAGTTCGAAAGCGTTGCAATAGTTTTGAAATCCATCGCATAACGATTGTTAATAGTTAGATATATTGAAATATTCTGGACCAATTTTGCCTTCAGTGGCTTTTTTTCCATTATGTAATGTAATGTATTCAAAACCTGAATTCTTTCAACGACATTTCTTTATTTGACTTGCAAGTTGACTTGTGTATGAACAAACATATGTAATATATAAGGATGAAGTCATTTAACTTAGGATAAGGTATAACACATAAAAGAAATTAGCGTTCAAATCATCAAAATTCATCCACCCAATACTTACCCCGTTTAGCGTCTGTCTATTTGTTTAGCAAAGAATTCCGATCACAACATAACAACCGCTTTCATTAAGTTGTCATTTACTCTCACAAAATAACGAATAATGCTCGACTGAACAAGAGAAACAAAAATACTATGTTGATCAAATTGTGGTTACACCCTCTATAAGTAACGTTGAATCATCAATCATCTCCCGTGAAAAAAAATCGCCTATTCAGATTATGTTAGTAAACCAACACCGGGTTTTATGTGTACTTTAATAACAGATATATCCTTTCCAAGCTTAAACTTTGACATGTTTATTGTTGTTTTGTTTTGAAGAAAAAGCTTAATAATTCTGCCATTTCATGCGAAGCCTATACTCCCTTATAGTGCTGGAACCGACTTCATGCATAAGCAAACCAGTTGGATCCAGCCAAGTCGCCAAGTAAATTGGCCTATGATCTAACCTGTTTGATAATCTGTGTATCTTTACTCATCAAAATTAAGCAGGTATTCAAGGTTTTGGGAATGAGGACGATTCAAAAATCTACATTTAGAAAATTACCAAGCATTTTATGGGTTAAATAGTCAGCCATTTAAAGGCACATAAAAGAAGATTAATGCTATATCAAACTATATTATTTGATAAACTTTTGGTCAGATTTAAATAGTTACCATCAAAAAACCTCATCAGCACAACTTAAACTTGAAAGCCAACAAGAAATAACCCCAATTAACCAGTTTAATAATTCAGATTGTGTGATTCTTCACACCTGACATTGACAGTTGATACATACATGTTTGAACCGACCAATCAGAATTCGTTATTTTGAATATGTAAACAAACAGGTTGTCTATAAACATGATCGAATTGGAGACAACTATATTTCGAGCACAAAATAACTTATGTTAAAGGAGTCTATTTCATAGGATATCAATGCAATCGTGAATTAATTCTCATGACTTTTATGAACATAATAAAAGAACTTCATACATTTTTTCAGTAATTTATTTGTACTCACCTCCTATTATTTGCCTTTAACGACCGGACTGACCTAGTTTACCACTTGGGGAAATGATCGAGTGTGTATAACCTTACATGCGAAATATTTGGCTATTTCATGACGAGACTTTTTTTACATGGGTTGATGACCGACTGTAGCGTAAACATATACAGTACGTATGTACTTTTATAAGTTACAGTTTGCTTCTTTAAAGATACTCTCTCAGAGATGTGTGTATTTTGAGTTACAATCTTCCAAAATTGGTATTGACAATCCTTGTCACTAAACCAAAGTTTTCCATTTCTTAACTAATAATCTGCTTAAACTTCGTGCTTTCGTGAATTAAGGGGAAGTGAGCCGTCGCATTTGTCTAATCATCTTTGGGAAAGCCGGTCTATAAATAAATGGGTGAATTCTTCTTTTTTTTCTAATTTTCTGTTTCTGTTGCAAATATCTTAAAATGAGAACAACGGTATACATAGCTTAATTTGAGGAGTTTAACATGGGAATTGTTGATTTGAAAACACTGAGTCTCAAGTTTTTGTCTTTAAGCAGAACCAAGAGTGATCTTTAGCTAAGTTGTAAGCACTTGTTTCACAATCGATGTTAAATAGATAAGTTTAAACTATTATGAATTGTCCTTATACTTTAAAAGCATTTGTATCAATACTTTTACAGTGAAATAAACTGAAACGTGTCAACGTTTGTGTTTTAAATTACAAATCGTACTTTTTAAATAGTTATTACCTCCCTTTAACGTAAATATATTCTAATGCTAGCACTGTTGCAACATTGATTTATAATAATACAAGGAAGGCGGCAGCGTGGGAAACGGTGCCCAGTAGACCTGCACCAGAACGCCGGTCGGATAATTACATGTTCAAAACTACGTCAAAGATATGTAAGGACAAATTAGCAAATTACAAAAAGAAGAAAATTTACTAAGGTAGAGCTTTTTTTTTTATTTATTTTAACCCGAGATACAAAACGTTGTCCATGCCTGCGATGAGAGAGATTGAGCAGCCAGTGACGGAGTACTTCCGGATCGTTGTACCCAAAAGTAGTTCCATTTTTTTTAATTTTGATTTTCGACTCCTGATCACCATTTTACTAAACAACTTCAGGAAAATATTTGCGTAAGTCAAAACTGTTGAACATGGGTAGTATCTTAAATGAAAGCACAATATTGAAATGTGACACGTCATTGGAAGCGTATCGGAGAGACGATTCCAATGATGTGTTACCTTGCAATGTTGCTTAGCCCATCTTTGAAATAAGAGGGAATGATGTTTTTAGCTTACGCAAATCTTTAGCATAAAATGCTTTGTAAAACGGTACAATGGTGCATAGTTTTGCTAGTAGGAAATGAACTGGTCTCCTATACAGATGAAAGTACTGCAACGCTCTCATAAATTGTTTTGATTGCCTGTTGCCGCGGTTGGCGATTGCTATTTTTCTGCATTTTCAAACGAGTAATCAGAATTTTAAGAGCATGATTCAGTTCTTATTGAATCAAACCATCTATAGGTAAAGCTTCAGTTTTGAATTCTACGTTAAAAGAACTATGTTATAAAAGACTCAAATTAGCCCTGATGTAATGACTTTAACCTCCATCAGATTATTAAAGAAAAAGTTAAACACAGTTGGGTTTCTTTCAGCTTTCATTTATTTATCAAGCTTTGTTATGTTTTCCAAAACAAGCAGAAATCTGCAGATTCATCCAACGATTTCTTGGTCACCATTTTGTCTGAAACGAGAATAAAATCATTTCTTGGTTTAAGATGAAATTCGGCCAAAATTCCAAATGGTATTGCTATTGGATAAAAAATATATAGAGATTATGTGAAAATGTGTCGGATTTAATTATAAGACCAGTTAATGATGAATACATTAACTCGAAAACCTGTCAAATTTTCATATTGCCACCATGTTGGATTTCCAGGGAAGCGGAACAATGCTGAAGAAGCTGTAGATACGGGATTAGTTCCGACAAGAAATCTTTATCACACTATGGTGTAATATCTCACTACAGTGCGATATTGAAAACGAAAACTCTGAGAAATCCAAATATTTCTCCGATAAATCTATGATAAAAAGAGGACTATCAACTCCTTTCGATTGATATCTTAAATATCTCACGAGAATTGGTTGTCATCAGGTTGAATGAACGATGTTCGAAGAACGAGTTTTTTTCTATGAATAAACAAACACACATCTCCAGTTAAATCATAAGCGACCGACCGACCGACCGACCGACCGACCGACCGACCGACCGACCGACCGACCGACCGACCGACCGACCAACCGACCGACCGACCGACCGACCGACCGACCGACCGACCGACCGACCGACCGACCGACCGACCGACCGACCGACCGACCGACCGACCGACCGACCGACCGACCGACCGACCGACAGACCGACCGACCGACCGACCGACCGACCGACCGACCGACCGACCGACCGACCGAGACAGACCGAGACAGACAGACAGACAGACGACAGACCAGACAGACAGACGACAGACAGACGACAGACAGACGACAGACCGACAGACCGACAGACCGACAGACCGACAGACCGACAGACCGACAGACCGACAGACCGACAGACCGACAGACCGACAGACCGACAGACCGACAGACCGACAGACCGACAGACGACAGACAGACGACAGACAGACAGACAGACAGACAGACAGACAGACAGACAGACAGACAGACAGACAGACAGACAGACAGACGGACGGACGGACGGACGGACGGACGGACGGACGGACGGACGGACGGACGGACGGACGACAGACAGACGGACAGACAGACAGACAGACAGACAGACAGACAGACAGACAGACAGACAGACAGAGACAGACAGACAGACAGACAGACAGACAGACAGACAGACAGACAGACAGACAGACAGACAGACAGACAGACAGACAGACAGACAGACAGACAGACAGACAGACAGACAGACAGACAGACAGACAGACTTGTGAAAGAGCACACACTTATGCACACTGTTGACGTGTGTATAACCAACATAAACAAACAACGAAACAAAAAGATAAACAAACAGAACTATCACCAGAGTTCACACGTAATGCAAGACTAAGGTAAGTGCTCCGTGTTTGTGATTACTTACAGTTTTTCACATATGAAGGGCAAACTTAATTTGCAATCGGCATCGTGCCATTTGTAAGACTCGGAAAATAACAGACAGACACAATTCTGCGCCGCACCACCCCCTGGTTCACCGTGGCCCCAGTCTGTAAAGGTTGCTGATAAGCCCAAGTCCACCCATTGCCACACACCTTCCGTAGATATATCGTTTAGTCCAATCCAGTGGTTATTGTCTGCATATAAAGAGATATAGAGTAATTTGGTTTTACTTTTCGGATAAGGCGTTGGAATTAGTTTGACAAACCGACAAACAAATCCATTGGATACCAGAGCCGAGACAGAAAAGCTTGACCCATATATTCGGCGACTTTGGTGCAGTGGTAGAACGTCGGGCCGTTGTATATTGGGCCCCGGGTTCGAATCCCCGTGAGTTACCCACAAACCGGCACAATTACTGGTTAAGTATCCAGGAAGCAGTTATCAAGAGTGGCTTTGGACAAGCTTTAAGCTTCCTTCACAATCAACGTCAAACAAATATTGTGAATTAAAATTCTTGTTCACAGATGAATACATGGGATAATGGAAATGAAAGTTCCTTGAAATATTACAATTTCTGTCCTTGTGTATTCTACTGAACGAATAATCGATAATGATAGCTAATTTGGTCTGATGAGAGCCATTACATGTATATCCTCGTCATTGCAGTTGAAACTATATGTATGTCATTTTCAAAGCCGATGCAATACTTTTGAATCGTAATTAAATCCACGTACAGTGCATAGACATTCAATTTACTTTTAGATCACGTCATCAATGAAAATGGTTAGAGTACATAGATGGCAATATGATTTTTGTGAATGGCAGTCTCCCTACAGACTTACGTATTGCCGATGGTTCTATCCAACTTGACCAGCCCTTATTGGTAGTTTGAGTACGGGGTTTTCCTCCATCATTAACGCAATGTAAAGCCCCGTATCAACAGATAAGTAATCTAAAGCCTAAAGAAGGTACACGTATTGATGTATTTATTTGAATTTTATCCTGTCACTAGTATCATTTTGGGACCGATAACTAGGTGCCGTATAACATTTGTGATATCCGGCACTAACCATATATCACACATTCACGTGCGAAATAATGACGTCATATATATGCCATGGCATATGACGTCATGTGTGCAGCATTCTCTACTTGTTTTCTGTCTTTTGTTTCCTTTATTTTGTATTTTGTTTTCAGTTTGTTTGTTAATAATAATCCATGGAGGTAACAGAATACATAGAATAGATGATTGGTGTCTTTGAATAGGAAAAGTTATCGGGCTCGGCATCGGAATATTATCCGTTTCGCCTTCGGCTCACCGGATAATATTCCAACGCCTTGCCCGATAACATTTCCGATTCACGACACCAACCATCTACACGTATTCTCTATACCTTTTTCAGCAGATACGAAGCCCTTTAAAAACGCGTTTTCTTTCTCCGACCCGATGTTCACTAGATGGCTTTGCAGTATCGAACAATGGTTCTACAAAATAATCAAAAGAACTGAACAATAACGGAAAATACCGTATTAATCAGAACAACACTCATATGCTTTATTGATAGGTTATAAGCATCAACAACCGATAATTACCGTTATCACAATTACAATCATCATATTAATTGCCTTTATTCGTCAAAGCATTGCGTTGAACATACACTAGCAGACATGAGAGCTTGAAAAGCTTAACAATTGTCCGAAATTTTCCACTATTATAGAAATTTATCGAAGTAATAATTAAGTTCGTCTACCAAGTGAAAGCTTGAAAAATCCTTGGCTTCAATTGATTAGACGAACGTTAGTAGTCCATATCTTGACCATTTCAGGTTTGAATATTTAAGCGATAGTATTCTACCTGACCCCATGTAGGCGAACTATGACATGTCTAGATAGACTTTTGATTCAATGAATGGACGTTATGACATTTCATGCTTCCTGCTGTTTAACCCTTTACCGAACGCCAAATTTTCCGACTGTCCCAAAGCTGAAAGAGTTTGCAGACGACATTTCCGAATGTGATGATAGGGCGGGAAACATTGTGGGAAAAGGAGAAACTGCTCGTTAAGAGCAATTTCTCCTATTCCCAAAATGCTTTCAAGAGTCGTCCTGCAACAAACTCGTCAAATGTTGTTATTGTTTAGTAAGTGGTTAAATTATGCCCTATTAAGCCTATTGTATGGTAGGGGAGGTAACTGTTGTGAGGTGTAAACTTACGAATGCCCCGAGAAAAGTTTCCTTTTCCTGCGGAAACAAATAACACGATCCCTCAAACACAGTCCAACCATTTTGACATTGCCCTACAATAAGTCCTGGAATATAAGATAAGATAAGTTAAGATAATATAAGATGAGATAATATGAATTAAGAGAAGTTAAGATTAGATCAGATAAGATCCCATACGAAACTATACAAAATTATTTTATACGATACGATACGATAGTATAGATATAATAAGATATAATAAGATATGATACGATATGATAAGATGAGATAAGATAGAATAAGATAAAAAAAAACAAGACAAGATAAGATAAGGTAAGATAAGATCAGATGTATTTGTCTGTGTGAACAGGGAAAATAACATACGCATATGAATAAATGAATTACACCCAGTCCTACGGCCATATAAGTCGCCTTATCAAACACAAATACATGTATGTTACACGACATTTTATGTATGTATCTATGTGTTGATGGGGATGCAACCTGTCGACCAATTGTCCAATTCAAGGTTTCAATAATCAGTGAAAGCGACAGTCGACACCCATACAGCCATATTGTTTCAATCGCCATTCTATTCTTCCACTCTACTTTTCATTATTATTATTAGTATATTACGGCTTTTCTTGGAGTCGCCAGTCCTAGGCTAGGGTGCCTAAATGCCTCGTCAAAAGACACTCCAATGAAACTAACGGGTCACTAGGGCTCGGACATTGTATCCGCAAGACTGCCATGTTTACACCTTTGCCAAACAAAACTCCATGAATTTAAAGTATTAATAAATAAAGATTGATACTGGTTATCACTTATAAAGAAACTAAAGAGTAACTTACCAATTGTACAGCCCAGAAATACACATAGATATATTCGATTCATTTGGAAGTTTTTAAGACTCTGTTCCAAAGTAAATAATCTCTAGTCAACAGAAATATGTGTCAGTTCCCTTATCTTATCAATGTACATGTAGTCGGTATAAAAAGACGACGTTAGTCCATTTTTATTTTTGTTTTTATTCATTTGTTGAGGCCTATACTTTATACAATTCCCTTTCAAAGCAGACTCTTGTTCTTCGTACTGTTGTTATAAGATGCCTTTTAAATAGTGTTGATACAAGTAATAATTACTCGTATACTAACGCACTCGTTTGTTATGCACAAGTAATGAACAAAACAGACCGTTGAATTATCTCTATTTTATATCAAATTGTTTTGTTCGTCTTCTTCTTTAGGATGTATGGGAAAAGGAAAAAGGCTTATTCGATAAACTTCTTTATTTAGAGTAATTGTCATGATAAACATCAAAAACCTTCAGCCAACAATCTCGAAATCAGGACTTTGTCTGAAAGATAAATGAAAATAATACTTTTAAAATAAAGTACTTCAGAATATAGGACTAAATGAATTTCCAAATTAGTAATATTTGCTTGAACCCATGTGTTCGAGTGGTTAGAGTACTGAACATGGAATCACTACGTCCCCTCTGCGTGAATTCGAATACCAATATCGGTTGACTTTGTTTTAGGCGACATTGATTCTCCCGGTAGAGTTAATGAGTGTTAATATTGTTTTGTGCATTGACTTTGTATTGGTCAGACTCGTGCTTTACAGTATTTATAAAACACTACAGGCAAAACATTGCTTGTGTTTTCATGTTGACAGCAAATGCTTTAAACGACATTTTGATCAATCAAAATTATATCCTACATTTAGACTTGGCAGAAGAATGGTTTGTGTCTTGAATGTTAATTACTTATTTACTGATGGGGCTATAACCTTGTGTATCAATAAGGCATATCATCATATCGCCATTTAACTCAGTCTGACCCAGCCGTTATTGGCATATAAGCTTTAAATCTGTTTTCGTAGTCTATGAAATAAAGCAATGCATTGGAAAATATACAAAAATATTTATGATTTGATCTAAAACGACAAAAAAATCAAAACAACTGGTAGGGTAAATTAGTATACATGTTATTGGTCTTATCAGCGTTTTGAAAATATTTGCGTAAGTCAAAACCAATAAACATGAAAAGTATCTTAAACAAATGGACACTCTTGTAATGTTACACGTCTCGGAGAGACGCGTCCAATGCCGTGTTACATTGCAATATTGCTTTTCACAATATTGAAAGAAGAGGAATGTTGTTTTGAAGACGCTACCTGACAAATGTAAACGTTTCACTTTATTCACTCTATGGTCATAAACAGTTTGGGTTACCCAAGCTCTGCGCATGCGTACCTCATTTCACATATAAACCGGAAGTCATCCGAACAACCTACGTCACTCCACGTGTAGTTACGTGTAGACGACATAACGGCACAATTACGCGACGTTGCAACCCCTGGCTGGTTCGATCCTCAATCCGTGAACTGCGCGACCGAGTCCGTATCGTACCATTGCCATTCTCCCTCCGTTATCAAGTCGTTCAGTCCAATATAGTAGTCGTTATCTATAATGAAGGTTAGTTCCGTAAGGTTTTACAACTAAACAAGAGCTTACATACAAGTGTGATATGAAATGTTGTAATACCCGCAAATTACACTATCTATGGATACAGCCTGTTCTGAAGACGTCTAAAAGACTTTTTAGCTGAACACGTTAATGAGTTAAATTTTGTATTTCTGACGGGAGAGGGATTCGAATGACACCGCCCGAAAGAGGAGGTTCACGCCACTTTGAGTAAAAAAACAGTAAAACTAGCTTAGAATTCGTTTCATTTCAAAGGATGGTAAGGAATAGTAAAATATAGCGATAGCATTAGAACACAGCCCTTTCTTAATTAGTAGTGAGAAGACGAATGGAAAATAAGTTAAAAAAATACATGAAAACATAAACACATCAAAAATATGCTCACATAAATAAATGAATAAGTAACAAATGAATGAATAAACAAAAAATAACGTATAATAAAATGAATGCATATGCAAGCGAATGAATAAATAAGAAAATACAGAATGACTGGTTAAATACATTTAAACAGACGTTTATACAGACGACAATGTATGAACAAAACTATAAATAGCTACCTTTTAAGGCACTGGCAAAGCTCTTTAGAATATTGTTTTCCGAGGTTGACCCGATATTTATAAGATGGCTTTGAAATCCGACACACGTTTGCTGTTGAAGAAAAGAAATGACTACATACAGGCAGTAAAGTAGAATATGCACAAAGATTTCAAAATCCTCAAAGTGGAAGCGGTTCTTGCGCGGCCTATTGGTCAAGTTGGACCTTTTGTTACTCGGGAGTCCCGGGTTTGACGCTCCCATCGGCGCTACTTTTGTGTTGGTGTTCATTAACCCTTTCCCAAACAACACATTTTCAACTGTCTCAAATTGAAAGAATTTGCAGACGACGTTTCAAAATGTGATGAAATTAGAAAACAATCTTCTCGTAGGGCAGAAAACATTGTGGGAAAAGAAAATATTGCTCGTTACGAGCAATTTCTCCTTTTCCCACACTGTTTTCTAAATCGTCTGCAACAAAGACGTCAAATGTCGTTATTGTTATGGAAAGGGTTAAGATGACCATTCAAGCAATTGATTACGTCTTTGAACCAATTTTTATTCAATACCAACGATAGAGGGAGCTTTGATGAGCCGTTCATCGCAATGCAACTGATCATTTGTTGAAAAAGCTTAATAATTCTGCCATTTCATGCGAAGCCTATACTCTCTTATAGTCTTATAGTGCTGGAACCGACTTCATGCATAGGCAAACAAGTTGAATCCAGACAAGTCGCCAAGTAAATTGGCGATTGGCCTATGATCTAACCTGTTTGATAATCTGTGTATCTTTACTCATCAAAATTAAGCAGGTATTCAAGGTTTTGGGAATGCAGACGATTAAAAAATCTACTTTTAGAAAATTACCAAGCATTCTTTGGGTTAAATAGTCAGCCATTTAAAGGCACATAAAAGAAGATTAATGCTTTATCAAACTATATTATTTGATAAACTTTTGGTCAGATTTAAATAGTTACCATCAAAAAACCTCATCAGCACAACTTAAACTTGAAAGCCAACAAGAAATAACCCCAATTAACCAGTTTAATAATTCAGATTGTGTGATTCTTCACACCTGACATTGACAGTTGATACATAAATGTTTGAACCGACCAATCAGAATTCGTTATTTTGAATATGTAAACAAACAGGTTGTCTATAAACATGATCGAATTGGAGACAACTATATTTCGAACACAAAATAACTTATGTTAAATGAGTCTATTTAATAGGATATCAATGCATTCGTGAATTAATTCTCATGACTTTTATGAACATAATAAAAGAACTTCATACATTTTTTCAGTAATTTATTTGTACTCATCTCGTATTATTTGCCTTTAACGACCGGACTGACCTAGTTCACCACTTGGGGAAATGATCGAGTGTGTATAACCTTACATGCGAAATATTTGGCTATTTCATGACGAGACTTTTTTTACATGGGTTGATGACCGACTGTAGCGTAAACATATACAGTACGTATGTACTTTTATAAGTTATAGTTTGCTTCTTTAAAGATATTCTCTCAGAGATGTGTGTATTTTGATTTACAATCTTCCAAAATTGGTATTGACAATCCTTGTCACTTACCCAAAGTTTTCCATTTCTTAACTAATAATCTGCTTAAACTTCGTGCTTTCGTGAATTAAGGGGAAGTGAGCCGTCGCATTTGTCTGATCATCTTTGGGAAAGCCGGTCTATAAATAAATGGGTGAATTCTTCTTTTTTTTCTAATTTTCTGTTTCTGTTGCAAATATCTTAAAATGAGAACAACGGTATACATAGCTTAATTTGAGGAGCTTAACATAAGAATTGTTGATTTGAAAACACTGAGTCTCAAGTTTTTGACTTTAAGCAGAACCAAGAGTGATCTTTAGATAAGTTGTAAGCACATGTTTCACAATCGATGTTAAATAGATAAGTTTAAACTATTATGAATTGTCCTTATACTTTAAAAGCATTTGTATCAATACTTTTACAGTGAAATAAACTGAAACGTGTCAACGTTTGTGTTTTAAATTACAAATCGTACTTTTTAAATAGTTATTACCTCCCTTTAACGTAAATATATTCTAATGCTAGCACTGTTGCAACATTGATTTATAATAATACAAGCAAGGTGGCAGCATGGGAAACGGTGCCCAGTAGACCTGCACCAAAACGCCGGTCGGATAATTACATGTACAAAACTACGTCAAAGATATGTAAGGACAAGTTAGCAGAAAATTTACTAAGGTAGAGCTTTTTTTTTATTTATTTTAACCCGAGATACAAAACGTTGTCCATGCCTGCGATGAGAGAGATTGAGCAGCCAGTGACGGAGTACTTCCGGATCGTTGTACCCAAAAGTAGTTCCATTTTTTTAAATTTTGATTTTCGACTCCTGATCACCATTTTACTAAACAACTTCAGGAAAATATTTGCGTAAGTCAAAACTGTTGAACATGGGTAGTATCTTAAATGAAAGCACAATATTGAAATGTGACACGTCATTGGAAGCGTCTCGGAGAGACGATTCCAATGATGTGTTACCTTGCAATGTTGCTTAGCCCATCTTTGAAATAAGAGGGAATGATGTTTTTAGCTTACGCAAATCTTTAGCATAAAATGCTTAGTAGAACGGTACCCTGGTGCATAGTTTTGCTAGTAGGAAATGAACTGGTCTCCTATACAGATGAAAGTACTGCAACGCTCTCATAAATTGTTTCGAGCCGGCTGCCGCGGTTGGCGATCGCTCGACCGCACCACCATGATGTTGACTGACGAAATCGGTTGCATAACGTCCGGATAAGCGTTTTCGTGGTAGGCTTTTGCTATTTTTCTGCATTTTCAAACGAGTAATCAGAATTTTAAGAACATGATTCAGTTCTTATTGAAACAAACCATCTATAGGTAAAGCTTCAGTTTTGAATTCTACCTTAAAAGAACTATGTTATAAAAGACTCAAATTAGCCCTGACGCAATGACTTTAACCTCCATCAGATTATTAAAGAAAAAGTTAAACACAGTTGGCTTTCTTTCAGCTTTCATTTATTTATCAAGCTTTGTTATGTTTTCCAAAACAGGCAGAAATCTGCAGATTCATCCAACGATTTCTTGGTCACCATTTTGTCTGAAACGAGAATAAAATCATTTCTTGGTTTAAGATGAAATTCGGCCAAAACTCGAAATGGTATTGCTATTGGATAAAAAATACATAGAGATTATGTGAAAATGTGTCGGATTAATTATACGACCAGTTAATGATGAATACATTAACTCGAAAACCTGTCAAATTTTCATATTGTCACCATGTTGGATTTCCAGGGAAGCGGAACAATGCTGAAGAAGCTGTAGATACGGGATTAGTTCCGACAAGAAATCTTTATCACACTATGGTGTAATATCTCACTACAGTGCGATATTGAAAACGAAAACTCTGAGAAATCCAAATATTTCTCCGATAAATATATGATAAAAAAAGGACTATCAACTCCTTTCGATTGATATCTTAAATATCTCACGAGAATTGGTTGTCATCAGGTTGAATGAACGATGTTCGAAGAACGAGTTTTTTTCTATGAATAAACAAACACACATCTCCCGTTAAATCATAAGAAAGAGACAGACAGACAGACAGACAGACAGACAGACAGACAGACAGACAGACAGACAGACAGACAGACAGACAGACAGACAGACAGACAGACAGACAGACAGACAGACACGGTCAGACAGACAGACAGACAGACAGACAGACAGACAGACAGACAGACAGACAGACAGACAGACAGACAGACAGACAGACAGACAGACAGACAGACAGACAGACCCCTTGTGAAAGAGCACACACTTATGCACACTGTTGACGTGTGTATAACCAACATAAACAAACAACGAAACAAATAGATAAACAAACAAACATATCACCAGAGTTCACACGTAATGCAAGACTAAGGTAAGTGCTCCGTGTTTGTGATTACTTACAGTTTTTCACATATGAAGGGCAAACTTAATTTGCAATCGGCATCGTGCCATTTGTAAGACTCGGAAAATAACAGACAGACACAATTCTGCGCCGCACCACCCCCTGGTTCACCGTGGCCCCAGTCTGTAAAGGTTGCTGATAAGCCCGAGTCCATCCATTGCCACACACCTTCCGTATATCTATCGTTTAGTCCAATCCAGTGGTTATTGTCTGCATATAAAGAGATATAGAATAATTTGGTTTTACTTTTCGGATAAGGCGTTGGAATTAGTTTGACAAACCGACAAACAAATCCATTGGATACCGGAGCCGAGACAGAAAAGCTTGACCCATATATTCGGCGACCTTGGTGCAGTGGTAGAACGTCGGGCCTTTGTATCTTGGGCCCCGGGTTCGAATCCCCGTGAGTTACCCACAAACCGGCACAATTACTGGTTTAGTATCCAGGAAGCAGTTATCAAGAGTGGCTTTGGACAAGCTGTAAGCTTCCTTCACAATCAACGTCAAACAAATATTGTGAATTAAAATTCTTGTTCACAGATGAGAACATGGGATAATGAAATGAAAGTTCCTTAAAATATTACAATTTCTGTCCTGGGGCCCGTTTTACTAAGCTACTTACGTAAATAATTTTCGTAAGTTTTCCGTAAGATTTACGTAACCCTAAATATTTGCGTAAACCCGTTTTACTAAGCCGATTGCGCTTAAGTTTTTCCTAACTTTTACGTATCTTTTCCGTAAAGTTACGCAAAAAAATACCTGCCTTAAATTTTTGCGTAAATATAAAAACATGGCCGGTATAATAGCGAGAAATCGAGTTCACCGCAATTTCCGCTATAGAATCAACTGGCTAGATATATTAAGCGAAAGGGAGGTAAAGGAAAAATATAGATTGGGTAAACATAGGATTCAGTGGTTACTGAATCTTATAAAAAACGACATTTCACCGGAGACGAACAGAAGTCACGCAATCGATCCCCTTACAAAGGTAAGAACGTTTAAATCGCTTTAGAATTGCTAAGAATCTGAAAATAAACATGCTAAAAATAATCCAACTGGGATTCGAACCCAGAACCTTCTCATAAATACTGAGATGCTCTTACCAGTTGAGCTATCGGACATGAATCTAGCTTAGTATTATTGTCAGATTCTATCGGTTAAATATCTAAGTTTAGTGTACATTCAGAAAATTGCATCGTATTAAAAGATACAGTATCTATACTGTAAACATAACAATCCATTGGGTATTGTATTTTTATACCATCAAATGAAATCATTAGATCCAAACACAAAAGGAAGGAATGGGATGAAGCTACTTACATTGACACCCCATACAAGTTGCATTGTTCCTGCAGTGATTTTTGTTTATTTAATCCAGACATTAGGGGGCACTTAATCCGCAACACCATTCAAAAACGATCGAAAGTTAGAACGTAAACTTATTTTATTTCCCTACTAACGGTTAAAACGTACTTCAACACACGGTAAAATATCAGAACCACTGGGAACTAACAACTTTACACATTTCTCAGCCTCAACATTGTAGGTCAACGTACACTCTGTGTATACACATTCAAATTCTGAATAAGTTACAGAGCAGATAAGCGTTTCATTGGTCAATTCTATTTTCGTCAGATATGTTGCGATTTTCTTTGTTTTGCACTCGACCAATGGGTTTTAACAGCTATTTTGGCATGATGAAGATATGAGGACACGTTCTATAAATGATATCATGCTTATTTCACACTTTTCTTCAAAACGAGTAGTATTTCTTTGTAAAAGAAAAAGGAAGAATGTAGATGGTTTATGATGTAATATCTATTATTGTATTAAATACGTCACGAATATAGACGTCCAGATTAGCTTTCGTTTATGGTGTCTTTCATGTATTCTAATCAACAGTATTAACCCCAATAATTGCTAATTAAGTAATACTATTTTAATTAATTGCATTTTTGTTGACGATATATTTGTACATGTAATTCCATTTTTAATAATGTTGTTTTGTTACATTAAACGATAACAGCTGTCTATATTGATTGCTTTGTTATATTGTTAAAATCTTCTTCCTGATTGAGTGCAGGGCTCGCTCTGGAGCATCGACGCACTGGTGAAATAAAGCCAATATTTACAATTTGACATTTCGATGTGTTAACATTTTTATAAAATGAGCACCAAGTTTTGTAGCGCTTTGATGTCAAAATTTTGTTGGGGAAGTTTGCATGGTCTTATAAATTGTATCAATTAAATACCTTTATATCTATCTACCTCAAGACGTAGCCATCTCCCTTAAAGTTGTTGTACTCGGTTTTTATTTTCAGTTGTTAGTGACCTTACAATTTTTGGCAAAGGGAGAGTTTTTTAGTGAAGGAGGGCTGGTTCATGGGATTTCGAAAAGTTCACTCAGTCGGCACATATGGCAGGTTTGTTTCATTTAGCATTTGTATATGCATGTGGCTGTATAATTATACCATACATAAATCAACTACCACTAAATGTATATGTTTATGTCAATACATATTTCCTTTTTTTCTTATGAGTAAATGTATTCTGCACTGTATCACAACGAAAACATGTTGACGTATTTCTTATATAGCTTTATCTCTACAACTATCATAGTTCTTCATAAATACTGTATATAAATACATTAATATGAATGTGTATAAGTGATATTTTTTTTTATATTTATCCAGGTTTTAAACGCGATAGACAGGCATCTGAACAATATAACGTTCCCAAGATTGCCAGGAGACCTTGCCAGATTGAAACAGAAGTTTTACCACTGTAGGATTCCAAATTGTATCGGTGCAATTGATTGCACACTAATACCGATAGTGGCACCGGCAATAAGAGAGGATCTTTTTGTTTGCAGGAAAGGCTACCATGCCATTAATGTCCAAGCCGTGGTTGACAAGGATATGCGGTAATTACAATTATGATAAAATAGTTCAGTTCTGGTTGTCAGTTTTTAAACTGCATCTTTTCCCATTCATATCCAATAAATTAGATATCCTATGTCTTCCTAATACTCTATGAAATGAAAGTGTAGGGTGATCTAGTATTCTTTTTTTTCTAAGATTCAAATCCATTTTGTTCTTTTCTAATATATTTTTCATAGCAATGATATGATATACTTTACATTGAAGTATGATATGGGTAACTCAAGAACCATGATTAATTACAAAAGCAGGGGTTCAATTGCATTCAACCAAAACCCAAGACTCAAATCACAATCTATTTTTACATACTATATATTCACAGGTTCACAAATATTGTTGCAAGATGGCCAGGGTCTACGCACGATAATACTATTTTCAACAATTCGGGTATCAAGGATTTACTATTTTCAACAATTCGGGTATCAAGGACTGGTTAGATAGAGGTGATCATGGGTGGTTAATTGGAGACTCAGGATATGCTCTCAGCAGATACATGCTGACCCCAAAGGTAATATAAACAATACATATTCAGATTATAATCAAAATGTAACATGTATTCATAAATTAAACAATATCAGATAGAACAACTATGATTCACAATTTTATAGTGTAAAGGTACAAACAATAAAACAAATCTGCTTCTTAGTGACAATAAATGTTGTTGCTCTACCGATTGGGTGCCACTTGTAATTTAAAAAATAAATTTTCCTTCAATAAATTGATTCAATGTTGGAAATATTTTCTGATACCATTATAAGATGAATTGTAATTCGCAAATACATATATTATATAAATTAGAATAAATTATCATTTAGTTACAACCTACAACAAGACAAGAGATTGCTTTCAATCTGGCGCACAGCCAAACCAGGATGGTTGTAGAGCGGAGTTTTGGCCTCTTAAAGAGTAGATTTAGGTGAGTATGTGCATTTTTCATTGCCTTTGTCATAAAACTAAAATTGATTGGCACCACAAGTATCAAAACAAAGAGGCAATAACTTTTCAAGCCTTTTAGGTAAAAGATAAAAACAATGTATGTAACCAAAATTAAATAATCTTTTTTTCTCAAAATGTTTCAAGCTCAGACATTAATGAACAGAAATATATAAGTCCAATCCAACAAACAAAAAAAAGTTTCCAAAGTCAAAATAAGGTGTGCAAAACACAAATTAATAATTTCTAATGACTTGATCCAAATGCTGCCAAAAAAATATGGAAATTAAAGGGACAAAAAATTCTCAAAATTCCCAGTTCTTTTTGTGTATTCACTAATCAGAATCTAGAGTAACTTACATTGCTATTAGAATTAAATAGGTGCTTCACAAGTGGAAATAAATAAATAAATTAAATAAGTTAAAGCTCAACTAATACATATTAAAATAACTTGATATAAAACATGCTGTCTTTCACGAAAAAGAAATTCCATATATTACAACATTAAATCTCTTCCACTTATCTTCTGCTAAGGACCCCTGCTTTACAGTAGCATTTATAAATACTGTTTAACCCATTGCCAAACAATAACGACATTTGACGACTCTGGAAAACATTGTGGGAAAAGGAAAACTTTTGCTCAATAAGCAATTTCTCCTTTTTCCACAATGTTTTCTGCCATACCAGAAGATTATTTTTAAATTTCATCAAATTTTGAAATGTTGCTTGCAAACTCTTTCAATTTGGGTCAGTCGAAAATTTGGCATTTGGTAAAGGGTTAAAACAGTAAAAAAGAAAAGCAATCCAATAACTGAAAAAATCAACTGCTACAGAATGATGCATATTAAAGGTTTGTTTTTAAAAAGGTGTTGCCATCAATATCAAATGCATCTTTTTCAGGTGCTTGCACAAGACTGGAGGATGTCTTCAATTCACACCAACCAAATGCGCGAAGATTGTAACAGTTTGTGCCAAACTGCACAACTTATGTATTGATGACCTAGCTGAAGATCAGATACCCAATGATGGTGATGATGGTGATGATGATGATGAATTAAATAATGATGATAATAACTATGTTAACGCCCAAAACATAGATCATAATGCACTTAGAGCAAGGGCAGCTTTGATAAACCAATTTTGACTAACATGATAAGAAGATGTCTTGTTAAGGTAGAATACCCATAATGAAAAACAGGTAATTGCTTTGATTAAGGAATAAGTTGACATGTAATTCATAAAAATATTTATCATATTAAAAGCATTTCTGTGCCAATTTTCTATCTTTGTCTAATTTTGAATATATATTTATGAAAATGAATTTCCTTGAATGTTGTTCTTCATTTCATATTATTTACCTGCCCTTAATGTTTCATTTTCACATAAAAATCATAATTACATGAATGAAATAGCCTCCGTGGCCTAGTGGTTAGAGTACAGACTTGAAATCACAAGGCCCCTCTCCGCTTGGGTTCAAATCCTGAGAGGGATATGGATTTTCATGAGAGGCAGTCTCCCGACTGACTTACGGAATGCCGATGGTTCTACCCGCCTTGACCAGCCCTTATGGGCAGTTGAGTATGGGGTCTTCCTCCATCATTAAGAGTCGGGCATCGCTACATTAACTGAAATAATGTTGATGTGATGTAAAACCCATATATAAAAAAAAAATGAATGAAATTGTCAAATTTACACTGAAATGGTGAAAGTTCGAGAAATATCAAAATATAAATTGAAATATATGAGAAAAATTTAAAATTTGTGTTTGAGCAGTGAATTTGTCTTTTTTATTTCTTCCAAAACTTGTCCAATAAGCCGGTTTTGTTCTGTCAGTAAGTCCACTATAGGGTTATGCTCCAAAACTTTAGGGTCTAAAAAAAGAAAGCATTGACAAGTTCAGTGATGGTTTAAAATAATGTATTTATCTACCATAGTAACAGAACATAATAATACTATGTGCTATTAGCAGTACATACTTATACTATGAGCTATTAGCAGTACATACTTATACTATGTGCTATTAGCAGTACATAATTATACTATGTGCTATTAGCAGTACATTATTATACCATGTGCTATTAGCAGTACATAATTATACTATGTGCTATTAGCAGTACATAATTATACTATGTGCTATTAGCAGTACATAATTATACTATGTGCTATTAGCAGTACATAATTATATTATGTGCTATTAACAGAACATAATAATACTATGTGCTATTAGCAGTACATAATAATTCTATGTGCTATTAGCAGTACATAATTATACTATGTGCTATTAGCAGTACATAATTATACTATGTGCTATTAGCAGTACATAATTATACTGTGTGCTATTAGCAGTACATAATTATACTATGTGCTATTAGCAGTACATAATTATACTATGTGCTATTAGCAGTACATAATTATACTATGTGCTATTAGCAGTACATAATTATACTATGTGCTATTAGCAGTACATCTTCAAATTACATATAATTCACGATGACTGCATCTAGACTTTTGAAAGTTAGTCTTCACAGTGTGATCAGCACTTATTGGCAGTTGAGTATGGGATCTTTCTCAAAAATTAAGAAGATGACTGAAATGTTGTTGACATGAAGTAAAACCCCATATGAATAAATATATAAGTTGTGAATACCCTTTGACACAATTGTTGTTTCTAACTAAATGTCAAAGAATTATCGTTCCCTCTCCATGAAAAAACCCAAACAGTTTCATCAAACTATTTTGTGTGATCATCAAACATTCATGGACGCTTTTAAAATGTTAATAATAATTATGTAAATATACCTTCATTTTCCTTCATTGTTGCAGACACTGCCTGTGGCCTCAACATTGGGGAAAACCTTTCCCCAAAGGTTCCAAAAGTTGAAAAAGCTGGGCTGAATGCTAAAACGACAAAAACATGGTGTTACTGGCAGTGTTTGTTTAAATGACATGGTATATAAACAATCTATTTTAAAACATGCTATTGCAAATTGAAATTAATTTTCCATGACTTTGACAAAAAAAATAATTTGCTGAAATGTTTTCAAATTCTCTAACTTTTTAGTATTTTAAAATTTCAAGTTATCTGATACTCATTGACAATTGAAAACCTCAATTTAAAAAATAGAATATGCTATCTGAAATAATTTGGGTTCGCTGGATACACTTACCTGCTGGATTTATAGTGTTGAATGTATCAACTCCACTAAAACCCACAACAGCAACATCACCAACTGCTTCAAGCATCTAAAAATAAAAAATCATTTATAAGACAAATAAACAAATTCATACCCTTCTTATCTCTTTTAGATAAATATAATTTACAGCCCATGCAATGTGTCTCTGAGACAAGCTTCTCTTTATTCAATTGAATAACAAGTAAGTTATTCCCTCATGAATATGATAGTTTCTTATTGGTCATTATTGAAAGCATGGTCAAGTGACAATCATTAAATACAAGTTATTTAAGTTATAAATTTGTGGGCAAAGACCATTGTGACAGAGAGAACATTAATCACCATAAGCAATAATTATGTTTTTCATTATAAAGATTGTATAAACAAACCAGTCTACTTCTTAACCACCTTGTTACTTAACTTGTTACTAGGTAATTACAAGTTGTATTTGGAATTGAGTTATTATTTGAAATATTTACATGAAAGTTTGAGAAGTAGTGTGGTTGAGAAATATTGTGTTACAATATATATATATTTGTCTATTGATGAAACAATTCACCTCATATTGACATAAGTACATGTATAGGTTTGAATACCTTCTCATCAAGTAATGAGAGGGGTGAAGGAGGGGGTCCACCACCAGTCCCTTTCATTTTAAACCTCCTCTCCCTCTCTGCCTTCTTGAATGCAGACTTAACGTCAGACAACTTCTTTTTCAACTCAGGCACTGTCCTGCTTTCACATGCCTGGGAATTGACTCTGCAAAATATATAGTTTAGTCATATTTTATTGCATTATTCCAACATGTGTTACAAAACATACATAAAACAAACAGATAAACATGTATTGAAGGAATACAATAAAAGGCAACAGAAAAATAATTGCAATTGGATTGGGCCACAAATTATTACAACATAAGTGATTGGCCCTTTCCTATTTTTTAACTTGACATGTAATGCTACTTGTTTGAGATTTGAAACAGGATCGTTAAATAATGCTTAAAAGGAAGTATAAACATTAATTCCATCTTATCAATATGATTTACCAAATTGTGATTCAACTCAATATCCTTCTCTACCATACTACCCATGAAAAACTCCACACCATATTCCCTTCTGAAAACATTATCGTGTATAAGCACAAGAAGAAAAAAACGTGACCATACCACCCTGCGAGAGATGAAGACTACAACAATCGGCTTAAAAAACATACTTTATTTGTAACAAAAGTATATATTTTTATAAATGATAGATCTAGAAATACATAAGATATATGCAAAATATATAGATTTAAATGTATTGTTAAACCTCGGAATCCTTGGTTTTGTAGGTACATTTTTTCGTCTGTATGTGTAACATATAGCCGGTCTTTCGCATGATCATTCAATTGTGTTAAATCTCAAATTCATGTTACTGCATAACTGTTTATGTCTTGGGTTGAATAGAGAACTTTACATGTATTCACCCCTGGCATGACACCAGTGTATAAATTCATTTTGCATGTCACCAGAGCAATTTTATGACAGAGAACAGGGTACTGTATAAGATTTTTGACTTCTTGTTGCTATAGATCATGTGATTGCTGCACATATCTATTATTAATAATTTTCCATTTTGGTTCTTCTTTTTCATTAGATTTTATATCTATATCAAGAGAGGTAACAAGAAAAAAATAACAAATATAGAATATAAGGTTGGAATAGGAAAAGCTATCAAGCTCAGCCTTTCCTTTCCGGATAATGTTCCTTTGCATTGCAGGGTTTCACATCAAGCTGAATGGTTGGGGGTCCTTGGGACTCAATATTGATTATGTTGGGGGTCCCAGCATTGAAAATGGGGGTCCCATCTTTATATATGTATAATTTGCTGACAAACAAGTATTATAAAACAACAAATCATGTTTTTAACATTTTAGCAGACTGTCATATCATCCATGTCATTGGAGTGGTTGATTGTAAGAAAAAACATTGAGTAACAAGCGTCTAAATCAAAACGAGAAATGACGAGACTGCATAGCGCACATAGTAACACAAACCTTCAATATGATTGGTTAAAAGAGAGCTCATGTCCTTTATATTTATAGATAGCCTGTAAAATATGGGAAAACCCTAACCATTATGGTAGAAAGAAAGAGTTAGCCTTTTGTAGTTTGGACTCGCATAGTTTTGGATTTTAATGAAAGGCATAACAAACATGGCTGCATCCCAGAGGACGCAGGTTGATTGAATTGAGGGGTCCTACCTAATGATCAATGGGTATAAGACTCAAGATCTTGCGTCCTGTAAATCCCTGGCCTTGCCCAAAACACTTTGAATCAAGATACCAAACACAAACTTTAATCATCAGCCATAAGGCTTTTTCATGAAGTAGCATAACCACCTTTAAAAAGCAAAACATATGTACGTTTGTATGAAATTTCCCAAATTTCAAAAGTTAGGAATATCTGTTAATTAATTATGATATAGTGACGACTACCTGGGTCTTGAGATAGAGAATTGGCATCTTGCAAGACGCTATTTTATTGAGTTGTTCTAGTAAGGGAGATATCAAGAGTACAAGGCAATGATTGTTTCAGCAATAGTTATAAATACATAAAACACAGACTTGATCCGTATTCATAAGTTATAAAAGGTTTTGGTAAAACCTCAGTTGATCTATCAGACAGATTAATATCTCACCGCGACTGGATTGTCTTCCAGGCATTTTCTTTATCCATATGCGTCAAGCATATGGATAACTTTCCATCTATAATTGTCTGGAATTCAAGGTATCCACTCCTTAATTCCTCCACTTCCACGCCACTCCAATTCTTTTTTCTATGTCTGTCTTTGTCTTCAGATGCCATTATGACAGTAGCGATGCAGACGAGATGTTTTTGTTTTGACACATACCTCCTAGTTGGAGAGTATTATGCGGGCTTCATTTCTTTACCTCCAATTGAAGAGTTACGGAGATTCTTCACTTACGGTTAGGAAAAACTTACGTTCGTTTAGTAAAACGGACTTACGGTAACCGTAACCTTTGCGTAACAATTAAGTTTACGGAAAACTTACGGAAATGTTAGTAAAACAGTACCCTGGTGTATTCTACTGAACGAATAATCGATAACAGTCGCTAATTTGGTCTGATGAGAACCATTACATGTATATCCTCGTCATTGCAGTTGAAACTACATGTATGTCATTTTCAAAGCCGATGCATTACTTTTGAATCGTAATTAAATCCACGTACAGTGCATAGACATTCATTTTACTTTTAGATCACGTCATCAATGAAAATGGTTAGAGTACATAGATGGCAATATGATTTTCATGAATGGCAGTCTCCCTACAGACTTACGTATTGCCGATGGTTCTATCCAACTTGACCAGCCCTTTTTGGTAGTTTAAGTACGGGGTTTTCCTCCATCATTAACGCAATGTAAAGCCCCGTATCAACAGATAAATAATCTAAAGCCTAAAGAAGGTACACATATTGATGTATTTATTTGAATTACCTTTTTCAGCAGATACGAAGCCTTTTAAAAACGCGTTTTCTTTCTCCGACCCGATGTTCACTAGATGGCTTTGCAGTATCGAACAATGGTTCTACAAAATAATCAAAAGAACTGAACAATAATGGAAAATACCGTATTAATCAGAATAACACTCATATGCTTTATTGATAGGTTATAAGCATCAACAACCGATAATTACCGTTATCACTATATATTAATACATATTAATTGCCTTTATTCGTCATAGCTTTGCGTTGAACATACACTAGCAGACATAAGAGCTTGAAAAGCTTAACAATTGTCCGAAATTTTCCACTATTATAGAAATTTTTCGAAGTAATAATTAAGTTCGTCTACCAAGTGAAAGCTTGAAAATCTTTGGCTTCAATTGATTAGACGAACGTTAATAGTCCACCATATCTTGACCATTTCAGGTTTGAATATTTAAGCGATAGTATTCTACCTGACCCCATGAAGTCGAACTATGACAAGTCTAGATAGACTTTTGATTCAATGAATGGACGTTATGACGATTCATGCTTCCTGCTGTTTAACCCTTTACCGAACGCCAAATTTTCCGACTGTCCCAAAGCTGAAAGAGTTTGCAGACGACATTTCCGAATGTGATGATAGGGCGGGAAACATTGTGGGAAAAGGAGAAATTGCTCGTTTAGAGCAATTTCTCCTATTCCCTAAATGCTTTCAAGAGTCGTCCTGCAACAAACTCGTCAAATGTTGTTATTGTTTAGTAAGTGGTTAAATTATGCCCTATTAAGCCTATTGTATGGTAGGGGAGGTAACTGTTGTGAGTTGTAAACTTACGAATGCCCCGAGAAAAGTTTCCTTTTCCTGCGGAAACAAATAACACGATCCCTCAAACACAGTCCAACCATTTTGACATTGCCCTACAATTAGTCCTGGAATATAAGATAAGATAAGATAAGATAAGATAAGATGAGATGAGATAATATGAATTAAGAGAAGTTAAGATTAGATCAGATAAGATACCATACGATACTATACGAAATTATTTTATACGATACGATACGATAGTATAGATATAATAAGATATAATAAGATATAATAAGATATAATAAGATACGATAAGATGAGATAAGATAGAATAAGATAAAAAAAAAACAAGACAAGATAAGATAAGATAAGATCAGATGTATTTGTCTGTGTGAACAGGGAAAATAACATACGCATATGAATACATGAATTACACCCAGTCCTACGGCCATATAAGTCGCCTTATCAAACACAAAAACATGTATGTTACACGACATTTTATGTATGTATCTATGTGTTGATGGGGATGCAACCTGTCGACCATTTGTCCAATTCAAGGTTTCAATAATCAGTGAAAGCGACAGTCGACACCCATACAGCCATATTGGTTCAATCGCCATTCTATTCTTCCACTCTACTTTTCATTATTATTATTAGTATATTACGGCTTTTCTTGGAGTCGCCAGTCCTAGGCTAGGGTGCCTAAATGCCTCGTCAAAGGACACTCCAATGAACATTACGGGTCACTAGGGCTCGGACATTGTATCCGCAAGACTGCAATGTTAACACCTTTGCCCAACAAAACTTCATGAATCAAAAGTATTAATAAATAAAAATTGAAACTGGTTATCACTTATAAAGAAACTAAAGAGTAACTTACCAATTGTACAGCCCAAAAATACACATAGATATATTCGATCCATTTGGAAGTTTTGAAGACTCTGTTCCAAAGTAAATAATCTCTAGTCAACAGAAATATGTGGCAGTTCCCTTATCTTATCAATGTACATGTAGTCGGTATAAAAAGACGACGTTAGTCCATTTTTATTTTTGTTTTTATTCATTTGTTGAGGCCTATACTTTATACAATTCCCTTTCAAAGCAGACTCTTGTTCTTCGTACTGTTGTTATAAGATGCCTTTTAAATATTGTTGATACAAGTAATAATTACTCATATATACTAACGCACTCGTTTGTTTTGCACAAGTAATGAACAAAACAGATCGTTGAATTATCTCTATTTTATATCAAATCGTTTTGTTCGTCTTCTTCTTTAGGATGTATGGGAAAAGGAAAAAGGCTTATTCGATAAACTTCTTTATTTAGAGTAATTGTCATGATAAACATCAAAAACCTTCAGCCAACAATCTCGAAATCAGGACTTTGTCTGAAAGATAAATAAAAATAATACTTTTGAAATAAAGTACTTCAGAATATAGGACTAAATAAATTTGCAAATCAGTAATATTTGCTTGGACCCATGTGTTCGAGTGGTTAGAGTACTGAGCATGGAATCACTACGCCCCCTCTGCGTGGATTCGAATACCAATATCGGTTGACTTTGTTTTAGGCGAGATTGATTCTCCCGGTAGAGTTAATGAGTGTTAATATTGTTTTGTGCATTGACTTTGTATTGGTCACAATCGTGCGTAACAGTATTTATAAAAGACTACAGGCAATACATTGCTTGTGTTTTCATGTTGACAGCAAATGCTTTAAACGACATTTTGATAAATCATAATTATATCCTACATTTAGACTTGGCAGAAGAATGGTTTGTCTCTTGAATGTTAATTACTTGTATACTGATGGTCCTATAACCTTGTGTATCAATAAGGTATATCATCATATCGCCATTTAACTCAGTCTGACCCAGCCGTTACTGGCATATAAGCTTTAAATCTGTTTTCGTAGTCTATGAAATATAGCAATGCATTGGAAAATATACAAAAATATTTATGATTTGATCTAAAACGACAAAAAAAATCAAAACAACTGGTAGGGTAAATTAGTATACATGTTATTGGTTATTATCAGCGTTTTGAAAATATTTGCGTAAGTCAAAACCAATAAACATGAAAAGTATCTTAAACAAATGGACACTCTTGTAATGTTACACGTCTCGGAGAGACGCGTCCAATGACATGTTACATTGCAATATTGCTTTTCACAATATTGAAAGAAGAGGAATGTTGTTTTGAAGACGCTACCTGACAAATGTAAACGTTTCACTTTATTCATTCTATGGTCATAAACAGTTTGGGTTACCCAAGCTCTGCGCATGCGTACCTCATTTCACATATAAACCGGAAGTCATCCGAACAACCTACGTCACTCCACGTGTAGTTACGTGTAGACGACATAACGGCACAATTACGCGACGTCGCAACCCCTGGCTGGTTCGATCCCCAATCCGTGAACTGCGCGACCGAGTCCGTATCGTACCATTGCCATTCTCCCTCCGTTATCAAGTCGTTCAGTCCAATATAGTAGTCGTTATCTATAATGAAGGTTAGTTCCGTAAGGTTTTACAACTAAACAAGAGCTAACATACAAGTGTGATATGAAATGTTGTAATACCCGCAAATTACACTATCTATGGATACAGCCCTTTCTTAATTAGTAGTGAGAAGACAAATGGAAAATAAGTTAAAAAATATAAACGAATGAGTAAACATTTAAAAAGAATGATGATAAACAAATATATTTATAAAAAAATGAATGAAAACATAAACACGTAAAAAATATGCTCACATAAATAAATGAATAGGTAAACAAACGAATGAATAAAAGGAACAAATGAATGAATAAACAAAAAATAACGTATAATAAAATGAATTAACATGCAAGCGAATGAATAAATAAGAAAATACAGAATGATTGGTTAAATAAGTATATACAGACGTTTATACAGACGACAATGTATATATACATAAACATATAGCTACCTTTTAAGGCACTGGCAAAGCTCTTTATGAAATTGTTTTCCGAGGTTGATCCGATATTTATAAGATGGCTTTGAAATCCGACACACGTTTGCTGTTGAAGAAAGGAAATGACTACATACAGGCAGTAAAGTAGAATATGCACAAATATTTCAAAATCCTCTAAGTGGAAGCGGCTCTTGCACGACCTATTGGTCAAGTTGGCCGTTTTGTTACTCGGGAGTCCGGGTTTGATACCCCAGCGGCGCTAGTTTTGTGTTGGTGTCCTTTAACCCTTTCCCAAACAACAAATTGTCAACTGTCCTGATGAAATTAGAAAACAATCTTCTCGTAGGGCAGAAAACATTGTGGGAAAAGAAAAAAATTGCTCGTTACGAGCAATTTCTCCTTTTCCCACACTGTTTTCTAAATCGTCTGCAACAAAGTCGTCAAATGTCGTTATTGTTTGGGAAAGGGTTAAGAAGACCATTCAAGCAATTGATTACGTCTTTGAGCCAATTCTTATTCAATACCAACGATAGAGGGAACTTTGATGAGCCGTTCATCGCAATGCAACTGATCATTTGTTGATGCGATGAAAAGCCTTATAAAGCAAACTTAAAAGGACACAAAAACGGGTACTAATCAAAAATGATTCCGACGTTGGTAATGAATAAGGAATAGCGTCATAAAGTAAAGGGATCTTCCTCCCTTCCTCCATGAGGAACCAGGCAAAGTAATATAACTGAATAGTTGTTGACACGATGTAAAGCCTAACCAAACCTACACTTAGGATGCATTAGACAGAGTTAGCTGTTGAGTATTGAAAAGCATCATTAATGGACTACAGCGGAGCATTGGTAGAAGGTCAGCCTTTAGAACCTAGTGTCCCTGGTCCGATCCTCCGATCCCATCAATCGCCTAGGTGAAAAGTGCCGGGATTAACCCAAAAGTCAGCGTTAGCACTGCTTATGTTTCGAGGACGCAGAATCGAGCGTGATCAACATAAGTTGTAAGAACTTGTTTCACAATCTTTGTAAAAAGACGAGTTTTAAACTAAACAAAATAACATCACCAACCTTAGTCCGAAGGCTCCAGACGTATATATGTCATTCAATTTCTACACGTTTACAGTTTGGATCGTCCTAGTAAAACTTACCTCAGCGTCCAGAAATGTTGCATTGGTCATCGAGAATAGATAACACGACCCACCATGTACAATCCAGCCGTTCGGACAGCACCCACTCGTTAGACCTGGTCGTAATCATAGTCTTATCATCCATTGTTAAAGGTGCTTGTTCATATACTAGTTTAAGAATTGATGATCTACGGTTAAAGGTGCTTGTTCATATACTAGTTTAAGAATTGATGATCTACGGTTACAGGTGCTCGTTCTTGTATAAGGTTTATAAGATTTGATGATCAACGGTTAAGCGTGCTCGTTCTTGTATAAGGTTTATAAGATTTGATGATCTACGGCTAAACGTGATTGTTCTTGTATAAGATTTGATTATCTACGGTTACAGGTGCTTGTTCACATATGTATACAAAAGACTTCGAAAGTTGAAATAAGATGTTGTTGAAATAATGCAGTTTTTGTATTGTTGTATGAAATTTGTACCTGTACAATGAAAAGCTATTGGAAGCGTTATTAATTAATATAGAACCAATATGTCTAAGAATCTGCAGTCTTTATGCATCATGTCTCAAAAACGTTGATATGTTTTTGGATTTAGATACACATTAATTCACAGTAGACAGTGCCGTTTTTGTATTCTTGTATGAAATATGTACATGTACAATAAAGAACTATTGGAAGCGGAATTAATTCAGGAAGCTTCAATAAGTCTAAGAATGTTCAGCCTCTATATATCATATCTCAAAATTGTTGGGTTTTTTATGGGTTTTACATCACATCAACATTATTTCAGTTATGTAGCGATGCGCGACTCTTAATGATGGAGGAAGACCCCATACTCAACTGTCCACAAGGGCTGGTCAAAATCGTTGATACGTTTTGGATTTAGATACACATTAATTCAATGTGTACAGACGAAACCGCTTAAAACGAACTTATTTTGACTCGAACGTCTATTTTCCAGTGCTTATCTCACAATAGTACAGTCGTTATAAAGTTTTATAGAAATCAAGTTTTAAATTAAATTTCCTCATATCTGTGAACAACCATCTTTACCTCACTCCCCATATTAGAATTTGTAACTGGCCCAAATTGAAAGCAACAGCAGACGACAACATTAGTGTGAGAGGGATTGCCATGATGATTTATAGAAATTACTTGAAACCATTGTGACAAAAGGATAAATTGCTCATAACGGAAGGTAGGATAATATTTTGTGATAATGAGCTAATTTTGAAATCGGAAACTGATCTTTCCAAAAGAAACGATTCACACTACCGATAACTATTACTATAACAGAAAGCACTATTGATCAATGCATAACGTAGAATCAATAAAACCATAATATAAAGAAACAACTATTGCCTATTGGTTAGGTTACACAATTTGAAAGCACAAAGCACTTTCTTGCATTAGATCATATCACAGAATAATTAGAATTGGATTTCAATAAGAAATTAGGTCTCTTGGTTGACTTACAGTTGGTTCTATCCGACTTGACAAATCTCTGTGAAGGTGTCCTCCTCCAAATATAAAGCCGTCGCGATATAAAACTGAACTGTTGTTGACGAGATGTAAAAAACCCTAAGAAAACGTTAACACAAACGTTAAAACCGTTACCCTACCTATATATGAAAACACGACCGCATGCACTATAAACATTGCCATTGCTGAATTGTTTATGTTGACACATATAGACAAGTGTGTTGGAAAGTCTTATCAGTTTAGATTGTGTATTCCAAATGTTTAAGATACTAGTAAACTGTTTGTTATTGAATGATATAATGACCCAGCAACATTTTGGTCGTGATATCGCTTACGAACATCACAGAGGCGTCCGAATTTCTGCTCTATGTATTGATGGTTGATACCTCTAAAAATAATCGAGATGTTACCTAACATAATTCTTTTAAATTATGCTACTTTTGTGTAATTAACTTATTAGTGCATCTAAAGATTATTGCAAACAATTTTCAAGATTTTCCCCAAATTCCTCTCTTTGCACTTCATTGTTGGCACTTCTTAGAACAATTGTGACATTTCTGAAGCTATTCTTTATTATTTCTTTTCACCAAATTCTATATCGTTGGCGTTCATAATAATCGGTACATCGAGAGGTTACTGATAAACTAACACAATATATAACATGGTATTCATCACACTTCCATGTTTATATGTTATTTGATTACAGATTTATCAAAGGTTTTCTATCCTGGTGACTTATAGGCCTGCTAGGCCGGGTGATTTATTATTCATCTATTTACAATATATATATATGTTACAGGGAAACTGTGAAAACAGGGATTTCGTGAAATCCCTGATATTTTTAGGGATTTCACGAAATCCCTAAGTTAATTAGGGATTTCATGAAATCGCTGAAATCTTCAGGGATTTCACGAAATCCCTGATTTCACAGCTTCCCTGTAACATATATACATACATAAATTGTTAAGCACATGTCAAAATGATAATTGATTTACCTACTTACTTATTTAATAAGTTTCAAACTTTCGTCACAAACGATGAAAAGTGGATGAGTTTACACTGACAAGTTAATGGATTTAATGCAGTCTTTTCTTACTTACCAATTATCTTGGATATCAATTAGTTGCTTGGAAAGAATTGTATGCAATTCAGTTGTGAAAATGCATTGGTAGTTTCGCCACAGCATGAATGAAACACACTTAGGGCCAGCTTGAAAACCTATTCCAACAAATCTACGGCAATTCTGAGTACTCGTTCTCAAGTTAAGAATGGATATTTTGCATATTTTGCACATTTTCCTACAAATTCAAAAGTACATTTGGGGTCGGCCTCTAAAATCAAATCAGAATTTTGAAAAGCAAGGATGCATACAAATAAACAAAGATATCTAAAAGTTAAACACTTTATCTTTTGTTTTTATAGAAAATACAAAATTGTTGAAAATATATAAACAAGATGTAAGAAACTCTTTTTTAGAAAGCATTAATCAAAAAGACAAACAGTAAAATGTATAAACATACTTGGGGTTTATGCATTTCAAATCTCAAATAGCTCAGCATTTTAAGTGACAAAGCAACACATTGCATGGCACTGGTCAAAGAAAGTCTGAAGAGCAGGTTAGATACAAGTTGCACCTAAAAAGGAATAGTAAGTTGGATTGGGTGCCTAGAAAATGCGATTGAAGGATTTGAAGAAAGTAAAAGCAAAAATAAACTTTTTCAATATATGACCGATTTTGAGTATTGTTGTTTAAAGTGAGCGGCCATCAAAACAAAATAATTATGATAATGGCTTCCTAATGTCATTTTTGGTAATGGCGGTAAAACTTCAACTGGAAAAGCGAGTTCAATTGAAATAGTCTTGGTAAAAACCATACTTGTAGTTTCCATACATGAAAAGCATGCGACATAACTGATATTCACACGAAAGTGGCATTCAAAAGATATCACATGCCGTGTAAGCGAGTGGTCATTGAAGACCTTTGTTGTAGTTTAGATGTCTGAAATTACATGTAGATTGAAGAGTAGCGAATCAAACTTCAAGCAGCGAAACAAAATTCATTGTCTATTGCGCAATCAATGCAATCCCCAATAAACACGTGACCAGGAAACCATTGACGAAGCCTCGTTCTGATGCGGACGTTTGATCGTTGGGTTCCATGACAACCCGAGCGGCACCTTGTTCACGCCCTATTTCCATGTTGCATGACTCGACCTTACTCCAGTAGTCCCTCAAATACACCTCAGATTCCTTTGAGCCGAAGTAAAAGCTCTTCAGGTATTGTCTGTTTACCTCGTTATAGCATGGGGTCTGGTACAGCTCCTTGACGTATGCCATGCACTCCTTTTGGCAGAAGAAACTCGAGCAGAGCTGGTCTACTTTTGTAAATCGATCCGCATTCTCAGGGAGTCTATAAAATAAAATAATATAATAATGTTATACACACTTATTCAAATTATATAGCTATTATGAAAAAATTCAAATAAACTCTGTTATCTGGTTTGCTATAGAAGCTCATTATTTCAATCCAGCTTGACACTTTGTTCTTCCGAACTTAACCATGGCTTTTATGACTCTTAAGCTTCGGCAATCGTAACTACTCGGGCATTTTCGACAGCTGAGAATACACCTCTTACGTAAGTGTAGGGTTACAATTTTTCGGATAAATCTTCCCCGGCTTATAACATTTTCGTAAAAGTGTATAACATTTTCGTAAAAGTGTCCACGTTAAGTAGTTCAAAGTATATGGAAGTGATGCACATCCTTTTAAATCGTTTTGTTTTATCGGTAGCTCGTACAAAAAAGTTAGATTATAAGTTCTGATATAAATAATTATTTCCTTAATCAAATTAAATGACTATTTAGATTTCACATTTAAGATCTATATTTGAAAACGAAAGTACAAGAACAGAAATCTCGCGAGAAACAATATTGCGGCTTCCACATTACTTCAGAGGTGTTTTCATTGAATAAGCCCGATCAGTTCAGAATGAAGCCTTCCCCCATCGAGTATTAGACCAAGCATCGCAACTGGAACCATATTGAAGCCATATCGAATCCCTGTCGAATAAAAGAACCAATTTGATATCATATATTTGGACGAGAAAATCTCTTACGTGGTATTGAAGATTTTCTTGAAGTCACATCCATTGGCTGTAGGTTGGGAACGGGCAGGTTCGCACTCCTTGAATATGCCAGTAGAAACACACTCTGCAAAGATAAAATTAATTTAATCGTTCATTTGTGTCTTACGGCGAACCACTATTTATTAGCATTGTAGTGTTTAAATCGTCCGGAAACATGTCTAAATGAACAATAACGATAGTTGACAACTTTCTTGCTGACGACTCTGGAAAACATTGTGTGAAAAGGAGAAATTGCTTGTAACAAGCATTTTTTCCTTTTCCCACAATGATTTCATACCTATCAGAAGAATATTTTCCACATTTTATCACATTTTGAAATGTCGTCTGCAAACTCTTTCAATTTGGGACAGACGATAATTTGGTGTTTGGTAAAGGGTTAAATTCATATAATAATATAATAATTGCCAAGTTCATGAAGGCTTTGGAAAACACCATAGTCGATGATAATTAAAGGTAGGGCATAAGCTGTTGAAATACTTTGTTAAAGAAAAAAATACATAAAGCGGAATATAACTCTAAAGATAAATAAAAGGCATGGCATCGGTTATTCTAATCTAGCACATGGAAAAAATCCCTCGAAATAAACTTTAACAACAGATTACTGCGAGGTGATTGGACCAGGCCAACTTAGAATCAAATGTATGCAAATATGAATACCGGAGTTCTTAAAACATTTATCATAGAATGTTTAAGCATACATGTATTTCGGTTGAAAAGTAAGTTTCTCGTTCCCGTTTCGCTTGTCAAAATTGTGATTGTTTCTTCTATGTCAGTTAATCGACAAATGAACTAACTGGTATAAAGTTCTATGGAATAGTTACAATTCTAAAAATAAGAATTATTTTACTAATGCGGTGCATGTGCTTTCTATGCTAAGTGGTTGGTAACAACACTGTTCTTATCCTATGCCTCTATACACGTTTTTTTTTCAGAACTCTTTATGTACTTTTAATGCATATTTTAGACCGGCACATGCGGTTTTCATAAATAATAGGTACGCAAAAGACCTGTTTACAACTTTTAATATCGATTTTCCGCCCTAAAATCTTTACTATTTTTTCTTTTTATACAATTTTATTCCAAGTATCAAGTTAAATATAGTTTGACATGCATTTATATGTATTCATATTTCTATACAATATCATGTAGTATTAAGCCCATACAAACATACACTAATCCATATTATTCCTAAGGCATACAAATACACCAAGTACAAACAAAAGAGACACCCTATGCCTCTATACACGCTGTGATGTGAAATGGTAAATCATTTTTACTTTAGAGATTCAGTACGTTTATGATAAATAATACGACACGAAATTTTACTAACGTGCTGCCTGAACGTTTTGTGCGGGGTAGTACGTCAGGAAGGCGTAGCACATCTCATCTGCCGTCTGTAGGCCCCACGCTGTCGTCACGTTACGCTTCATACTGTTGAACTCGCAGATCAGCTCGAACTCATCTCCGGGATGAACGACCATTGGTGGGTCCAATCTGCAAGAATTTAAAAGATATATATTTTTGAAAGTGTTGAACGGACAGGTTGAGAATATCCTCGCTGATACCAAGATTTTCTTCTTTGTTGTCATAATGGTTTATTAAATCATTCAGGCGGGGGAATCACGTGACCAATGTTTACGTTCTTATGTCCGAACAAGATGGCAGCGCCCAGGTATTTGAACATGAGCACCCGTTGAATGTTATTTCTCTGCCGAGTAGTAGACGTAACGATGTTATTAAGCATGGGATTTTCCACCACAACCGAAAAGTTAATGGTCAACTCATGCAGGGGTACATAATGTGGTTATCCTTGGCAAAAATAGGTAAAAAAGCAAGAAAACCTCGGCGGGGCCATATTGGTCGGACATAAGATCGTAAACATTGGTCACGTGATTCTCCCGCCTGTTTTTATTTTAAAACAAAGGAGATTCAAATCTGAAGAGAATTGTTTACTTTTGGTTGAAAATGATGTGCAAAAGGAAAATGAGCCTATATTTTTACCTGATAGTGCTCGCTTTCATTCCAAAACTTAGTGTCTAAGGGTATGTCAGACTAGGACAACAGGGAACCGAGTTCGAACCATGGCTCGGTCAACAATATTTCCCAAGTTAAATGAGAACAATGTGACATAATTTGTTCATTTTTATCACCATTAACCAATTTTGAAAGCAGCCAGCAGCTTGGACAAAATACGGGCAAGCCTATTACTGCCAAAAAACAGCAGACAAGCTGTTAGAAACGAGGAAAAATTCCCATTCCAAAAACATTTGTTTAAACCCTTATAGTGCTTGAACCGACTTCCATGTTTTTGCAAACAGGTAAGCTCCAGGCAAGCCGCCAAGTAAATTGGCGGCTAGCCTGTGATCTAACATGTTTGCTAATCTAAGTATCGTTCCTCATCAAAATTAAGGGGATATTTAAGATTTCGGAAAGAAGACGACACATAATTCTATTTTTTAGAAAAATACTCTGTGTTTTAAGTGTTAAGGTTGAAAACTTACACATGGTTAACTGGACTGTTGTAATCGTAGACTATGTCGTTGCCGAGATACTCGACACGTTTACCGGGGACGATCAGCTGTGATCTTGCCGATTTTCCTGAAACGGAAGATAAGAATTTGACAAAATGTTCCCAGATTGTCTTTTACTGTACACTATATTTGTATTAAATAGATACGCCCCAGTGTACTCTCTTTGACAACTGTTGTACACTTTATGTGTTTTGATGAAAGATACACAACATTGTACTCCTTTGACTACTGTTGTACACTATCTGTGTATTGAATAAAGATACACGCCAGTGTACCCTCCTTGATAACTGTTGTACATTATGTGTGTATTGAATAAAGATATGCCCCAGTGTACACTCCTTGATTACTGTTGTACATTATATGTGTATTGAATAAAGATATGCCTCAGTGTACTCTCCTTGATTACTGTTGTACATTATATTTGTATTGAATAAAGATATGCCCCAGTGTAACCTCCTTGACTACTGTTGTACCTTATATGTGTATTGAATAAAGATATGCCCCAGTGTACTCTCCTTGACTACTGTTGTACACTATGTGTATTGAATAAAGATACGCCCCAGTGTACTCTCCTTGACTATTGTTGTACACTATATGTGTATTGAATAAAGATATGCCCTAGTGTACATTCCTTGACTACTGTAGTACGCTATATGTGTATTGAATAAAGAACGCCCCAGTGTACCCTCCTTGACTACTGTTGTACATTATATATGTATTAAATAAAGAAACGCCCCAGTGTACCCTCCTTGACTATTGTTGTACATTATATGTGTATTGAATAAAGATACGCCCCAGAGTACCCTCCTTGACTATTGTTGTACATTATATGTGTATTGATTAAAGATATGCCCCAGTGTACCCTCCTTGACTACTGTTGTACACTATATGTGTATTGAATAAAGAAACGCCCCAGTGTACACTCCTTGATTACTGTTGTACCTTATATGTGTATTGAATAAAGATATGCCCCAGTGTACTCTCCTTGACTACTGTTGTACACTATGTGTATTGAATAAAGATACGCTCCAGTGTACCCTCCTTGACTATTGTTGTACATTATATGTGTATTGATTAAAGATATGCCCCAGTGTACCCTCCTTGACTACTGTTGTACACTATATGTGCATTGAATAAAGAAACGCCCTAGTGTAGCCTCCTTGACTTCTGTTGTACATTATATATGTATTGAATAAAGAAACGCCCCAGTGTACCCTCCTTGACTACTGTTGTACACTATGTGCATTGAATAAAGAAACGCCCTAGTGTACCCTCCTTGACTATTGTTGTACATTATATATGTATTGAATAAAGAAACGGCCCAGTGTACCCTCCTTGACTACTGTTGTACACTATGTGCATTGAATAAAGAAACGCCCTAGTGTACCCTCCTTGACTACTGTTGTACATTATATATGTATTGAATAAAGAAACGCCCCAGTGTACCCTCCTTGACTACTGTTGTACACTATGTGCATTGAATAAAGAAACGCCCTAGTGTACTCTCCTTGACTATTGTTGTACACTATATGTGTATTGAATAAAGATACGCCCCAGTGTACCCTCCTTGACTACTGTTGTACCCTATAAGTGTATTGAATAAAGATACGCCCCAGTGTACCCTCCTTGACTACTGTTGTACATTATATATGTATTAAATAAAGAAACGCCCCAGAGTACCCTCCTTGACTATTGTTGTACAATATATGTGCATTGAATAAAGAAACGCCCCAGTGTACCCTCTTTGACTTCTGTTGTACACTATATGTGTATTAAATAAAGATACACGCCAGTGTACCCTTCTTGACTACTGTTGTACAATACATATGTGTTGAATAAAGATACGCCCCAGTATACCCTCCTTGACTACTGTTGTACACTATATGTGTATTAAATAAAGATACACGCCAGTGTATCCTCCTTGACTACTGTTGTACAATACATATGTGTTGAATAAAGATACGCCCCAGTATACCCTCCTTGACTACTGTTGTACACTATATGTGTATTAAATAAAGATACACGCCAGTGTACCCTCCTTGACTACTGTTGTACAATACATATGTGTTGAATAAAGATACGCCCCAGTATACCCTCCTTGACTACTGTTGTACACTATATGTGTATTAAATAAAGATACACGCCAGTGTACCCTCATTGGCTACTGTTGTATAATACATATGTGTTGAATAAAGATACGTCCCAGTGTACCCTCTTTGACTACTGTTGTACACTATATGTGTTGTTACGTAACCGCCTCACTCTCTACAGCATAGCAACACTCAATCAGGACAAGATGTAACCTCTGCGTTACCGAGCCGACTCTTTAGCTCAGTGGTTATGTCTTGGACTGTCACCCGGGAGAACCGGGATCGTATCCTCATAGGGGAATTAAAATCCAAAGTGGATTTTTTCTAGCTATGCTTCGTTGCGGACATTGTTCGTAAGATGGGGGCTCGTCCGGGATATTGAACATTTTTCATTGGCAAATTTAATTTTGAAACAGATAGATCTATATTTCAGAAATTTACATTTACAGTTTTGAATATTGTACTAATCAGCAGCAAGTAAAAATGTCATTTGACAAAAACAGTTTTGTAAGTGATCCTTCCCAGGAGAAATTGAATTTAGCTAAGAAAACCGACTTGCTCAATCAGGCTAAACATTATGGCTTATCTGAAATTAAGTCGTCTATGTGCAAACAAGAAATTTTGAATACTTTGGTTCAATACTTCGTCGATGAAGACATTTTGGAAGACGCTGCTCTTTCTTTAATAAAAGAGTCAGAATCAGATTTAAAACTGAAAGAACTTAAAATTAGACTCGAATTTGAAGAAAAAGAGAAAGAAAGAGAAAAAGAAAGAGAAATTGAGATGCTTAAATTGAAATTACAAGTAGAAAAAGAGGAAAAAGACAGAGAATTGGCATTTAGACTAAAAGAAATGGAAATTAAAGAAAGAGCAGGTCGGTCAGCTGTACCTCCTAGTTTTGATGTCACAAAAAATATTCGGTTAGTTCCTCCGTTTCAAGAAAAAGAGGTTGATAAATATTTTTTGCATTTTGAAAAGGTAGCAGAAAACTTAAATTGGCCATTGAGCCATTAATTCGTCCGAAATGGACTTACTAGCCGAAATAGGCTTACATGTCATCATAAATGATGACTTCTATAAGAGGGGGTGTGTTACGTAACCGCCTCACTCTCTACAGCATAGCAACACTCAATCAGGACAAGATGTAACCTCTGCGTTACCGAGCCGACTCTTTATCTCAGTGGTTATGTCTTGGACTGTCACCCGGGAGAACCGGGATCGAATCCTCATAGGGGACATAAAATCCAAAGTGGATTTTTCTAGCTATGCTTCGTTGCGGACATTGTTCGTAAGAGTGTATTAAATAAAGATACACGCCAGTGTACCCTCATTGACTACTGTTGTACACTATACGTGTATTGAATAAAGGTTATTTACCAAGATCATGCATGTGGTTGAATACGGAGAATACATTAACAGAACCGTTCATAGCTTGTTGGGTGCAATCCGAGTGACATTTCCCTTTGACTGTGTAACTATCCTCCTGGGGCGGAATGTGGAGGCGTTGTTCGCCTATCATCAACACGGCAGCGTCGTATTGGCGGAGTTTTTTGGTGAGAAAGATGTCCAGTCCGGAACCGTCAGTGTATGTCGATACTTTTTCAGGGTTATTCCAATGTAACTGAAGTGGGTCGACAAACAAAACATATCAAACATGTATAGTTTACCATAAGTTTAAAATCTATAGACAATTATCCTTTTAGAATGAACTAAATCTACAATACTATACCATATTGATCCATCGGCTCTGTTGCATTTAGGAATTGTGACAAAATGAGAAATTGCTAATATGTGATTCTTTTGAGGCATGTTATAAGAGTTACCTCTGTAACTGTCCTCTTGTTGGTTTCACACACAAACCAAAAACGAAATCGAATTCAAAATTTATAAAATCAAAAACAAAATCAAAACTAAAGACGAGTTATCCCACGCATGACTATGTCATAGTATTCATATCAAATGCAAGAAGGTAACCTCAAGAATGAACCGCAAACACTATTCTCAAATGAACCAAACAGATTTTTACCTTTAAAACCTTTTTTTGTGGACGAACAACCAAAAAGCAATACGGTTACATCAAGACAGACACGTATACAATGACCATAATAGAATTATAAGAAATACTACCTCAAGAATGATCTGTATACAGTGTTCCAAACAAATGTCATATAAGGGTTACCTCATGAATGACCCTCACATAGTATTCCAACAAAAACATAAGTTTTTCATAATGACCGTATACCAAGGGTTCAATGCAATACTATAGTAAGTGCTTCATAAACATGAACCACTTACTATAGTATTGCACTGAACCCAGGATACAGTGTTCCTAACAAAAACAAGGGAAATGTTACCTCAAGAATGGCCCTTTTGTAGCCCTTTTGTCCTACCGGCAGCCCTGCGACGTCGATGTAACAATAGCCGTCAATCCCTAACGCCCAGATAGCGAGGAAATCATTGCAGCCCTCTCTGTCCCCCATAAAACAGTTGTAGGTTTGGTTCAACTCGCTGTTATCAATGCTTGCTGAAAACAGATATACAGTAGAATATCGATATCTCGAACTTCTGAGTGTCGTATACATTAAGATTTATTTACCTCGAATCTCTGAGTGTCGAACTCCTCTAAATGTCGAAGTAAATACGGGGCCCCGAATTAATTGTTCTTTATTTCTATTTTTTTAACATTTCAGACATCTTTACGCCAAACTCTCCCTATGTCGAACATTTTAATGAGGTCCCTGAACTTCGGCGTATAGAGAGCCTACTGTATGCTGAATGGTAAACAATGGTTACAGCTTTGTCTGTGATTTACCTAGTTAATTTGCAAGCCTTAAGGGTTATCTTGGAAGTTATATTTACTAAAATGCAATCTTTATACTCAAATATAATGTTCATTTGTTAATTATTAAACATTAGATAAAAAGTGAAAATAATAACAAAGATTAATTACACAATGCATATAACTTTCAATTTAATAGCAGATTTAATGCAGATCTCTGAAGCTAGCTTGAAAACGATACCATATCTTTATATGATAAAAACCAATGGTGATTTCTTTGGTTAGGTATACAGTCAATGGTGAAAACCGAAAATGAATAAAGGCAACATAGATATGGATGTAGACATGACCAACTGACCTCACTTTATGAAATTTAAAATTGGATTCGCAAAAAAGAACTAAGATAAACCAAATATTTAGATTTAATATAAGAACTCGTATGAATGCTTACGATATATGGGCTCACTACACAATTCATAATGAAGCATCAATAAAGATTGCTTTACTTAGATTGCTCAACTTATGAACTTAGCTAAACAAAAAAGGTATTGTTACAACTTGGTATATTTATTCGTTGTTGCCAATATAAGAAACAAAATAGCACAACGAATAGCACACTTACCTTGATCATTACAGCCATAAATGATAGCGTGATGCATCACGTTCCAGTTGTCGATGTTAGGTTTAAAAGCGACCATGTGGTACTCGGCGTCCAGCGGGAATTCGAACGGCATGCATTGATATGTGGTCTCTTGTGCCGGGACAGGGGTCTTTGGGATCGTTATCGTAAACTTAGTCGTCTCTGTAATTGTAAGGAATGTATTGTACTTGAAAAATCTTTGACATTGTAAGGGATGCTTAATTTAGCACTTAAAAATCTTTGAAGAAAATTGCATGTAAAAAAATGATTCCGTATTTAATTTATCAATACTGTTTCAGGTTATACATGAGACTAGTACTGCATAATACTGCACGAGAAGCATAGATTTAGTTCTAATATATCTGTTTAAGTTAACGGAATGCATTAATTTAGTATGTCTCTGAAATCATACAGAATACATAAAACTTCCATATCTTGGCATGGAATACGTGGATTTAGTACTTAAATATCTTTGAAATTGTACGGAACACATGGATTTAGCACTTAAATATCTTTGAAATTGTACGGAACACATGGATTTAGAACTTAAATATCTTTGAAATTGTACGGAATACATGGATTAAGTAATTAGACATCTTTGAAATTGCACGGTGTACATGGATTTGGCACTTAATCGTTTACTGAGGAGGAGAATGAGATAGGGAGATAAAGTAGAAGATTAAGACGAGGAAGAAGACAGAAGAAGGATGACAAAGCCGAGAGACAGAGAAGAGATGATAACGAATGGTTAGAGAAAAAAGTGAGAAGGAGGAGAAGAGGTAAGAGAACAAAAATACAACAAAGAAAAAACAAAAAGAAAAATATAGAAGTTGTGATGAAATAAAACTGAATACACTTACCGGGCTCATCGATTGCCGGACACACAAACGATTCACACGTGACGAACGTCGACTGACCCCTGCATTTGTCCGAATTAAACGGCGTACACACACCTGAAAACAACAATTAAGTTGGAAAGCAGTCAGCGGCTAAGGAAAATACGTTGTGCATAAGCGCTGGGGGTCTATCAAACACATAGATATGGCAATAAAATGCGATGTATGTTCACGAGTATATATTTGTGTAGAAGAGACTCTTATAATTTAAATATGAATAGCATGGTTGATTATATTTATGTATGATATGATGTTTATGTTTGTTACCATGATGCTAACGCAATAAAGCACTGATACTGACCGCTATGATATAACACGTCCGAGTTACTGTTTAAAAAGCGAAGAAGAAAACCCTATATCGATTCGCCGGTATTTCAACCCTTTAACAGTCGAAACTGTGGCGTTTGTTTAAGGATTAACATAATAGTCTCTCGTCTTGTCTTCTATCTGGACGTTATGGATTCTACCTTATTCTTTCTTTAGCCAGGCAGGCATTACGATATATCTGACATTTTGTTAAAAATCATGTTAAAGCCCAAACAACAATCAAAAACATTTTGTAAAAGATGAAGCCATATTATATACCAGGATGAGAAAGCCCGGTTGTTGATACCGCCATATTGGATCCCTCCGTCCACTGACAGTTCGGGTCTCCCAGCTCTTGACCATTGGTCATTCCGTCCCCATCGGAATCCGCCTCACACAGTGTCCGGTCCCAAACCTGGTGTAGAAATGATTAATTACTATGCAGAGTTATCTTTCCTTGTACAATCGACATACACATTAATCTGAACTCAATCTGAACTCAAACGGTTTATTGCTAAACTGAGTAATCGTCCTTGTACAATCCACATATATATCAATCTGAAGTGATCGGGTTTATCTATATATACTAATGAAAACACCTCCGAAGTAATATGGAAGCTGCCATATTGTTTTTTGTTAGACTTTTTTCAGTGTACATTTTTTACTTTTTAAAGAGTTATCGCTCATTTTTCAATCAACAGACACAACAGCCGTTCTTGTATTAAAAATGAACGATAACTCTAACTTGATAATGACGGTCTTTCCTTGACGATACGACTTATCTCCCTTACCTTTCCATTCTGGTAAAACGCTATCCCAAAAGGGTTCCTAACACCGCCTCCACTACTGCTCTCGTGACCAACGCCATTCCAGAGTTGCCCTGGGATACAAGGGTGAGGCACGTTCTTTCCGTTTGGGATTTTATCCTGGAACATTTGGTGACCATGGACACCAAACAGGGCCACAGCCAAGATGGCCACCGTCAACGAAAATCTGGAGAAGACAAACGCGTCAGTAAATTAAGGTGAACTGTCTACATATTCATTTATATATATATGGACGCAGCCAATATGGCCGCCGTCACAGAAAATCTGAAGAAGACAAACGCATCAGTAAATTAAGGTAGACTGACTACATATTTGTTTATATACATGGACCCAGCCAATACGGCCGCCGTCAGAGAAAATCTGGAGAAGAAAAACGTTTCTGGTAATTAAGCTGAACTAACTATAAATATGGAGAACATTCATTTCTTCCAGGGTACTTTGTTGTATTTATCGACAGATGTCTGGGTGTATAGTATGCCCTTTCTAATGCAACATTTGTACGTTGAAGACCCATTTGTTCTTATTTAACCATGGGCTATCTGTGGTAGAATCACGTATTGTGTATGTATATTTTTATAATACATCTTCTGAATTTAAGCGTGTTAATTTCACATCGCATGTGTTTTATATGTAAGTATCAATTTATGTTTGCATTTCAATTTTCCTATGCCATACTTCCAATGCAAACGTTAATAGCGTCCTATTCAGTACAATACAATACAATCTCTGTATTGTCTCCTTAAAAGGAGGTATTGGACATGAAAGAATCTACTCACCATAAAACACAATAAGGGTTAAAAAAGCTATATAAGTGGATTCTACCGGCCGACAGGCAGAACATCGGTGTACTGACTGAAAATAGTATGTACTGATCAAATTTCATTTTGATCAGTTTCGTTCTGATGCGTGTAAAACATTAGGTGGAGCCCCGATGGGTGAATATTTTTCATTTTCAATTCAACAACAGTTAAGTGTTCTATTAATTCATCATTTAGTAGTTCTATTTTTGGCGGGTTTTTAGTTTTATAAGACCGGAACCAGGTCAACATTTCCAAGTTTTACAAATATTTCAGTTTGTTTAAAGCTTGGCTGCAATATAACCTGAAACCAAGTGACAAAAGTGTTGGAGTGGAGTTGAATATTCAAATACAAACAGGTTGGCAGGAGTAAAGTCAATATTACCCTTGTTTGAAGAGTGGCATGTCATATTCATAGAGTTCAGCCGAACTTTTTTCTTGAGCGAATTGCGCTTTAAAAAGGATTATGCTTGATCATTTATATTCTAAACAATCAAATATCCATGGCTCTTTAATTAGTTTGTTCTAATAGAGGAGATATAGTTAGTTAATAGGTTATCGCCTATTCTTAATGTTAAATTGGAAACTTACATGTGGAGGGGAGGACAAAACAATCGGTTTTAACAGACCCGTGATCCAAGTCATTCATTTGATTGTCACTATGTTTACGCAAGTTTTCTGACCAAGAGGCACTTTTCTAAACAAAAAAAAACAGAAACCCAAAATGTTAATTTGAAAAGTGTTGACCCAAAATCTGAATTCAAAGAATGGAATGATCCCAAAATGTGAATTAGAATAAATAAATAAATAAATAGATAAATAATGTGAAATCAAAGAAAGAGATAAACTCAAATTATGAATTCAAACAAAGAAAGCAAATGAAATGTAAATTTAAAGACATGAATTACGCCAAATCAAAATGTTAAATTAAAGAAATGAATAAACAATTAATGTGTATTGATAGTCGAATTCAATCTCAAAATGTGACTCCAAAATGTGAATTTAAGGGAAGAAGGGATTAAAGTCAAAATGTGATTCAGCCTTTATTCAAAATAACAAATATTGGCTTATCCTCGCTCTCTCTATATATATGCAAAAAACTCATGACCTAGTGAATGTCGGATGAATAGAAATCTAATTGTAAAGGTCAACAACTTAAACGGTGGTTGAATTTCTTAAAAACGTATCAGTGACAAAATGAATATTTTATCATTTGCCGAATTCTTTGGTCAGCCTTGATCCCAAAGATACTTAACATGACTTAATTGTAGCAGATAACTTCAGAAATAATTTCGACAAAAGAAGAAATATTCTCTTAGTATGCAGAGTACCAAACCAAAGCACAAAACAACTTTCTAGTTTTGTTTCTTTTCCCGCAATGATTTATTAGTTTATTAATCCATTACGTAGTATTCTTATTTTATCGCATCAGACAAAATGTATTCAAATATCGTCGTGACGAGCAATTTCTTCATTTATCATAAAAGTTGATTTCCCAATTATATTAATGAAATGTTGTATTAACCCGTATATTGCTGGAACAGAGTTCATGCTTATGCAAACAGGTTTGATCCTGGCCAGCCGCCAAGTAAATTGGCAGCTGGCCTGTGATCTAACCTGTTTGCTAATCTGAGTATCTTTCCTTATTAAGATTATGCAGATATTTCAGGTTTTGAAAAGCAGACCACACAAAAATCTATATTTAGAAAATTACCCAGCATTCTATGTTGCTGTCAATTAAACCCCCTTCTCAGTTTCTATTCAATATGATAGTTTGACTTGTTTGCTTGCATCGTTAACTGAACTGCCGCAATGGTACACTTATATAATTATTGAACATGTTAATTATCCGGGAACAACTAAAATCGAAGGGGGAAAAGTTTAAACTATTTGTAAATGATAGCACGGAAGTATTTTGTTTAAGGTTGGTATGTTGCACTCACAGATACACTCAACCTAAGTTATTGCAGGCATATCTATTACCTTAACCCATTACCAGACAATGGAGACATTTGATCAGTTTGTTGCAGACAACTCTGGAAAACATTGTGGGGAAAAAGAGAAATTGCTCGGCACGAGCAATTACTCCTTTTCCCACAATGTTTTCTACCCCACCAGAAGATTATTTTTCAATTTTCAAAAGTCGTCTGCAAACTCTTTCGATTTTGGACAGTCGATAGTTTGGCGTTGTAGAAGGCGGATGGGAGGTGTTAAATTTTGAAATACGGGGGAATTTCGAAATACCCAAGATCACATGAGTGTGAGAAGCTAGCACAAACTATTCACGCATAAAATAAACTTCTTGTTCCCTTTCTATACATTTAGCGTCCCTAAAATTAGGTCAAAATATAGTACATATAGTCTTGACCGAACGATTCGAAAAATATTCGACATTTCTCAATTTTAAGTTTCTCTCCAGGCTCCATCCGTTTTTCTCCGAAAAGGGATGATAGTTTGGGAAGGATATTTAGCTGATGTGTATGTTTGTCTATCACCAGTAGCACTACATGTACTATGTTCATTGTCGCTGATGTATCTTCTTTTCTCATTTTCATTTTTTTTTCATTTCTTATGTTGTTTGTTATTTCTATTTTCTGTTTTCTGTTTAAACATTATCATTATATTTGTGGACAAATAAAATCAAACAAAACCGTTACATTCGTTGTAAATAAACGACTTTAAACTATTTTAAGCTAATTCTTTCTTCGGATTACTTCGGTCGTTCTCGGTATACATCGGTCGCGGCCGGAACTATTCGATGTAAAGCGAATAGTTCCGGCATTGTCCGATGTTTACCGAGAACGACCGAAGAAATTCGACGAGAGAAAAAGTTTCGAAATGGCGGATTATCGGTATTCTATCTTAAACTAAACCACAATAAAGTAAATAATTTCACAGCCGGTTAAGGACATTTTCTACAGTTTTATAAGAACATAACCCTTTCAAAGAATTTCTAAATTTTTGATATGTTTTTTAAAATGTTATTGTGAATTCAAAAATGAAAAGAAAAATGCAGGTCGACGAGTTAGTTTTTTCGTAAAATGACAGTTTCCATGGTAACCGTTTTGGGAAAAAATGTCAAAATAACCATTCCATCTTCAAAGGTAATACAATAATTTCTGCAAGGTTTATTAACTCAAAAAACATGAATTAGTTCATTCCATACTTTATAATTAAATGTTGTTTCAAATTATTACAATCTAAACAACTTTTGTAATCCAAATCAGATTTCCAAATTTTGGTATTCGACAAAAAACAATGAAAATTGATACGTATTTTACAAATAAATGAAGATATCTAAAAATTTCTTTCATAGAATTATCTTATTTTTCAGTATGTGAAGTAAAATTCAATCTTGAAATGCAATAAAAGTATATGTTGACGAGTTAGTTTTTCTGTAAAATGACAGCTTCCATGGTATACGTATTTGAAAAACAGTTATAAAAATGACTAAAATAACTTTAAACTTGAAAAATAGAAGCTTGGGGCTTAATATGCGTGAGAAATGTGTAATAGTTTTAGTAATCATTTATAGTTTTATGGATAATATGATTATTCTTTGAAAAAAAATGCTTACAGTAAATTTCATCCGAATAAAAACATTTAGCCGACTACTATGCAAGTACCTCTTCGGTAACATATTATTATCTTCCTTGGATGCGCAGATGAAATGCGCAGAAAATACTACCGAGAACGTCCTTAAAGAGTATTCATGAGTTAGCGTTTATTACAATGCTTATTCAATTGTGTTTTACATTGTTCATTAGTGCCGTTTAACCCTTATAACGCTGGGTAATTTTCTAAAAATAGATTTTTGTGTCGTCTTCTTTCCAAAACCTTAAATATCTGCTTAATGTTGATGAAAAAAGATACTCAGAGTAGTAAACAGGTTAGATCACAGGCCAACCGCCGATTAACTTGGCGGTGACCTGGATCTAACCTGTTTGAAAAAGCATGAATTCAGTTCCAGCACTAATGCGTGAATTGTATTACACAACTTTATCACAAAACCGGACTTGTTTAGTTTAGTTTATACATATCTTATTGCCAATTATATACAAGTTTTATACAAGTTTATTCAGTTTATATAATACATAGTACACACCATTGGGCAATAGTCATATTATAGACTTTGGCAAAAGGGTCAGGCAACAAGTTTCTTAAACATAGTTAAATAAATCTATGAAAACCCGTCCGAATTATGTAACATAAATGTAGTTTTTTTATAGATAAGATGAGACGAAATAACGTGAAACAATGTAAAAGTGACGATGTTAATTAATTCATTCTATTCAAAGACACCCGACCTTATTTTGCCTGCGGGCCAATTTTAACAAGTAAAGACGTTCTATAATGACTTTGTATTTTAACCCTTTCCCAAACAATAACGACATTTGACAACTTTACTGCAGACGATTTTAGAAAACGTTGTTGGAAAAGGAGAAATTGCTCGTAACGAGCAACTTTCCTTTTCCAACAATGTTTTCTGCCATATCAGAAGATTATTTTCCAATTTCATCACATTTTGAAATGTTGTCTGCAAACTCTTTTAATTTGGGACAGTCGAAAGGGTTGGGAAAGGGTTGACATGAAATCAATGCGTAAACATAGCCAAAATTTGATTTGACACGAATTCCTATTCACATGAATAACAATGCATCCACTATAGCTGACTTATTCCTATTATTATCCAAAACGTTAAGGTGAGATCTCTTAACCTTTTTTATTATTATTATAACTAACGCCATAGTTTGCATTGTTTTCAATGTTAATATATTTATTATAAAACGGTTAGTGAAATAGCTATGCATACGAAAATAAACGAATATTGCCTTCTAAAAGGATCCATGTTCAAATATGGAATAGTTTAAAAAAAAAAAAAACAGGTATATAATTAAAGAACATTACACATGCTAATGCATAATTCTTATCTCCTAAAACTATCTATGTTCGAATTTGGGTAAGTATCGTTAAACAGATAGTTTAAGAGCTATAGATGTGAAAATATACAAAACTTACCTTCTAAAATGATCCATGTTTGAAAATTGATCAGTTTCATAAAATGGGTAGTTAAAGAGCTATACTCATCTTTATTCACAGTTCTTACCTTCTGAATGATCCATGTTCAAATAAGGATAAGTATCAGAAAATGGGCAGTGAAAGAGCTTTAAATGAAAAAGTCTTACCTTCTAAAATGATCCATGTTCAAATAAGGATAAGTATCAGAAAATGGGCAGTGAAAGAGCTTTAAATGAAAAATTCTTACCTTCTAAAATGATCCATGTTCAAATAAGGATAAGTATCAGAAAATGGGCAGTGAAAGAGCTTTAAATGAAAAATTCTTACCTTCTAAAATGATCCATGTTCAAATATGGGTAAATATCATAAAATGGACAGTGAAAGAGCTTTAAATGAAAAATTCTTACCTTCTAAAATGATCCATGTTCAAATATGGGTAAATATCATAAGATGGACAGTGAAAGAGCTTCATATGAAAAATTCTTACATTCTAAAATGATCCATGTTCAAATATGGGTAAATATCATAAAATGGACAGTGAAAGAGCTTTAAATGAAAAATTCTTTCCTCTAAAATGATCCATGTTCAAATATGGGTAAATATCATAAGATGGACAGTGAAAGAGCTTTAAATGAAAAATTCTTACATTCTAAAATGATCCATGTTCAAATATGGGTAAATATCATAAAATGGACAGTGAAAGAGCTTTAAATGAAAAATTCTTACCTTCTAAAATGATCCATGTTCAAATATGGGCAAATATCATAAGATGGACAGTGAAAGAGCTTCAAATGAAAAATTCTTACATTCTAAAATGATCCATGTTCAAATATGGGTAAATATCATAAAATGGACAGTGAAAGAGCTTTAAATGAAAAATTCTTACATTCTAAAATGATCCATGTTCAAATATGGGTAAATATCATAAAATGGACAGTGAAAGAGCTTTAAATGAAAAATTCTTACATTCTAAAATGATCCATGTTCAAATATGGGTAAATATCATAAAATGGACAGTGAAAGAGCTTTAAATGAAAAATTCTTACATTCTAAAATGATCCATGTTCAAATATGGGTAAATATCATAAAATGGACAGTGAAAGAGCTTTAAATGAAAAATTCTTACATTCTAAAATGATCCATGTTCAAATATGGGTAAATATCATAAAATGGACAGTGAAAGAGCTTTAAATGAAAAATTCTTACCTTCTAAAATGATCCATGTTCAAATATGGGTAAATATCATAAGATGGACAGTGAAAGAGCTTCAAATGAAAAATTCTTACATTCTAAAATGATCCATGTTCAAATATGGGTAAATATCATAAAATGGACAGTGAAAGAGCTTTAAATGAAAAATTCTTACATTCTAAAATGATCCATGTTCAAATATGGGTAAATATCATAAAATGGACAGTGAAAGAGCTTTAAATGAAAAATTCTTACATTCTAAAATGATCCATGTTCAAATATGGGTAAATATCATAAAATGGACAGTGAAAGAGCTTTAAATGAAAAATTATTACATTCTAAAATGATCCATGTTCAAATATGGGTAAATATCATAAAATGGACAGTGAAAGAGCTTTAAATGAAAAATTCTTACCTTCTAAAATGATCCATGTTCAAATAAGGATAAGTATCAGAAAATGGGCAGTGAAAGAGCTTTAAATGAAAAATTCTTACCTTCTGAATGATCCGTGTTCAAATATGGGTAAATATCATAAGATGGACAGTGAAAGAGCTTTAAATGAAAAATTCTTACATTCTAAAATGATCCATGTTCAAATATGGGTAAATATCATAAAATGGACAGTGAAAGAGCTTTAAATGAAAAATCCTTACCTTCTAAAATGATCCATGTTCAAATATGGGTAAATATCATAAAATGGACAGTGAAAGAGCTTTAAATGAAAAATTCTTACCTTCTAAAATGATCCATGTTCAAATAAGGATAAGTATCAGAAAATGGGCAGTGAAAGAGCTTTAAATGAACAATTCTTACCTTTTAAAATGATCCATGTTCGAATTTGGCCAAGTATCATAAAACGGGTATAGTTAAAAAAGATATACACATGAAAACATACAGACCCTACCGTATAAAAAGATCCATGTTCAAATGTGGTAAATTAAAAATGAACAATTTTTACTCCCTTAAGCGATCAACTTTTAAAAGTGGGTATTTATAATAGAACGGGTAGTTAAAGAGCTATGAATGCACGATTCTTACCTTCTAAAACGATCCATGTTCGAATATCGGTCAGTAAATATCTCGTAAAGTGGTTGAATGCGTGTATTTATTTATTCGGAAATCCTTTGAGCGTGACGGACACTATTAAACTTTGGATTACTGTTTAAACCACGCCCCTTTTTAATCCTTAACCCTTTTAGTGCTGGAACTGACTTCATGCTTATGCAAACAGGTTGGATCCAGACCAGCCGTGATCTAACCTGTTTGCTACTCTGAGTATCTCACCTCATCACAATTGAGCAATTATTAAAGGTTTTGGAAAGCAGACGACACAGAAATCTATTTTTAGAAAATAACCCAGCATTCTAAGGGTTGATACGGGCCGTTCTTACAAAACACTCATTGGATTTCGAAACTGGTTTATTTTGAAAGTTCAGTCATATGATGGATAAAAAAACGGTGATTTATTTGGGGGGGAAGTGGGGAGGGTAAAGACCATGGTTGCCAAAAGCGGAAAATGCTCGTTGCGAGTAAATTATAATTTAATAACACTGTTTGTATTTTTCAATTGCTGTCATCGTGCAATAACAGGTATTTAAATAACTTTACCACATAAAAGGGATAGTATCCATACGGTCTAGGAGATATGACAGGGGTTGTTTGTAACCAGGGGACACTTACCTGTTAAGTTATCCCCAGGTGTGTTAATTCAGTCTTGCAGGTGTCATAGAAAGGTAATACGTGAAAGGGGTAGATAGGTAGTGTGTTGTGTAATATGCCAATTAAAATATCTACTCGACTGGTATTTACGCGAGAAATGTTTGTCGTTTTGCACCTGCCGACATTGGTACCAATTAGTTTAATTGTACTTTATTGCACTCCTTCTACCTGAGGCACTCAAACTATTTACGAGAACAGATATACATGTATCTAAAGAATATGTGAAAAGGTAGAAAAATAATTGAAATTAAATTTGGCCTCAAGTTATAAATACATTAGCGGTTCGCCCTCTTTTTAACCGACTATGTATCTTCATATATATGTTTTACCTTTTTAGATTTGAAATCTGATCAATGAATAATACAATTAATTGATTAAAAGTGATATTTTAACCTAATATATTAAACAAATGAAAATATTGGGATTAAACTCAATAATCTTTTCTATCATACCATTCCTTAATTAGGCACAAATAGAAAATACGGTCAATGAGGTATATTGTTAAGAGTCAGTTTTATTTCCAAGATATCATTACAAGTACTATAGTGGTATTCAAATTTATTTGTTCACTTATCCAAGACGGATGAAAAACACAGGCTTTACCCTTAAATGGAATACAATATGTATATACTTTGCTACAAACGGGAATCAATAGAAGTTGGTCAGTTTAAAGAAAAACACTATACAAACAATGTTAAATGGCCAAACACAGATTCACTCCTCTGCTGCACATAACATAATTTATCAATCTGTAACGGGTATGCTTTGCATTGCCTTTAGTACTTTGATTTGAATTACCATAATCATGGATTATCATGCAGAGCCTTTTTTATATGGCGCGTATACTGTAGCATACGGGGTATAGGTGTTTCTGTTACTCTGGCAGTCCTCATATAGTGACATTGCTTTATTGCCACTTCAAGAGCTTTGTCTCTGCGCTGTTTTCTAGCCACTTTCAAAGTATTATACAGTCTTCAACGGGATCGTTATTTGTCACTTAGTGCTTGCGTATTAAGTGTGCTCATGATGTTGTAATAGAACTGTCAGATTATCACTGTGTGACTGTACTTCGTACCTATTCTTACTTAGAATCATGCTTTGCACGTGGTTCTTGTGCACAACCACTCCTATTGGGTATATAAGGCAGTGTTCTCATTGTATTCGCTCTCAGTTGTACCGAGCCATACAGGTAACGTTTACCTTCCGGCTAAACTCACCTGAAGCAATCTTTCTGTTCTCACTCTATTTCTTCCTTCTATTCCCATATATTACTATTGTCGTATGTTTAGTTTAGGTATTAAACTATCACAATAAAAACATATCCATCTTACTATTATTTTCCCTTGTGTTGTCGATATAAAAGAACCCCAGATAGCCGGGTGATATCGTGGCCGGTTACATTTTGGTCCCGCGAACCGGATCGATAAACGCAAGAGTTAATTTTATGCTGTTCTTTCTTTAATTTAGATATGGCAGAGGGATTCGATGCAAATTTAAACCCCCAATTGTTGAGGGCAATAAAAACTGAGCAGGAAACGTATAGATCACTTCCATCGCAGGGAATGTACAAACCCTATGTAAACCCGTCCCACATACAGGGTGTCACTAATGGCCCTAATGTATTTTTTCCAAATACCCGGGGTTGGAATAACTCCAGTCAAAATGCTAGTTTTCAAAATCCACCAGCTTTTCCACCACCAAAAGGGAAGGAGAGTAAAACCTAAGGAAATATTTTCTCCTTCGTAATTATATATGTTGAATGGGAGCTTATGTCTGTTTTGTAAAAAGGTTATGATGTGAAACGATAGGAACCTAATATGGGAATGCTTTCTCTTTCTGTCTATCTTTCTCTCTGTTTGTCTATCCCTTTGTCTGTCTCATGTTCAATCCGTATTATTATTATGTAAAAAATTATGTGCCTTGTTTTGTAAAGTTTGGAAACTTAGGGAAGATGGAAAAAGAAAAACAAAACAATAAAGATATAGGATAAGGGTATTACCTCATCAAAGACAGAACACGAGAGTTAAAAGGCAATGATCAGATCTTCCTCTCATGTATGTTCTGTTCTTATTTTGTTGCATAGGAATGGATTTTCCTACGATTGGATTCATCTCAGGAATTGTAATGTCCGGACTGAGAGATCCAATATCTAACGCTTTGATTTCTTTTTCAGTATGTCTTTAAAAATTCTGGAAGGTGTTGAAGAGGAGATTGCCTCCTTTAATCGTGGACAAAGGCCTATTTGGCCTAATGAGCCGACATCTTGTCCCGTTCTAGAGTGTATTCAGGGCGTTCGTTACTCTAGTTTCAGAGCTTTCCAGAGACACTGGAAAAACAAGCACGCAGAGGAAGTAAGGATCTTCAAGTGCCCATCTTGCCAAGAAACCTCATTAAGGGAATATAACATGAGAAGACACTTGAGGACAACACATCTTATCCAAACTACTGCTCCTTTGACATTTGAAGAAAAACAAACTAAACATTACATTGATCCGCAAGGAATACAACCTTACACTTATGATCACCGTACCAGGATGTCAGAAAAAAGAAAAGCAATGGTGTGTGAAGACTCTATCCTGGTTAGAGGAGGAGAGGTTTGCCGTGATCAAGAGGCGGGGGAAGACGGCCAAGTTGTGTTCAAAACATCAAACAGTTAACTACAATGAACTATATAAATTTCTTATAATTCCTCGACTTTTATTTTGTCTTCGTTTTTTTGATAAATGTTCTTGAGAACATTGATCTTAAGAAGGGAGGAATGTAACGGGTATGCTTTGCATTGCCTTTAGTACTTTGATTTGAATTACCATAATCATGGATTATCATGCAGAGCCTTTTTATATGGCGCGTATACTGTAGCATACGGGGTATAGGTGTTTCTGTTACTCTGGCAGTCCTCATATAGTGACATTGCTTTATTGCCACTTCAAGAGCTTTGTCTCTGCGCTGTTTTCTAGCCACTTTCAAAGTATTATACAGTCTTCAACGGGATCGTTATTTGTCACTTAGTGCTTGCGTATTAAGTGTGCTCATGATGTTGTAATAGAACTGTCAGATTATCACTGTGTGACTGTACTTCGTACCTATTCTTACTTAGAATCATGCTTTGCACGTGGTTCTTGTGCACAACCACTCCTATTGGGTATATAAGGCAGTGTTCTCATTGTATTCGCTCTCAGTTGTACCGAGCCATACAGGTAACGTTTACCTTCCGGCTAAACTCACCTGAAGCAATCTTTCTGTTCTCACTCTATTTCTTCCTTCTATTCCCATATATTACTATTGTTGTATGTTTAGTTTAGGTATTAAACTATCACAATAAAAACATATCCATCTTACTATTATTTTCCCTTGTGTTGTCGATATAAAAGAACCCCAGATAGCCGGGTGATATCGTGGCCGGTTACAAATCAATACGTTAATACATATAAAGAGAAGACGATCAAATTAACACATTTGTATTCTTTCCTTTAAATTTTCTTTGAGAAAATATCATAATTTTGTAGGATTGTGTATTTCGAAAGAAGATATATATAACTTTATTGCCTCCATTTTCTGGAGATTTATATACAAGTATTACAATATTAACGAAAAAGGAAAGCAAATACAATGAGAATAATTAAAGATGAATAGATAAACAATATGTACATTAGTTGAGTTTTCAACCCGAGCAGATTTGCCCTCAACCTCTGTTCTCCCGAATAAGTATGACCAGATGGTGAACAGTATTAGTTAGCCGAATGCCCTGAGTCAAAGGGAGAAATCGCGCTCTTTGAGCAACTTCAAAACTCCGACACAACGCATTCACCCGACCGTAGTGGTCAGCACCTCAAGAGATGACGAAGTGATAATATGGTCACGGTTGAAAGCAAAGCCCGAGGGTTGGCTCGCTGTAGATAGTTGATGTTACGCCATTCTAACATGGGCAGACACAAACAAAACATAAAACTGACCCAATATAAATTTACCATATTCCTGCACAGAAAGGAACTTATCAATAAACAAATATATGTAGATATAAGTCTTATTGTCAGTTAATCCTTTCCCAAACAACAAATTTTCGACTGTTCCAAATTGAAAGAGTTTGCAGACATTTCGAAATATGACGAAATTGGAAAATAATCTTCTAATAGGGCAAAAAAACATTGTGGGGAAAGGAAACATTGCTCGTTACGAGCAATTTCTCCTTTTTCCACAATGTTTTCTAAAGTCGTCTGCAACAAAGTGGTCAAATGTCGTTATTGTTTGGGAAAGGGTGAATGACTGCCACATATACAGATACAATCACAATAGATCAATAGGGTATGTACTTTCTCGATGTTACAATGTAGGTCATGACATTATTGGTTAGATCCGGTTTTTGTGATGGGCTCAAGTGCCTATTTCCTAACCCCCCCCCCCCCCATTAAAGGAGGCCCGTATGGGGGTGAAGGCAAATCAACGGACCTAAACGTAAGTGACATACTACACAAAACGCACAGTGTTTTATTCAATGAAGACAGTGTTTTTGATCAACCAATTACAACCGATACAGAATTACAACCGCATATAAATACTGTCAACATTTCCAACATGGCATCAAGCATCGTAGAGAAAGAAGACGGTCCATCGATTACGGATGTTATGTCGTATTTGACAAAGGCTAAACTAGAAACAAGACTCGATTCAATGAATAGAAAACTAGATAAACTCGATATATTGGAGAAAAAGGTCGAAGGATTCGAAAATGAAATGACAATAATGTGGGCGCAAATTAGGAAAGTGCAGATTGAGGATGATACCAAAATAAAGGGTCTAGATGAACGAGTTGAAGGTGTCGAATTTTCGAATAGTGAATCATTTGACAAATTATCTAGCCTTACTAAAGAAAATAATAAACTCAAAGAATCTATCGTTTATCTTCAATCTCAATCAATGAGGAATAATTTGATCTTCTGCAATATTGAAGATAGTAATACAGGCCAGCCAGAGGACACAGAATCTTTAGTCAGACAGTTTATGGTAGAGAAACTGAAGATAGCCGAAGGAGTCGTGAAAGAGATGAGGATCGAAAGGGCTCATAGAATGGGACATGGTGGCCATACTAATCTGAGAGGTGAAAAGGTACCCAGAAAGATCGTCTGCAAGTTTACTTTTTTCAAGGATAGAGAGACGGTACGTAAAGCAAGATCTAATTTGAGCAGGACCCCTTATTACATTAATGAACAATTCCCTCCTGAAGTCGTGGAAAAAAGACGGAAATTGGTCCCCAAAATGAAGGAAGCGATCAACAGTGGTAGGCGGTCGTGGATCGTGTACGACACTCTGTATGTGGACGGGAAGCCGGTGAAATGTGACTAGGAAAGCGCGGAGGATGATATACGAGTCACAGTTTGGAACTGTAATGGTCTAACTAATGATAAGAAGAACAACCCAGAGTTTTCAAAACTAATAACAGAAAATTATATAGTTATATTATCAGAAACATGGACAGGTGAACATTCTGAGATTGATTTTTCTAACTTTACTTGTTATCATTTTTATAGAAAGTTCAGACATAAGAAAGCTAAGAGAAATAGTGGAGGAATAGTAATTTATATCAGAAATTGTATAAATTCAGGTGTAGAAATTGTTAAAAACCATTTCGATACACTAATCTGGCTTAAATTGGAGAAAGGGTTTTTAAGTTGCATGATGATATGTATTTGTGTGGTGTATATGCATGGCCAGATGAATCCCCAGCGGCAAAAATCTACAATGTTAATCTTTTTGACCAATTACAGGAGGATGTATTTTACTTTGAACAAAGGGGTAACGTCATTCTGGCAAGGAATATTAATGCTCGTGTAGGCTCTAAACCAGATTATGTTGTTTGTGATAAGATGTTTTCAAACTTTGATAGTGATGATTATTTACCAGATTCAATGAATAGCAGGGCCTCACAAGATAGCACGTGTAATGCGAGAGGCACTCAATTATTAGACTTATGCAAATCAACTGGACTGAAATTAGCCAATGGTCGCTTAGGTGGTGATCACAAGCTCGGGTCCCACTCACATTACAGTAGAAACTCATGCAGTACCATTGATTATGTTATGTTAAAAGAAAGCTGTTTTCCCTGTCTAAACAAGTTTATGACTGGAGACTTTAATATTTTTAGCGATCATGCACCACTACATTTCGACCTTTATACATGTCATAAGCCATATAGTAAAACAAATGAAAAACTTGTTAAGGAAACATGTAAATGGAATTCGGAACATAAAAACGAGTTTAGGCGCAGGATTATTGGTACACTGCCTACCTTTAACAAAATAGTGCAGCAGCAATACAATACCAAATTTAGTATAAACCAAATGGTTGAACAATTTTCAAACTCTATTTGTCATGCCGCGGATCCCCTCTTTAAAAAGGTGTTTATACAGGCAGATAGTAGTAGGCGGTTCAATCAAGATAAATGGTTTGATGAGAACTGTCACTTTGCTAAAAACGCATACAAAACGGCTTTGTTCAACTTTAATAAAGATAAAACATATGAAAATAGAATAGAATTGTGTAAATTTAAAAAAGTTTATAAAAAACTTATCAAAACCAAAAAGCAGAATTATAAATTTAAACAGGCAACCGAATTCAAAAATCTTAAATATAAAAATCCCCGCAAATTTTGGGATTTCTTTAAAAGTAAGAAAAAACGTGCAGAAGCAGATATTTCGGTTGAAGAGTTTAGAACTCACTTCTCAAACTTATTAAACGAAGTGAAAACAGTGTCACATAATGATGAGGTATCTTTTAATGAAAATAGTAATTGTAATATTGATAACGAGACATTTAGTCAGCTTAATCAGCCTATAACTTATAGTGAGGTGGAATCAGCCATAAAGCGTCTTAAACGCAATAAAGCTGTTTGTCCGGTAGATAATCTCATAAATGAGTATTTTATTGAATCATGCGATATTATATGTGGACATATTACAACTTTATTTAACAATGTTTTTAGTTCAGGTATTTTCCCGGCCCGGAAAGTTGGGCTAAGGGTTATATAATTCCATTGTATAAAAAGGGTGACATAAATGACGCCGCAAACTATAGGGGTATTACTTTATTAAGTAATTTTGGTAAACTTTTAGCAAGTGTCTTAGACGCACGGATTGAAAAATGGTACACGGAACATGATTTATTATCGGATGCACAGTTTGGGTTTCGGAAAGGAAGGGAACCGTGGTTGCAATTTTTGTATTACATAATCTAATCGAACACTTTATATTTAGTAAAAAACGGCTATATTGTGCATTCGTAGATTTCAAAAAGGCATTCGATTCAGTATCTAGAAATCTACTATGACACAAGCTTTTTAAAATGGGTTTTGATGGTAAAATACTTACTATTTTTAGATCTATGTATGCACATGTTAAATCATGCATCAAGTATAGTAATTCCATTTCGGATTTTTTTGATATATCAGTCGGTCTCTTCCAAGGCCAAAATAATTCACCAGCATCATTTGCATTGTTTTTAAATGATTTGGAATTATTTATACAGGGTAGTAACACTTGTGGTTTAAATTTTTATGATATATGTATTATTGTACTCCTTTTTGCAGACGATATGGTCGTTGTTGGAAACTCGCCATCAGATTTACAACAAAGCCTAGATAAATTATGCCAATACTGCACAAACTGGGGGCTGGAAGTAAATACAGAAAAAACTAAGATAGTGGTATTTAGAAAAAGAGGTTCTACATTTGAAGACGAGAAATGGTATTACAAAAATGATGAAATAGAAATAACCGACAATTTTAATTATTTAGGAATAACACTCAATTATACTGGTTCATTTGTACTGAACAATCAATGTTTAAAAGGTAAAGCTTTAAGGGCGATGTATGTTCTGTACAACAATATTAAATTACACCAAGTATTACCAGACACTTCTTTACAATTGTTTGATTCATTTGTGGTGTCCATATTTAACTATGCGAGCCCTATATGGGGTTTCTATAAAGCTAAAAATCTTGAACAAGTTCACCTTAAGTTCTGTAAAGGGATCTTGGGGGTGAAAAGCAGTGCTTGCAATGCAGCAGTATATGGCGAACTTGGGCGATATCCATTATATATAAATAGATATGTTCAAATTATCAAATATTGGCTTATGTTATCACAAACTGATAATATTATATTGCAGACCGTATTTAGGAATGCACATGAGATATATTTGAAGGGTCATAAAGGTTGGATTAATAATGTAAAACAACTGTTAAATGATTATGGCTTCTCTTACGTTTTTGATAACAGTAATATTGTCGACAGAAAAGTGTTTTTAGTGGAATTTAAACAAAGGGTAATCGATAATTTTTATTAAAAATGGTATTCTGACGTATCAAGTAACGCTGTTTTAAGCACACTATATATTTTCACAAAAAGAGATCTTAATTTGGAGCCATGTCTCTACTCAATAGGATCGTTTTATAAGAGAAGTAATATAACAAAAATACGAATAAGTGCACATAATTTAAGTATAGAAACATTCAGATACGGAAGAGAACGTAACCACGAAATGAAAGACTTTGTCAGTTATGCGATATCAGAGATATTGAAGATGAATTTCATTTTATAATTAAGTGTTCAAAATATAAAGATTTGAGATCAAAATACATTAAGCATTATTATTATTCACGTCCTAACATGAACAAATTCATAGAATTATTGAATACTAAAAACTCGAAGGATATGCATAATTTGGGTAACTATGTATCCTTAGCTTTACAAAGACGTAGTAAACTTATTTAGTACCACGATAGTAGTATGTTATCTGTTTAGTACTTAATATTTTTCCAAACGTTTTCAGTAATAGTTGAATTCTTTTTCATAATTCTCCGAAGTTAATTTAAGTTTAATTAAATAGAATAAGATTATATTAGTCACATTACCTCGCCTAACGCGGAACGAACCCGGGACCCTCAGTCCAAGAGGCCGACGCTCTACCTCAGCACCAATTTTGCCCATTTTTATTTCGTCAGTCAGTCGGGAGACTGCCTCCCAGGAAATGAAAAGAAGCTATTTTAGTAACTGATAAGCCCAGGACAAACAATTAAGAGGCCAGTACTTACGACGGGGCGAGTTTTCTGTGTGACTGTATTTGTGGAAGACAGCGGTCAAAGGTAGCGTTTTATCAAACGACTTCAGGGAAATATTTGCGTAACTCAAAACGGATATAGATGAATATCATCTAAGATAAAAGCACAATATTGCAATGTGACATGTTATTGGAGGTGTCTTGGAGAGACGATACCAATGATCTGTTATTTTATAACATTGCTTATCAAAATACTGAATCAAAGGAAACGGTTGCTTTAAACATACGCAATTTCCGCCTTAATGCTAAGTTAGCGCTATCCAGGACTACAGCAAGGGCCCCATAACACGATGATCGTGGGTTCCATTTTTAGTGATAGCTGGTTCCTTTACAATAAGCTATATTTGGCGCGAGTAGTGGTTATGTATCAAGGCAGCAGAATCGCACAACAATATTGCCATCGTTTATAGTGTTATTTTGCAAGACTCTGTTTTCCTGTCAAGTACTTTAATGTTATTTTATAGAGCATGTATTACAATGACTATGAGTGTGCTCTGTACATTAAAGAAACAAAAAAGTTTCCAATCCGGTTAAAGGTGAAATAACCAAGTTACATCTAATTGATCCAACCATTCTGTCGCTGCGAATTTGTTCAATTTTTTAAACATTTGGGAACAATTTCCGAACTAAATTAAAGCGAATTACAAAGGGAGCTCACTTTAAAGAATGTGTACCACGTAATTGATGGAGGGTTATCGTTCTTGATGAGCATGTGTTCTGAAGCGCCCTGGATCAGTCTGTGCAAGGAGTCTGCACCATTATGGTCAACAGGTGCGCGGTTGCACTAACCTGTGTTTTTCCGCTTAAATGATTGTGAGAAAATCAATATATAATTAGAAACGTGACGTCATAAGCTAGCACTCAGACCGCATTGTGTAAGACAGGCGCGCGTTTGCACAGATATTGTTCTTCTACGAAAAGAAAACCTGTACATTTTACTATTTTCTGGCTGGATAATGATTCAAATGTTAATTTAACCTGTTTTGCAGTTATTACACGTCACTATCAATTCCTGGGGTTATGCTAAAAAAATGTTCTTCATTTATTTTTCCATTGTGATGCGGCGTGTAGGTACACAAAAAGCCATGTCGCGCTGAGATGCGTCAAAGTAGTCTGTCGTTTCTGGTAACAAAGACCACTGAACAGGATGTGTCTACACAGATAGATAAATGGTTTAAAAAATGAAGATAAAACTCAGGTGTTCAAATCATGAAATAAACTTCTGTTCTGTTATGTTGAACTGTTTTGTTCCGTTCTGATAATAAGCATTCGACGTCAAATAGTGATTCTGGTTTATACTGACCTAACAGAGTAAGTTAATTACGTGGTAGTTTTTAACAACATTGATATTAATAGGTGTGGCAGGTATGACGTCATAAATACAGCTGTTGTGTACGAAATTGTGCCGTTCTATTGATGTACAAGTATGCACATGTGCATTTCCGTTTTACATCGAATGTGTGATTGCCTGAAAAAAATGTATGATTGTTTTGCAGTGGATTTACAATTCTGTGTACATTCCTTCCAGACATACCTTTATTAGTTGAAACTTATTTATTCTACATCGATTTCGACGAACGCTTGAAGCATAGATTATCAGGTTCACTCTTGATGACTGCTTCTTTGATACTAAACCAGTACTAGCGCCGATATGTTGCCTCCTGTATTGATGAATACGTTTTTGTAAAATGAAATCCCTAACAATCAAAAGATAAACCTTTAGCACGAAAACAGCTCTTTGTGTCAAGCCCATTCGGTGGCAAAATGGAGACTATTTGTAAGTGCCCAAAAAACCCGCACTTACATTTTTTCTAGAACTGCAACAACATGATGCCTTTCCAACATTCTCGGCTGTCACATGTCGACCAAAATAAATCACAGATGACGCAAGAGCATAACGTTCAGAGGGAATTCAGTATTTATCAGAAAGCGTTTTGTCAATCAAAAACATCTATTGTACGTAAGAGAAACATCCGATGGTATTGGACGTATTACAAGACACGCCACAGAAATCAATCAGGTTCTTATATAAGAAAAGAAACATAGTTAAATCGTGTACAAGGCTCTCTGAGTTCAAAAGGAGCAAAACTAGCACACACAGGTGAACGTGTGTCAAACGCTTCCTTGCGAACATTCACTGTCCGTCTTCTCTTCTTATTGAACGTTTTATGCTCCACGTACATACATAACTTGTTGGTATTACTCATTGTACCACGACACGTTCTGGAGGTATGGTGCGGGTGATAATTACAGTGGCCTTTGCGTGTCTAATTGGATGGGCTGTGGCCGGAATCTGCCCACACGAGGATACGACATTGGTCAAGTTTTCCGAAACATTTACGGGATATGATGTGAGTTATTTGTTGTTTCTTAGATGCGTGGGCTTTGGGGGAAATGGAGAAGCGGTTTGGGAATTGTTTAGACATTTGTCTGGTGTCTGGATACGATGCTTGAATCTGACTTCTGGAAGCTGACTTGCCATAAGGGCTTATCAACTAAATACTTACAATGTTCACTTCTGTTTACAATTCAATTCAATATATTGTTTTTGGATACGTCTTAAATAAGTTACACGAACTTTGAATAGGACGTATTGTCTTAGCATTTTTGTTCACCTTAAAATACACTAAGTTATGCAGTATTTTACCATTCATTTCAAAGAAAAGCATATCTTTCTTTCTGTAAAAGAGAAAACATGATAATTATGTGATAAGTGTATGTTACAATATGTCTACGTAGTTTCTAGTGTGTTACTACAAAATATCACGACTTTGTACTGTTAACAAGCACATACTTGTTTTTTATATTTTATAAATACAAGTATTATACCGATTAACAACTGTTAATACTTTTTGAAGACTACCAATAAAATGCTTTCGTTTTTGGTATTGTCAGGTGTTTGTTAAATGCAACATTTTCGATGACGACAGGTCTCAGTTATTGGAAATGAACCTCAAATTTGGCCACTTCGCTCCTATGGACTAAAATAGTACCCATGCAATGTCTTCGCTTTCTGTCTAACGTGTGATAGCCCATAAATATTGCTGAGATATCCAAATGCACTTCCTTCACCATGACAACGTCTGTGAGCGAAAATCATCCGAAACCCTGTGATAACATTGCAAGGTTCTACCTTGATAGAGTATGACATTTTGTTGAAATTAGACCAGAACAGTTCATCTCTTTGATGACGGCATACAGACTACAATGTCTTTGATATGAAATTTTTGTTTAAACAACTTTAAAACAAAAGCCCAACCTGTCAATCTGATGTTTTTGTTTGTAATGGTTTGGAATAAGATTGTCGGTAGCAAAATACCATATAGCTACTTAGTAAAGACTTCCTTGTATTGTCTAAAACGATGGCGTCGTCAGCGAGAGGCTTTTTAATTGTTGCTTATTTCAGTTTGAATTATAGTTTTCATTAATTAAACCTAATTGTGTTTTTAGTAATTGGGTCAACATATAGATTCGGTCTGTTCTGTCCTGTTTATAATAGGGACGGTTTCCACACTAGTTTTGTATAAACGTCATACTTTGAGGTTCATATATAAACTAAACAAGAACCACCCGAACAATCAATTCGGGAAACCTCCTTACAAGTTTTCAGTATAATATCATGTGACGTTTACTTTGCAAATGAGTTGCTATCAAAATCCATTTTTGAGAGAGATTTACTTGATAACAAACTTAATTTAAAGAAGTCAAGAAGACGAAGTAAAGATTGTTTGTAGGGCAAAGTAATCGCTTTTTAGTACAAGTAATGAGATTTCTGTTTATCAGGACATGGAAGATGATTTTGAAGAACATTTTCACCAATATAAAGAGTTGACTTACACATCAACAAGATCAGTCCCAGGCCCCAACCTTTAGAAATATGTTCGACCAACGGAGATCTTTTCAGATGTCTTTAAGTCTTTTTGAAGCATTAAACAAGGAATGATGTTCTTGCTAAAGTCTATGCAAATCAGAATGAATATTTTGAACACAAATACTTTGAACTAATAAATTTATGTACACATAACGCACATATATATTAATGTGCAACGTGGCAGATAAAATGTTTCATGAATTTTACAGTATTTAAGCATACTTATTTTCCAAATCCAATTGTTCACATAATACAAGAGATATATCTTACAAAAGAGTCTGATTATGCTGAAAGCTTAAAGGTCATTAAGAATACATTTTCCTTTAGCGTTTCGATAAAAGTTGAAGAAATGGTCTGACAGAAAAATTATTCAATTTCGTATTATCTCTAGATATACGTATTTCAGAAACAAGTAAGCCCAAATTCTGATTGCAATTTTGTCTGTAGGTGTGTCAGAATACAAATAGTAGACTTAGTTATCTGCGTTTAGCTAAGCATTTCCGAATTCAATTGAGTATTTTTTGAGTATAATATTTTTCCAGGTTTAATTCAGTATCTTTTTGAGATTAATTTAATATTTGTACGAGTTTTATTCAGTATCTTTTTGAGTTTAACTGAGTACTTTTCTAGTTTAATTGAGTACTTTATCGATAAACATTAGGCAAGTTCTTATTAGCTCATAGATACAAGTTTGTCTAAACTACCAGCCATATATTTGTCCTGTTTCCATCCAGGATTCATTATAGTTGTCTATGTATTGTTATGTACGTATGGCAAAGAATGGTAAGTCTTTCTGATTTATGGATTGTTACACAAGATCTGTGTCGTTACTAATGTACATAGACTGCATCGGACGTGTCATCTAAACGGGCATGACTCACAGAGAAAAAGAGTGTTAAGTTTTTTCTTGATCTAACCAAATGTAACCTTTAAGTTACATTAGAATGTATACAAGTGTAGTATGAGTGTAGTACATTAGAGAGGCTTTATTTGACTCCAATTGCACATATTTCCAGCAACGGAACTCATCTCAGTATATCTACTCAAGAACTTATCAGCATATTAAGTGCTTTTGTTTCTTTTAGCGAAAGCTTAAAAAAAATGCATATGAATATCATCTTAGAAAACTGATCTTATGTCTTATTGCTGCTAGATGCATGTTAAGAAGTAACTGTCTCTTTACATGAGCTTAAGGCGCTCAACAATCAGAATGTTCAAAGGAAGAAATTACTATCCATTTCCTATTGCTTCTAGAGGCATGTTAAGAAGTTGTTGTCTCTTTACATGAGCTTACGGCTCTCAAAGAATTGTTATTTAAAGGAAAATCTAGTATTCATTTCTTATTGCTTCTAGAGACAATGTTAAGAAGTTATTGTCTCTTTACATAAGCGCAAGGCTCGGTATGAAACCAATATAGATCTATTTTTGCATTAAAACATATATTTTAATCTTTTCCATTTCTCGTGATGACATTTTGTGAGAACTCAGACAAAACATATCCTAATGTGAACGTTTGCAGATGGCTCGATGCACCTTGATGATTTAGTAGACTGGTATGCCATTTTACCTCACACACATTGTATTGTTCGCCATTGTATAGGGCATGCGACAAGGTAACAGCAGTACATGTTATGCCGGTCGCATTGCATGGTTAAAGTACTTCAACAAGATCATTTGAAACAGTGGGCGTAAGACACCATTGTTAGATGATATATTTTCTTTGATGAATTACCGAATTCTGTTAAGCAGGTAATGTATAATCGTCTCTTATGTCGCGGCGATGCTTAATTACTTCAACAAGAACTTCAAAAGGTGGGCGTAAGACACCAATATAAGACAATATATTTTTTGTTATAAATTACCGAGTCCTGTGCAAGAAGGTAATGTATACGTTGTGGCAATTTCAGTGCAATGTAAAATTAATGTTTTCTTCTGCTGCTATAGAGAATGTTGTGCTGAGACGTCCTTTATAACTAATATAGATATTATCACTTATATACGTGTAACCTCCTCGATCTATTTCAAATAAAATACATACTGTTTGAACACTAGAATAGTCAACAAGGTCATGATGGTCTCAAATTAAAACAATAGTTCATGATTCAGATATCCGGATTAGCTTTGCGTATACGTGTGACCTGTTTAATTTAGTTCAAGAAATATTTGTTCATATAAATCTAGAATCGCCCCATCAGGTCATGGAGGTCTCAAAGCAGGTCAATAAATAGTACGTGACTCAGAGATCCAAATAGGCTTTGCGTAAAATGTCATTTCCAACAAAAGAATATATGATACTGTATATTTGTGACCAAGTATTGTTGATGAATGACATACCGAGGTTATGTACGATATTTCTCCTTGGAAGATTTGTATCATGCTGTTACTCGTCCAAGGTAATATTACTAATATATAGATCTAGATCTGCAATTATTTTACTGTAGAAGACCAAACCATGTGGATTGACCAGTGTGATACATGTATCTTACAAATATTTTCAGTTACTATTAGTGAATGGTGATATTTCGCAGATTAATGAATGTACATTTGAAAGCGGGTGTCCGTTTTGATTGGTCGGTTTAGAAAATTTCAAACGAATCTCAAATCACAAACTCTTCCAGATTTGACTCGGTTGTTTCATTTTCTCGCCGTACATTGTATACACATTAAAGGTGTTTATGTCTTAACCAATACCTCGATGATTGCAAATGACACCCGACCAGAGAATTTAGATACCAATATGTTCTATTTTAAAGCAATGAATACAAAAGAACTCGACATACATTTGGTACTTTGTTGACCTAACCACGTTATGGGTTAATACAGGCAACAACTAAATAGTTACATAGATACATTAAATGATGTTGATTCAAGTTATGTAGTTGTGGGGGTAAGAGTACAGATCTTAAAATCACATGACCTTTTTCCACATAGATTTTCATGAGAGGTTGTCTCGCGGCTGGCTTACAGAATGTCGATTGTTCTATCCAGGTTGACGAGACCTTACGGACAGTTTAGTATGGCGTCTTCGTTCATTACTAGGAGGCGGGTATCGCATTGATCAAGGCGAATTAAAACCAATATGAATGTATACATTTATGTTGTCTTTATTTACTTACAGGCTTCTACCGACATCGTTATAAATGCGGGAACCTTATTCGATGTACCATACTTAGAGGTCAAATCAATCCTTATAACTGGTCAAGGTCAGTTGGTGTTGAATCAAGGTCATCAAATCTCTATCTGGACACAGAACATCCGTGTGGAGCAGGAAGGGAGGTTTATCATCGGCAGCAAATTATGTAGACATAACGACAATGTTGATATTAACTTGAAAGGTAAGGCTATTAACCATTTAAGTGTTGTAACCGACTTCATGCTTTTGCAAACAGGTTGGATCCATTCCATCCGGCTCGTCTGTGATCTAACCTGTTTTCTAGTCTGAGTATATTTCTTAATCAGATTTACGGAGATATTTAAGGTTTTGGAGAGCACAAAAATCTATATTTAGACAATTAAACAGCATTCTGAAAATTGTTGTCTGAGAAGTGCACTTGATTGAGAACATTTTATTATTGACAGCGAATTTTAAAGTTAAATATGTTTTACGGTATTAATATGATTTATAATTGTCACCTACGTAGTTAACTTAATTAAAAGTAAAAACAAATTTACCTCATCAGATGTCAATATCAATTACCTGAAAAGAAAAGACATTGCTAGTTTTGCATCCCAAGCTTACCAAATGGAGAATTGGGATATCAAGACGACATAGCAAAATGTTCAAGATTGACGGAATCATTACTTATTTGAGGATCTATGTCGTTTATTGGTGATACCAAAATTATAGTGACGGCTTTACAAAGAAATTATTTGGATTTTGAAATGCATTTTTATTACAAAACAAAATCGTATTTCTATTGGTTTATTCTGATTTTATTTATATACCATACATGTAAAAACAAACTTGGGTCAATGTTTGAAACCAGTGTTTGCTACTCCACCATTTTGTGAATAACTCACTTTAGTAATTCGAAACAAGTTCAAAATTAAAGCCCGCTCCTTGCTCTGTTTTAAACAGCGTAGGTTCAGTGCAATACATCAATGGGTCATTTAACTCTGTTTAAAGATCTTATATGCAATTGTAGTGATGCTTTGATGCTTCTTACATCAAAACAACGTGAGCATGTCCGTGTTTTCTACTTCAGGCAGTCGAACAGCTAACAGAGCCCTTCTTACAGATGATGGCGAAAAGTTTATTACTTTGCACGATCAGGGGATATTCCATATATACGGTCAACTAAAGAAGTCATGGACGAAACTAAACAAGACTCTACACCGGATGCGTCCTCTTTATCAGCATCAAGTAAGGCTTCTAGAAATTTAAGTCGATAAATGCGCTTAAGACGCTTTAGAGGAATCGAAGAAAAAACTTTGTTTTAAATCTGATTACTAATAAAATAAGTTACAACAGAAACAGATATATAGCTTATTTTTTGTCATCCTAATGCGGGCTTTCATATCATCCGCTTACAACAGAATTACAAGAGAGATACATAATTTACTAAACAAATAAGGCAAACACATTTCTCCTTGCATTACGCCGTTGGTCTAGTTATAGATTGTTTGCAATTAATTATATTGGAGAATAAAGCGCAAGTGTAATGTTTCGCCTTGTATAACACCTTTGGTTTATTATGAATAGTTTGTAACCAACTATTGGAGAGAATAAAGCGCTAATACAAAAGTGATTTTGTGTTAGATGTATCATTTTATCATAATTAAAAAACGACAAGATTTCTGAAGGATTGACCTCCTATATATCGTTCCACAATCAAGTAGTGGTATCAATATTTTAGACTTCTGATCAAGCTGATCGCGGCAGATGGAATGAAGGACTTGCTTTGTACGTTTTTGATTCTGCCATGAACAGAAAGTCTTATAATCCGTATGATCTCTGGAAAGACGACCCAGTAAAGGAAGAGCGAGCTTTGAACTCGCTGATAAAGGCTTTACAAGGTAACTATTGTGATCTGGTGATTTGGTGTCATAAATGGGTAATTATAACAATTTTTGGTTTCTGGTAAAGGCTTTACAAATATATTATCTTGATTATGTTGGTTTGCTATCAAAGTTGAGAAGGAAATAAGTCTTTAAAAATGATGTTGATGGCTTTATAGGATACCTACATGTACATGAGTTCTGCTTGTTTTAAAATCATAAGATAATTTGTCAGGAAGAAGACGTTAAGCACAGCAGTATTTAAAAGGTAAATCTTATTGATCTACGTGTTTAATATTATACATGAATAACGAAGTCGACTTTTAAATTGACATTAAAGACATTACAATATATTCATCTTAGTTATTCTTATTTGATATAATAAATAAATAGATAAATAAGAACATAAAACATTTAACTAGGGTGGCGAAGGATTGACAATGTTGCTATCTTGACTCAGTGAATTTAGATTCGTATATGAGAGTTGAAATGTTATCTTGTTCAAACCCTGTTATCGGTAGACAAAGGAAGGCTATGGCGGCCCTTGTAGAACCCATCATTTTATATTTATTTTCTTTCTGATTTATATTGTCACCTATATATCACAAATCACCTTTGTATGTTCCCATGATCGAGAGAACAAATATCTTCTCATTTACATGTAATTGGATTTCCTACTTATGCTACTAAAGAATGCTAAAAAGGTTGTGGCGGGGAATCACCACTGCCATTTTATCTCCCGAACCCAAAGCCTGTGCAACATTGATTTTATCATCGTGGTGAAATGAGTTTAATGCAAGTCAGTTTGGGGGCTGACTCGCAAAACATCAACTCCATAAACTTAATATTTGTTTTATATGTACGTGAAAGCCCAAGTAACCAATAATTCACACTTGCTATTGTTTGACAGAATGGTACAATGCAGGGCTTTTTCTCGTTATATACCAGGGGCCTATAAAGTGCATATATAATTCACATCAGCTTTTTGGTTTCTCAATTCAGAAGACTCATCGATGCAATTTCCCAAAATCAACAGGCCTGGGACTCTTTACAATTTGAGGAAAGAAAGCTTGTAATGCGTGTTCTTAATATACATATTTCAGGTGTTGAAAACGGCGACGTTGTGTCACTTATTGTTAATAATTACTTTATAACACACGAGTTGACGAACGTCGAACCACTCTACACGTTGTTGGAAACGATGGCTGGACTGAAGCAGGGAGAAATACTGCTGCGAAATGTTTCCATATACGATGCGTATTGTATTGTATTCGTCAAAGGTAACGATACAACAAATCTGGCTTTCCTATTTTCTCTAGGTTACAATTTACTTCGTTTATTTCTTTTTTTATGTATTTTTACTTTTTGGTTTTATTTGTTATTTCTTCTTGCTATCCATATATATAAGATTAAGCATAAATGCTTATAACACCAGTTTTATATGATGTATTGTTTTAAGAAATATGCGTTATATTTCTATTCATTTATACTGCCACAACTCTTGCAGAATATATTCCAGAGACCTCTACTAACATCGTGAGCAATTAAATCCTCCGTGGAACCATGACACGCGTTTCTCCGACACGCGGATTTTGTCTTGGATTTGTGCTGATGTAAATATTAGGTTATTCAAACCCTGAAAAGTCAGAATAACTAAGTCAAATATTTAACAGAATAGAAGAGTTTTATATCATTAGAACTTTTGTTATTTGCTACCTTTAATTTTATGTGTTTTTTAATAACTTCAATGTAAGATTGATTATTAATGAGAGGTAATTGCTATGGACTAAATAACATAATAATTGATCTTTATTTTGTAAATTAAATTTCAAAATCATACAAAATCGGAAAAGTGGCTTTGAAAATGCTTTTGAAATGATAAATACTTCCATCAGGAATAGAATATCTTAAGTACATCTCAAATAAGCTTCTTTAATTTTTACGTACACTGGTATTTCGAAAGGAGTGGACTTCATTTGGTGTTCATATATAATTGGTAACAATTCGACTGTAGTCTTTTAGAGAGATTTGACTGTATAACTTAACTTACAGGTGGAAACCTGTACCAACAGCAATTTGGTTTATCGAACGGCAAGGAATTTAGTGAAGCAATGGCTGCAGTTGAATACAACGGATACAAAATAACCGCCTACAACAAACTACAAAATGGCGGGAAGTTCTGGTCAAAACTTGATTTATGGATCAACCGGGAGAGTGATTCGCACCCAGAGGTGTTCGTGATTGATGATGTCAGTTCGTGGAATATCGGTAGGTTTGTCCCCTTGAAACTTAAATTATATTTTTATATTAGAACTACTTGTTGACAGATGTCAGGAATTTCGGAAGTATAAACGTAATGTCTGCAAAATTCGTTAAAGTGTTTGTAACAGGGTCAACTTTTGGTAGTAATACTTACCAGGTAAAAGTCATCAAGTAATACTTTGGTAATGGGATGTTTTTCTCATGCTATATGTATTTCTTGACTTGCACATGTTACTTATGTTTTGCACATGAGTCTCAATTATATTAAGTAGTTAGTGCAGACAAGCCTTTTTAAACCTTTGTCCATGAAGAAAGTTTTAGCATTCCAAATTATTATTGAAAAGGATAGTTACGTTATTATTTAATACTTGATAAGTTTAGAGTTGATTGTAAATTCATAAGAAGATAATTTTGATACCGGGTTGTTTTGTTACTGGACGTCGACATTCGGCATGGGATTGTGGCGTTCCGCAATAAAAGACATTATGATAAAGAGAGGCGTCCTGTTATGGTTGAAACCCCAGGAACCGTGGTAACATTTGACATTTAACATTTAACATAATTGACTGATTTTGGATTAATGGTAATTCTTTTACAAGAGGCACTTCTCACTATTGCGAGTATATTCCCATTCCTCCTCAGTTCTCTTTCCCTGATGTTAATGGCTCTAAAACTTAGATACCACGGTATAAACAGTTTGGCTTTTTGGAGAAATTGGTCTCCATAATTACCTCTGCACTCTAAAAGCAATTCATTTAAAACATTATTAGTTCCTAAAATAACTGGTGTTCTACTTGAATAATTAGTATCCGGTGTCACTAAAAGAAGACAAGTAAAAGGCTTGGAACTTGGTAAGCCTTGATCAACATAAATCTCAGCCTCGATATAACCTTTGTATGGTAGCTTTTCTCCATCAGTACACTCGATGTTCAGGATATTTCCAACAGGTTGGATGTCAATATTACTGAAGTTATTCCGATAGTAAGAATCAGATATAATGCTAACACAGCTTCCCGTATCCAATAAGGCTCGTGAAGGTGTGTTGCTGATGTTGATCATGACCTCATTTGTCTTTCCAACAAGTTCAATTTTCGGATCTATTTGTCCAAAAGGTTCAGTGCCCATATTCGATCCTACAATAGGAGCACTTACTCTTTTGGGCATTCCTTAGGATGATGACCTTTTCCCTTGTATTTGAAGCAGACTAACTGTGCTAAGATTGTAGGGCATTTCATCTGTACATGTCCTTTCTGATTGCAGATAAAACAAACAGGTGAAAACGTATCTTCTGCCTTCGGATCTTCAGATCTGTTCCAACTCTGTCTTGATCCGTTTCTTTTTTCACGCCAATCCCTCCTTTGCTTCCTGTTTCCATAGGACTGTTCATCCTGGCTTCTCAAGTTTCTCAATCCTGTCACTTATATTCTTTAAAAGCTGTTTAAGTTCCGAGTCTGTGTCTTTCTTATCCTGTAGTACAACAGGCTTACAGGGTGTGTCTTCTTTACCATGAAATACCGAACTTTGATGTTCCGTCTACAGAAGACTTTAAAAACTATCCCGACAAACCGAACACATATTCTTCTAAAGAAAAAGTTACCCTTTTTTAACATTATCTTTAAAAAAAAACATGACGAAGGAAGAGACTTATAATTTTTGCTTTTGTTTGTCGTCTGAAGACCCTTTAATTTTGGAAAATACAATAGTTCCCTTGTGTGGAAGTATACTCTACAATATATGCAAATACTTTGTCAGGTGACGAAGTTTTGTTGACGTCCACAGACTATTCGTGGAGACATGCAGAGGTTAGACGTATCTACAGCTTTACCGGACCAAGATCATTCACACTATCAGGTACATTCGTGTTTAAAAGGGTGATATTTGCTTCTTGTAGGGTTTTCTTTGTTGTTGTTTTGTTTTTTGTCTGAATGTCACTTATATTGTTTTAATGTTTGGCAACAATACAGATCTCAGATAAATGTTATTTCTTTCGTAATATACCACAACAAGGTTAAAAAGAAGTTACTTATATATCTATATCTAGAAGTTACAGTTATATTATTTAGTTTTAGTCTAACAAAATGTCAAAAGATCTTCAGTAATATTTCAGGAAAGATAGAAGCTGCTTCCCTAACGCACCGAGCTTTAACGTCCGATTAATTTTTATATAGTCAATTTCAGTTAAAACTCACTTGAACTTTAAGGCTTTTGGACAAGAGTGTCGACATGTTAAATTGATATTGCCACCCCTGTTGCGATAAGTTAAGCAAAGTCAAGCGTTTTTCCATATTTTAGATGAACTAGAATACCGCCATTTTGGAGAGATTGAGAATCACGTGGACATGCGAGGGGAGGTAGCCCTGTTGACGAGAAACATAAAGATTAGGGGAGTTATGTCCCCTGAGTGTCCGACAGAAAACGGAAACTGTGATGAGTTTAAATATGACACATATGGAGGACATATAAAGGTATTTATGTTTTATTGTAAAAAGTGCAGGTGAAGGTAGGGTTTATTGACTCATTTCTATACAAGGCATATTCAGGTGACTTTTACAATGATCTCCCGATCACTGGGTGATAAACCGGCCGTTTACATTTGACACACATGCAGCCACATTGGTTTATTCCCTAACAGGTGCCAATTTATACACCTGGGTGGAGAGGAGTAACGTCGGATGCATTTTTTTGGTCTGGAGAATTCCGCTGATCCGGCCGGGATTTGAGCTGAGACCCTCCGATTCCAAAGTTGGTACCCTACCACTAGACCACGGTTGTGTCTTTGAAATAGCATCAACAGTGTGTCAGCAATATTTTGATACCGTTCTCATAATACATAAGAGGAATATTTTAACAAACTTAGTTTTTCCCATAAGTGCTTGGTCAAAGACAACAGTATTTCAATTTTGACATTCTACAGACTAAGCTGATATATATATCGATGAGAAAGAATAGAAAAAATGGCGTTATAGATAAGCTGAATTATAAAAAGAATATTCACTGGGGGACGGAACTAATTAAAAAATAAATTAAATAAAGTGCGCATAACAAAAAGTTCAACAATTGTGTTTTGCATGAACTATGGTAGAAAAGGAAAAAGATGGAAGTGTAAATTTCTCAGATACAACAACTCACCACAATGCTGCATTCAAATAACGTTTTAAGTTTGTATAGAGAAATGGCATAAAGGAAGTATCAACTTATGTTTCAGATACACGATTTCAAGTCGGTTATAATTGATGGTGCAGAGTTGTCAAACATGGGTCAGAACACCGATAAAGGTAAACTCTTGGATATATAAAAAAAGAAAAAGATCTTCTATTATTAAACCATAGCGCTAATGACGACCAAGCTAAAGTATATACTATTTCTTTTTAAAAGGGCGGCTTTTCGATTTGTCAGCTCTACCTGGAAACATAGAGAGCACTGGGCATATTTGATATTTCTTCCTAAAGGCTCTTTGATTTCGAACCCCGGCTCGAAAAGTTCTATTTATGTTGTCACTATACTATAATTCATTTGTTTTGTTTATCCATCGACCTGTTATGCACGTATCGAAACGCACTCTGAGGTTTGGCAGGAATGCGTCACAGTAATGGTGAGTGAGGACAAAATTCATTTTTTTAAAATGCTTTTGAAGGATTTAAACCCATTCCGACGTGTGCTGAAACAAATTAATCCACAATTACGTCATATTAAGCGCATATACGTTCACCGTCAATGTAAAGGAATTCTGACAAGTTTAGGTATAAATGTTCAGATGTATTGCCATGAACGTTTAGATTTAATCTTTTTATATATTTTTTTTTTTATTCATTCATTTTTATTCTTATCTGAATTTCTTTTTAAGTTCTACGGGATAAAATTGTAGATGACATATTCTCCTCGGGTTAAACATGTACATGACTCATTTTCACTTGTAATCCGTAATAACACGATATTATACGCCAACAAATTTATATTTACCGTAAATGTAAATAATTTACACTTTTTAAGGTAAAAATATACAAGAAAATTGTCAAATCATTTTTTTTTTCAAATTAAATATATTTTATTCGCTCAAGTCTGAATTAATGAGACATTTGGACGTTTTTTTTTCTAATTATATTTTTTTTGTTCGATTTGTGTTTGAGAGCATTTAATAACATTTTTGTTCTAGGATTTTATCCGATCCATTTCCATATGTGCCTCAACGTTACGTTCCGTCCTGCTATAATCCACAATAACGTCATACGTAACACCTACCAACGCGCCATCACCGTTCACGGAACGTTCGGGACGTCAGCCTTACATCCGGGAGTTCAGGTATGTCTTTAACCCTTTACCAAACACCAAATGTTCGGCTGTCCAAAATCGAAGAGTTTGCTGACGACATTTCAAAATGTGTTGAAATTGAAAAATAATCTGCTGATAATGCAGAAAACATTGAGGGAACAGTTTATGCAGACACACATGAAAAACGAAAATCAAAACAAATAACGTGTTGTTGATGGAAAAACAAAGATGTTATCATCCAATATATTCATCCTTATTACATGTATTATGTACAGGTTTCAGAGAATGTTGCATACGAAGTTCTGGGACATTGTTTCTTCCTGGAAGATGGGCCAGAAAAGGCGACGATATTTTATAAGAACCTCGGGGCTTCAACAAAGCGGATTAGAAAAGGATTTTTCCAGACCGATAACAGGTAAGTCCAGTCAATACCAAATACATGTAAATGGTCTGATAACCACTGATTGGTCATATATAAGTAAGTATGTTAAATGAATCGTCGATGATGATTTTTTTTTTTAAACAGAAATCTTTTAAAATACCTTTTTTATTTTATCATATGTATTGCATTCATTCTACATAAGGTACATGAGATATTATTAGCAACATATAAAGATGGATTCATGGGAAATGTAAAAAGGCAAAGAATAATTAAAATTTTCTTGAAATCATCGTTGAATCTCTTTCGAAAATGTTTTCATGTGCTATATTGAACTTGATAACGTTTGATACCTTATTCCTTCATGTTTACGTTCGCACCATCGATATTTTACGTCTAATGATGTATACACCATTTGAATACTTCCATGTACTTGAAACAGCGATTTCAGATTTTCGCCTTTGCATTCATAGGTAAATCTATATTTAATTAGTAATATCCAGTTTTGTGAATCTGATATTGCTACTTGTTCTTCTGTCTCTAGACCTAGTACGTTTTGGATTACCAACCCACAGACGGTGATGATCGGAAATGTCGCAGCCGGATCAGATGTGAGAATTAATTTGTTTGATAAACGTTGCTTTGTGTAAGCCAACGTTGGTCCATATGGTTGTTGTAACATGTGCCTTTTCGGGAGATACTTAGATTGTTAAAGAAAAGACTGATACACATTTCTTTTTTTTTCCTTTCTTTTTTTTAATCCTTTTGCTTTTATCAATTCATAGGTAAAAGTTATATAAATCAGATCATGTTTTACGGTAATTCCTATTTTATCAAATTAAAGTGTGCTTCATCGATGGTATGTTTAAAACCTATCGCTATTGGAAAAAATACAATGTTTTATTTATGGATTTAAAGCTGTCCAGATAAACACTAAATAATAGGCAAGTATCTGAAAGAAATGTTCACAGAAAGATTGGAAACTGTCTGCAAAGATGGCACGTATCTGGGAATATAAAATACACTCATTTTGTTAAACAAACTTCTAGATACCGGTTTGGGAAATTTGTTTTATGTTATACATCCATCCGTTTTCATCAGAATCAAGTAGGGGCCCATCCGTTTTCATCAGAATCAAGTAGAGGCTTAGTGGCTAGATTACATCACTTATACTTTATGGACAGTTTTAGAGATATGTTGTTTCTTACATCAATTATGGACAGACAGCCGCAAGGAAAAAGGTTTTAAACCTTTATTTGTCACGTCCATGGTATAAGAGGGTCCTGGCCATCCACCATTACACATTACAACAGTATCATTAAGTTATATTGTTATAACAGTTCACATCAATAAAATGAAAATGATGTTGACGCAATTCAAAAGCCTAAGAAAATAAGATAAACACAAATATTGATCACGGTATATCGCACAGAAGTCTTCATAAATCCCTTCTATTTTTTTTAATCAGGGATTCGGAATCTGGTACTCATTTCCCAATGCGCCGCTCGGACTATCACATGGCTTGGTCTATCGAAACAGGGAAGCAGCTCACACACCGCTTTATACATTTGATAACAACGTGGTACACTCCAACCATCAGGTAAGTAGCTTTTAAAAGCATACTAGAGCTAAAAGAAACTGCAAGAACTGAGAAAATGAATTATAAATTATGAAAGAGTATGTTATAACATAGCAAAACACTACACGATCATAACAATATAACGTTTGGTTTATTTATTATCGATGTTTCAAAGTGAAATTTTCACATTTTGTGTTCCCAACAACTTGACTTCATTGTTTACAATCAAGTCACGTCTAGAAAAGCGATGAGTGCTCAGATAAACGAGAGGCGGTCACCAGGTTAGAAAAGTCACGTGATACACAAGAAATACTGTCATTTAACCAACACAAACAACGCAAATATTCAAAACTGAGAATTTCTCTGACTTCTCTCTGACAAACTGGTCAAATGTCGTTATTGTTCGGTGATTGGTTAAAACACTGTAAATAAAGCTACAAATACGGCCGCCATTATACAGCATTCTCTGTAATGACATTTTACTGGACCTATGTATTAACAATCGCCATTGCAATCTGCCCACTGGTCAAATCTCGCTATCGTTTTGTAATGGGTTAATAACTGAACGATTGTTTTTCATCTCCTATAGGGTGGGATGAATTTCGACAATATTGTGTTAGACGATCACGGGAGAGTGGGAGGTTGTATCCGGTACTCCCCGGTAGAGAACCCGGATGATATCAACTCAAAAAGGGTCAAAGTTCAATTAACCAGGCTAACAGGTATACATATGTGTGTTTGTGTTTATGTTCGTACAGGTATGTGTGTGTGCTTGTGTTTATTTTTGTCTTGTGTTAGCTCATCTTCAGTTTCCAAGAGTGTTATTAGTGATATCAACTCAAAAAGGGTCAAAGTTCGATTAACAAAGCTTACTGGTATGTGTGTGGGGGTGTATGTTAGTTTCGTTTTGTGTTAGCTCATCTTGAGGTCCAAAAAGTGTTGTTAGCGATATCAACTCAAAAAGGGTCAAAGTTCAATTGGCAAGGCTTACAGGTATGTATGTGTGTGTGTGATGGCTTTGTGTTAGCTCAAACTCTGTCTCAAAACGTGTTATTAGCGATATTAACTCGAAAAGGGTCAAATTTCAACTAACCAGGCTTACAGGTATATATATATATGTGTTTATTAGTTTTGTGTTAGCTCATCTTCAGTTTTCAAAAGTGTTATTAGTGATATCAACTCAAAAAGGGTCAAATTTCAATTAACCAGGCTTACAGGTATACATATGTGTGTTTGTGTTTATGTTCGGACTGGTATGTGTGTGTGTTTGTGTTTATTTTTGTCTTGTGTCAGCTCATCTTGAGTTCCAAAAAGTGTTGTAAGCGATATCAACGCAAAAAAGGGTCAACGTTCAATTGACGAGGCTTACTGGTATGTGTATGTGTTTGTCCGTGTTCGTTTTGTGTAAGCTCATTTTCAGTTTCAAAATGTGTCTGTTCGTTTTGTGTAAGCTCAATTTCAGTTTCAAAATGTGTCTGTTCGTTTTGTGTAAGCTCATTTTCAGTTTCAAAATGTGTCTGTTCGTTTTGTGTAAGCTCATTATCAGTTTCAAAATGTGTCTGTTCGTTTTGTGTAAGCTCATTTTCAGTTTCAAAATGTGTCTGTTCGTTTTGTGTAAGCTCATTTTCAGTTTCAAAATGTGTCTGTTCGTTTTGTGTAACCTCATTTTCAGTTTCAAAATGTGTCTGTTCGTTTTACTCATCTTCAGTTTCAAAAGTTTTATCATATATGTCTGGACGATCTTTAGACCTTATCGAGTATTTTTCTGTTAAATGACATCCCCGTTGCCATGGAGAAAGGTCACACAACTCTTTGGTACAACAGCTAAGAAATAACACGACCTTTTTTCGTTCCTCATTAGAACTCGCCCCTTTGTTTATGACTGAGGTTTGTACAATTTGTATACATGTACATCAACAGAAGAATCTGTAATAAATCATGAGGTAACAACGTATATATATAACTTATATGGATGGTTTGGGTAGTTTACCGTTAGAACTTGGCAAAGATTCATTTCAATCCCCTAATCGTTTTGTCCCAAATAATAAATCTTTAAAGTTGAGTATCAGGCAATCATTCGGAAACAAACTGTAGAGGATGTTTATCAGAAAGTAACTAAACACCTTTACCATGTTTCCCAAGAATCAATGTTCAAATTACGAACATCTTTGTGGTGGTGCCATCTTTAAATTAGATCTCAATCACCAATACGTTTGGTTTCTGGTTTTCGTGCTTACAAAGTCGACGGCACAAACGCCCAAATGATTGATATCGTTGCAAAACTGGTTTACTTGAATTATTTAGAGTCAATACCGACATTTACTAACTGAGACGGTTTTGAATTGTGTAATGTTTTATTTATTTATTTTTTCAGCATTTAAGAATTTGGGAATCAACCTTTGGCTAAGAGGAGGCGGGTTTGAACTTATTCAATTCTCGTAAGTTGTTTGTTACACCATTTCCAAACTCTTCGGAGTAATCTCCCTTTACTACGCTGCATCGATCACTGCCACCACAAGATTTTCATTCATATTTGGATGAAATTTCAATGAGTTTTTTACCGGATATAGTAGTTTATTTAGTTAAAATGTGTTCTAGTGTTGATTTCTGACCAGTTAAATTGAAAAAAAAAACGTTTGGTTTCTTTACACACGAAACACAAATGGATGTCATGTTGGGTGTCTTAATCTTTAAAAGTCATTTTCGTTTCTAAGCATATGGTCACATGATATTTGTTGGATGTGATTCTTAAAGTTATGATTTTAAAATTGTTACGTGAATGAAAGAATTGTCGTATCTTTTTTTATATTATAAAATCTAATCTTATTTTGTCTTACCTTATCTTACAGGTCAGCGGAGAGTAAACGCGGTATACAGCTAGCAAGGTAGGTCTTTTCATGTGATCTTAATAATCTGGTACAATCTGACATTTATGATAGACACACCAGTTTAAAGGCATATGAAAGGATATAAGTACAAATAAATTACTTAAAAAAATTATATTGAGTTCTTTCATTAGGTTCATATAAAGCATGACAACTAATTTATGAATGCTGTGAGACCCTATTTACTAGCAATAGACTCATTTAACATAAGTTATTTTGAGCTTAGAGTATATTGTTTCCAGTTCAATCATGTTTATGAACAATCTTTTGTTTATACATTCAAAAACAACGAATTCTGATTGGTCAGTTCAAAAGTGTATCACATGATCAGGTGTGATGTGAAGAATCTGGCAATCTGAATTATTAAACAGGCTAATCTGGGTTATTTCTTTATCCTTTCACATTTCAGTTGTGCTGATGTTTTTATTGTGATCACGTTTTTAATCTGACCAAAAGTTGACCAAATAATGTAGTTTGATATAGCATTAGTTTCCTTTCATGAGCCTTTAAGGTAACTAATTCGATTAACAAAGGCGTCTTTCCTCCTTACAGAGGTGGTCGGCAGCAGCAGTATGTCTCGAAGAGCGTATTTATCGGTATATCCGAGGGAAACAGGGAGACTGACGATTACCCGGATGCTGTTACACCAGCTAGGTATGATAACTATAGAACATAAAGTAGCATGTGGTTCCTATGTTTACATTGCAGAGTTATCGTTCGTTCCTATAATATTGTGTTTTGGCATCGCGGTTATGCTATCTGAATGAGATTGACACCTGTCAATTAATGTTTAACGATTTTTTTCACCAAACCTTTCTTTAAAAGACAGTCATGTATATAACTGAAAGATAGAAAAGAGGTCACGTTTTTGAACGTCTGTAAAACTTGGAGTAGCTTTTGATTGATTGTCTATAGTATAAACATGTATGGTGAACCCATGGCATTGTCGCTTTGCTAGATTTTGGACTGTCTATAATTGCATGCCATGCAACATTACAAAGACTCTTTAGTTTCAAGGACATTTATTTTGACTTTCAAATATCTCATTTTTTAACATGCACCTTTAATAATAAAAAGCCAATCGTGTCTTTCTTCAAATGTTGTTTCCAGTATGGGTCACGCCCTTGGTATTGTGTTCTATGACGGTCCAATCTATATAGACAGCACCTTCTTCACGGGGTTCCAATCAACGGAGAATGGTACGTTCGCGGCGGGGGCGATGGGATTCAATCCCCGTAACAAGTTCTCGAGCTCTGTCGTCAGTAACGTCACCAACATCCGGTTTGGCTTCGTAGACGGGGTACGTATTTATTTTGCTTCTATTTTAAGAGTCTATCCGGTTAAGCTTTGTAGACGGGGTTTGTGATTATTTTACTTCTATTTTAAGAGTCTATCCGGTTAAAATTTGTAAACGGGGTTTTTGTTTATTTTACTTCTATTTATAGAGACTATCCGGTTAAGCTTTGAAGACGGGGTTTGTGTTTACTCTACTTCTATTCATAGAGACTATCCGGTTAAGCTTCGTAGATGGGGTTTGTGTTTATTTTACTTCTATTTATAGAGACTATCCGGTTTAGCTTCGTAGACGGGGTTTGTGTTTATTTTACTTCTATTTATAGAGATTATCCGGTTAAGCTTCGTAGACAGGGTTTGTGTTTATTTTACTTCTATTTATAGAGACTGTCCGGTTAAGCTTCGTAGACGGCCGGGTTTGTGTTTATTATACTTCTATTTATAGAGACTGTCCGGTTAAGCTTCGTAGACGGGTTTGTGTTTACTCTACTTATATTTTAAGAGACTATCTGGTTAAACTTCGTAGACGGCCGGGTTTATGTTTATTTTACTTCTACTTTAAGAGACTATCTGGTTAAGCTTCGTAGACGGGGTTTGTGTTGATTTTACTTCTATTTTTAAAGACTATCCGGTTTCACCTCGTGGACAAAATTATTATTGTATCATTTTGTATTATGCCAATTCTAAATAAATTGCGTTCCTTGATTAGAAAAAATATTGGTATTTATTCATATGTACATGAAAGTATATGACTAGAAACTGTATACAATTACGTCAAAGAAATTCGTCTTCTCCCTCTATAAATTAGTATATATCCCCCATAGGTTGATGGTAACCGAGTGTTTGACGGGAATTTTCACGACGAGCTGCTGGGATTCGGCCATTTTGATGGCGACGAGGTAGCTACGTTCCGTGATGGGGACGGCTCGGTGGCGAGATGTGCAGGTTCGAGCTACACCGGGCCACTGCAGATCGTGAAGCCGGAAAAATACATCATGACGGAGAACTGTACCTACAGGGAGAACTGGCAGATGGCGATATGCAGGAACGATTATGGAAAGGTAGAGGATTGAAATTGTCACATTCACAAGTGAACTATATACGTCATGAAAAGAAAGGTGTATTTAAGTAACCTCGGGTAAAGTAATCAAAGCGCTGAAAGAATTGAAGGACTAAGGTGCGTTTAAAGCAAGGTGATGGAGGATACATTTGAAAATGAGACTTACAGATTGTTTGTTTTTCGAACATCTACACATTTTACGATTTCTGACAATGCTTAGTTATGGTAAACTTAAATGAACATGCAAACTTTTCAAGTACAATATGTAATTAAGCGCTGAGAAAACAAATGATGCGATTGTAGCCTGCTAATGTTTGCATGAGATTAGAGATTCTTCCGAGATATGCCTTTTCTATTCAAACAAGGTTGAGCAAATAATCCGTACGTTAATCGCCTTTCCTAATGCCCTCGATTTCAAAGGTTTGAAGGTTTGAAAAGAGTGCGCACAAAGCAAGTAAATAATGACTATTTTTTTGCCTAGTTTCAAGCAACGTGTTAGTCCGCAAAGTGAGATGGGTGAATAATGAGTAATTGGGGCCTGGTGCAAGTTTAAAATAGATAAACTGGCAGGCCTCAAAAGATGGTATGAAAATTCAATAAATCCAATAAAACACCATCAAGTGATATGATGCAAATACTACTACAAGTTCACCACATAAATAAAAACAAAAGAAAGCAATAAAGGCTCCTCTATTTCAATTGAATTTGTCATGATATTGTTAAATTTGAAATGTCGATCTAAATTCAAAGGTCAATCTATTTTCAGTAGTAATAATTAATGTTAAACAGTATTAATCTAGTAGTCTATTAAGTAGTCTAGTGTTATCTAATCGTAATGATCTATATTGTTGTATTAATTTACATATAGTTATATCTTTCTACATCTAGTATAAATTTATATTTCATTACATTAATCTGTGTGTTGTTGCATTACTCTTTTTTTTGTTAGTTTTAATCTATATTTACATGTAGTTATTTAGATAGAAATTTAGATATTCAGTATCAACATATTATAACAGTATGGTTGCTAAAATCAATTACTAAGAAGTCTCTTCCTATTGACACGTTTTTGTAATTTTGAATGATATATTTCTGTACTTGTGGGTCTGAGGTCTTTGTAACATAATAAAATATCTATATATTTGATAGTATTATTCTATATTTAGATCGGTATTTCGGTTATGGATACGTTTGTCCTGGATCACGATAAATCCGGCGAGATGAGAAGAGTTCGGTTTGGAGACCCGAGTGACACGGCGTACGAAGACAGTGACGGATTGCACTCTCACGAATACATTGTGTTGCTAGGCAGCGAGGAATACTTCTACCAATACCAGTTCAAGAATGAGTTTCCGAAACAGTTCCGGATACAGGCGTCAGGTGTTGAAAAGTAATTTAAAATAGTTTCTCTTGTTTTATAGTTCTACGTATACTTCACAGTGGCATTTCACAGTGGCAAGTGAAACATCACATTGCCTGTTAATTTGCATGTGCCAGGCTCTATTCAGGAGTCCCTTCCGCAACGGTACGCTAGTGAAAAGTGATATTGACCAATCAGGAGGAGTTTGCATATAAATATGTCGATTTCTCAGTATAACTAGTTTGTCCGTTACTGCACGCCTGCCACACTGCATAATTGTGTAATTCCTTCTGTCTAGTGTCCATCTTTAGTCCAAACTGTCTGCCAATAGATATGTTTCCAACTCGTTTGGTCTTTCTCGTTCGTTCAATCATTCAATCTCGTTTTCTGACATGACGTCACATTTACATCATTCTCTACTTATTTTTGTCCTTTTTTTCTCGTGTTTTATTTTCATCTTTTTTCTTTAAAAGAATACATAAAGGTAACCGGATAAATAGAATAGATAGTTGCTGTCTTTGAATGGAAAATGTTATCGGGCTCGGCTTCGGATTATTATCCGTTTCGCCTTCGGCTCACCGGATAATATTCCTAAGGCTTGCCCGATAACATTTCCGATTCACGACACCAACCATCTATTCTCTAATTATTCACCCCTCTTTGTTTTCCCATCTGGTGGTTTAATATATACATATTGTCTTCCATTCCCCTTTCCCATTACAGAGGAAACAGCGTGCTGATCGGTGTATGCCTGCCTGAGGGTACGGAGCGAGGGGACATTTCCCTGTACGCGGACACACCCGATAGAACGTGGTTGAGGGACCATGCTTTCCAGGTTGTGGACACGCTGGAGGAGGTTAGACAAGACACGACCATGACAAGGCTTTACTTCGAGGGAAGGTGCGTGTCTCTATTGTTCATTACTTGATTATTCGTTCATTCGTACATTCTTGTTTGTGTGTCTGCTTTTGTGTTGTGTTCTGCCTTTGAATGCAGTTGTGAGTGTTTTGATGACTTATCATTCATTCATTAACGCATTTTAAATGACAATGTTTTACTTTGAGGACAGGTGAATGTCTTGATTAAATATTTGTCTGTTTATTTGTTTGTTTGTACTTTTGGTTTTTGTTTTTGTCTGCTTGTGTGTTCTGTGTTGTGTTCTGCCTTTGAGAGCAATTGCGATTTTTTTGTGAAGCTATTTATTCATTCATTCATGTGTAATAAATGTTTTGTGTGGGATCTTGTATGTTGGTTTCTGTGTCTATTTGTTTTATTTGGCGTTCTGTTGATGATGTAGGTAAACAGGTACCAATAAATAATCAAAGCACTGAAAGAATTGTTTTGAAAAAATGTATGTGTAAATCATGAATAATCAAAGCACTGAAGATGTTGATGATTGGTGATTTCATAAACCAAACAAATCATCAAAGTATCAGAAAATTGTTGGGTATGTTTTCATAAATATAAAGAGTGTGTGACTAAAACATAACAATTACGATTCCGTATGTTTTTGTATATGCTTAGTGAATTAAAAATCACACACATTACTGCTGGAGTAAATATTACGCGCATGTCAAATTATAAATTAAAACACTGAAGATACTACTGACTCGGGGTTTGTTTTCATGATCCGAGTGGGAATCAAACCACTGAAAGTACTGATTGGGCAGAGTTTGCTTACATGTGTGAGATGTATAATTATTGCACAGAAAGCAGTGCTTTGTAAGAGATTATGTATACATGACCCAAGCGCTCATGACTTTTTGACTTTAGTTTTTTTTCCTTCAGATTCCTCTTTATCTTCATTTACCTTAGTGTCTTATTCTTTTTAGTATTCAACACGTGTTGTAAATATTGAGCGTCTGATAAAGCAGTGTTATCTTTAAATACCTGGGTACCATTTTACTTAACATTTTATGTTAAGAATGTGCGTAAATTCAAAACCACATTCCATTTTCTTTTAGTTTAAGGCTAAGCAATATTTCAAAGAAACACATCATTGGAATCGTTCTTTGAGTCGCTTCAAATGAGGTGTCACATTGCAATATTGTACTTTCATTTTAGATACTATAAATGTTTATTAGTTTTGACTTACGCACATACTTTTCTTAAGTTGCTTGGTAAAACATCAACTGGACATTACCTTTCAGGTTTCTCTACATGCGGATTACCTCTAGAAAGGTCCGCAACAAGCATTGGGACGCTTTTGATGATGACCACTGTCCAGGCAGGTTTTGTCCGAAAATACAAATTCTCCTAAAGCAGCAAGCCGTATCATATACGGCTTGCTATCACCCGACGATGGATGAGGTAAACTTGGTGTGCATGGCAGTAGATACAAGGGGGGAAACCCAATATCTTCCAAGAGATGTTATTCTTGTTTTAGGATAATAAAAATAATAAAATTACGTACTTTTTCTCTAAAGCTTTATCGATATGCATTTGATAAAAATACATACTTTTTTCTCCCAAGCTTTATCGATATGCATTTAATAAAAATACGTTCTTTTATGAGCTTTAGTGTTTTTGTATTGCTATGCAATAATATGTTACCAGAATCTGAAATGTCTGCTGCAGACAATTGTGTAAACCATTATTTTAATAATGAAACAATGTTCGGTAAAAATAGACGCCTATTAAAACTTGCTGAAACTCTTTAGTCCATTTTATTTGATCTATTCGCAGCTCACAACCGACATACATCTAGAAAATGTTGAAATAGAGAAATGCGAAATGCCAAAGCAGGAACCAGACTTTGTAAGTCTATTAAAAAGTGTTTCCCTGTTTTAATATTGTTCGCCCTCTTGATAACTGATTAAGGGGGTTATTAGTAAGGCATAAAATGCAACAACGGTCGTATCTCCTTGTAGAAAGGAAGTCTTGTCTTGACATACAGATACGGGACAAGGGTGTGTGATCTGCGTTAATTTGTACACGTATATTCTCGTTTGTGATATGGAATGACATAAAACACTATTTTCTCAGATAAACGAGTCTGCGTTTGTGGGTCATTTGAAACGAATGCATTTTACGAGATTTAAACTTTTGAACAGAACAGAACATATCTTTATTTTGAACTCCAGTACATAACATACAAATTGGGTTGTAATGAAAAAAAGCATTCAAATTGAAAAAATATTTATATCAACAAACAATCAACCAATCAATATATTGATCAATCAATCGATCAATCAACCAACTACGGTTATTCCAGGACTGGGGAGCTGGTGACACCATGGTTTCCAAAGATGGCGGCTGGGGAGCGTGGTCAAGTTGGGCGGAGTGTTGCTATCATGGTACGCTATTTATAGATATAAATCCTGAAATCCATATTTGCCCACATTTATGTGCAGTCTGTGGCTTCAAACTTATTCATGTGACAAGATCATGAATTGTTGATCGACACATCTTGTTTGCAACAAGCAATTTTCATTTTATTTCTTTGATTTGTATCCTAGTCAATTTTTTGGAACGTTTGTGCAAATTTGAGAACCTAATGCATTGTTACAGAAAGTACACATATATAAATATGCAACACAAACGATAAACGGACGACAACGTTTTTTTCACTGGCGCACTTATTTAATTAACAAACATTTTACAATGATGTATATCCTTGACTTTTCCCTATTTTGCATTAATGTTACAGAAGGAAAGGCCGTTCAGACATTTAGAAGGCGTGTATGTGACAGCCCTGCCCCCTACCTGACGGGTAAACACTGTGTGGGACTGCAAGACGAGGTTATGACATGTCCAATACCATGTCCCAGTACGTATTCATGGAGCTTATTAATTGGAAAAATACAGTTTGTGTATTGTTGTTTAATATACAATAAGAAAAAAAGGTCATTAAGAGCATTTTCCTTCAGGAAGCGACAACATATCTACGTATGAACCGGTATGTCGAAATAGTGTCAACAACCTAAAAATAGTGTCAACAACAATAAAAATAGTGTCAACAACTGTAAAAATAGTGTCAACAACTGAAATAATATTGTCAACATGTAACTACACACTCTTGGGATGCAAAATTGACTTTTTGATATTAAATAACCTAAAATAAACACAAAATGGAAACAAAATGCTAGCTTCACTTTACTCCGTAAATTGGGTCAGTATGAGATGCGGATATTTTCGAATGTCATTTAAAAACGGTAAAAAGAAAGTTTTGCAGCAGATAGCATATGTCACCTCGAATATTCATATGGCTAATGCATTAATACAAATATTTTCTATCATTGTTTTCACAAAATGGTGAAATGAGTGTGTGGTCATGTTTTACTGACCCCAAAAATGTCCGCGTCTAATCTACTATTTTAGGTATCCATTTTCTTACTTTTCTCAGAGACATAGATAGAGACATAGATAACAGAGATTGGCAACTCCGGAATTATCGCCAAACTCTCGCGTGCAGCGAGGTTCTGCGAGATAAGGAAAGTGCGTACCTGTTTATCCGTTGTCAGGGGAGATGTCAAGCGAAATTGATACTTCTTTATTAGCCTACAGTAAAATAGCTATGTTTTGGTTATCTGAATGGTTATCTGAAACAACTTCTGGACATTTTGTTTTATTTTGATTTTATTAAATTGATTTTATGTTAAAAAAACAAAACAAAAAGTTCCAGTAGGCCTCTTTTTCAATGACAGGCTTGATTACCATTCAATTCAGAATTGTACTTATAATGACAATGTCTTTCAAGCAAAGGTTTGAATAATATTTTGTAATAAATCAAGTGACTCTATTTAGTTGCAGTTAATAACCAAAGCATGAACTTTCCACTAAGACATGATAGTTTTCGTCAATATTAAAAGATTGCTTTCTCACTTCATTTCATTTATTCTGTGTCGTAAAACTGTTTACAGTGCTCATTTTGTCAAAACAAAACACATTTTTCATCATGACATTATTTCAAGCCAAATGTTTCAATTTAAGAAAATTAAAAGTATTTTATGATGTTAAAATGCATATGGTGAGAATTTTTGTAAAAGTGGTTTTAGTAAACGAAAGAACACGTAAGAAAAAACTGACGTGCACAGTTTTTCAATACACCTTTTACCGCAGATTCCTCTAATATTGATTGCAAATCAATAAGTACATATTTGTTCTTAAACACGTAAGGGTCTGGTCTTATCATGCTGCTGACCGAAATGATTTTAGAAAAAAGAAATGTGAGCTTTTTTAATGTTAAGCTAAAGCAAATAGTGTGTCTTGTACCTTCGTTTTTATTATTATTTCTCAACGAGAAATTAAGTCAAAGTACACTACTTTTAAAACCAGACAGACGCTTTAAACAGAACAAATCCTCCCTATTTTGTTTTCAGGATCTTTAGGCCATTAAATTTGAATGAGGTGTCAGAGAGTGGACACAGGGTTAGCGCCACACACTTCTTGTGTAATCGCCCTAGCATCAAAAGGTTTTATGACATCAAACTACATATTTTATGGGGTGGCAATTTACAATCATAGCCTGTATTGTCCACTACCGTGATTGACTCTATCACCCTTCGTTCTTCAAATGACACATTTCACTTGACATTTTTTGCAAGCGATCGGAATTAAGACTGAAATTATCAGACTAAAAATTTGGAAATCGACAAAATCATATTAACCCACTAAAGTGGACATAAATCTGAAATGTTTGAATAATCCTCTGTTAAAACATTTTACTTTGTACAAGTATGAAATATTTTGGTTGAAAATGAAATGGCCAAAATCACGATTATGCTTGTGCGGTTAAATAAACCTGGTATAACTTCGTTATGGAAGCGAATATTACTTTAAAAATGCGGGCAACCATAAAACAAAAATAACACTTCAGGAAAATGTCAAGTATGATATGATTCAGTGCATAGTTTTTTAGTTTTACTGTGCACAACTTTGTTAATTTTTGGTTGGAAATCAAGATGGCTGAACTCATTAAGGTAGTAAATGGGATATATTTAGTACGCAATAACTTCTATTTGACAAAGAATATCAGACTGAAAATTTGAAAATTTACAAAATCATATTAACCCATTAAAATGGACATAAATCAGAAATGTTTGAATAAACCTCCATTTAAACATTTTGCTTTGTACAAGTATGAAATATTTTGGTTGAAAATGAAATGGCCGAAATCACCATTATGCTTGTGCGGTTAAGTAAACCTGGTATAACTTCGTTATGGAAGCGAGTATTACTTTAAAAATGCGGGCAACCATAAAACAAAAATAACACTTCAGGAAAATGTCAAGTATGATATGATCCAGTGCATTGTTTTTTAGTTTTACTGTGCACAACTTTGTTAATTTTTGGTTGGAAATCAAGATGGCTGAACTCATTAAGGTAGTAAATGGGATATATTTAGTACGCAATAACTTCTAATTGACAAAGAATATTAGACAGAAAATTTGGAAATCGACAAAATCATATTAACCCATTGAAATGGACATAAATCAGAAATGTTTGAATAAACTTCCATTAAAACATTTCACTTTGTACAAGTATGAAATATTTTGGTTGAAAATAAAATGGCCGAAATCACCATTATGCTTGTGCGGTTAAGTAAACCTGGCATAACTTCGTTATGGAAGCGAGTATTACTTTAAAAATGCGGGCAACCATAAAACAAAAATAACACTTCAGGAAAATGTCAAGTATGATATGATCCAGTGCATAGTTTTTTAGTTTTACTGTGCACAACTTTGTTAATTTTTGCTTGTAAATCAAGATGGTTAAACTCATTAGGGTCGTAAAAGGGACATATTCAGTACGGAATAACTTCTAAATGACAAGGAATATCAAACTGAAAATTTGGAAATGTAGAAAAACAAACCCTCTCTTTAGAATGGACTTGAATTGGAAATGTTTGAAAAACCCTCCTTTAGAACAGTTTGAATCTAAAACTACTCAATTATCACGTTTATAGCACAAAACCACGAAATTGCGAACAATTCAATCAAGTTTGTCGCAGTTTGCCATGTTTATTTCTTTGATAATCGCTTGCTGATCGGTCTTGTTGGATGGAGAAACTTTCTAACAATAACAATATAGTAAATTCGGTAAGAAAATAATTTTATTATGACTTAAAACACGCTTAAATGTGTGTTGCCTATTTCGCGTTTAGTTGAAAATAGCGTCGATAGACAGATCTCGAAAGGTCTCGCTAAATAACGCGTCATGCGAGATATCGCAGAAACCGGCTATAGGTAAAGAAGGAGTTGCCAATCTCTGTTATCTATGTCTCTGCTTTTCTTAAATACGGTTTATTAAAGTTCATAAAATTTTCTTTTTAAATTATAAAAACTGTGTAAAAACACATTGGAACTAATTTTGGACTTGTTGACACCATTGTTTCAGTTGTTGACACTATTTCTATAGTTGTTGACACTATTTCTATAGTTGTTGACACTATTTCGGTACAACGACAATCCTCACAGTCTAGTTTACAGCACCGTAACAGCCTTTATACGGTAGATCTCAAAAGCGATGTCACGCTTTGGATTAAACAAAATTGATTGAGTTGGATGTGTTGAAGCTATACGTACTTTGATTAAAGAGAAGCTTAAGTAAGTTGGAGACTTATGCATATATGGTTCTATTTATAGCACTGTTAGTTGGATACTCGTACTCGTAATTCAACTAATAGTACTGTAAGTTGGAGAGTCGTACATTTCTGGTTCTATTAATGGTAATGTAAGTTGGAGAGTCGTACATTTCTGGTTCTATTAATGGTAATGTTAGTTTGAGAATCGTACATATCTGGTTCTATTAATGGTAATGTAAGTTGGAGAGTCGTACATATCTGATTTAATAAATGATACTGTAAGTTGGAGAGTCGTACATTTCTGGTTCTATTAATGGTAATGTTAGTTTGAGAGTCGTACATATCTGATTTAATAAATAATACTGTAAGTTGGAGAGTCGTACATTTCTGGTTCTATTAATGGTAATGTAAGTTGGAGAGTCGTACATATCTGATTTAATAAATGATACTGTAAGTTGGAGAGTCGTACATTTCTGGTTCTATTAAAGGTAAGGTAAGTTGGAGAGTCGTACATATCTGGTTCAATAAATGGTAATGTAAGTTTGAGAGTCATACATATCTGGTTCTATTAATGGTAATGTAAGTTGGAGAGTCGTACATATCTGATTTAATAAATGATACTGTAAGTTGGAGAGTCGTACATATCTGGTTCTATTAATGGTAATGTAAGTTGGAGAGTCATACATATCTGGTTCTATTAATGGTAATGTTAGTTGGAGAGTCGTACATATCTGGTTCTTTTAACGGAAATGTTATAGTTGGAAAGTCGTACATATCTGGTTCTATTAATGGTAATGTAAGTTGGAGATTTGTACATATCTGGTTCTATTAATGGTAATGTAAGTTGGAGAGTCATACATATCTGGTTCTTTTAACGGAAATGTTATAGTTGGAGAGTCGTACATATCTGGTTCTATTAATGGTAATGTAAGTTGGAGATTTGTACATATCTGGTTCTATTAATGGTAATGTAAGTTGGAGAGTCGTACATATCTGGTTCAATTAATGGTTATGTAAGTTGGAGAGTCGTACATATCTGGTTCTTTTAACGGAAATGTTATAGTTGGAGAGTCGTACATATCTGGTTCTATTAATGGTAATGTAAGTTGGAGATTTGTACATATCTGGTTCTATTAATGGTAATGTAAGTTGGAGAGTCATACATATCTGGTTCTTTTAACGGAAATGTTATAGTTGGAGAGTCGTACATATCTGGTTCTATTAATGGTAATGTAAGTTGGAGATTTGTACATATCTGGTTCTATTAATGGTAATGTAAGTTGGAGAGTCGTACATATCTGGTTCAATTAATGGTTATGTAAGTTGGAGAGTCGTACATTTCTGGTTCTATTAATGGTAATGTAAGTTGGAGATTTGTACATATCTGGTTCTATTAATGGTAATGTAAGTTGGAGAGTAGTACATATCTGGTTCTATTAATGGTAATGTAAGTTGGAGAGTCATTCCAATATGGTTCTATTTATAGCATGGTTAATTGGTGAGTCATACCATTATGGTTCTATTAATGGTAATGTTATAGTTGGAGAGTCGTACATATCTGGTTCAATTAATGGTTATGTAAGTTGGAGAGTCGTACATATCTGGTTCTATTAATGGTAATGTTATAGTTGGAGAGTCGTACATATCTGGTTCAATTAATGGTAATGTCAGTTGGAGAGTCGTACATATATGGTTCTATTAATGGTAATGTAAGTTGGAGAGTCGTACATATCTGGTTCAATTAATGGTAATGTTAGTTTGAGAATCGTACATATCTGGTTCAATTAATGGTAATGTTAGTTTGATAATCATACATATCTGGTTCTATTAATGGTAATGTTAGTTTGAGAGTCATACATATCTGGTTCAATCAATGGTAATGTTAGTTTGAGAATCGTACATATCTGGTTCTATTAATGGTAATGTTAGTTTGAGAGTCGTACATATCTGGTTCTATTAATGGTAATGTTAGTTTGAGAGTCGTACATATCTGGTTCTATTAATGGTAATGTTAGTTTGAGAATCGTACATATCTGGTTCAATTAATGGTAATGTAAGTTGGAGAGTCGTACATATCTGGTTCTATTAATGGTAATGTTAGTTGGAGAGTCGTACATATCTGGTTCAATTAATGGTAATGTTAGTTTGAGAGTCGTACATATCTGGTTCTATTAATGGTAATGTAAGTTGGAGAGTCGTACATATCTGGTTCAATTAATGGTAATGTTAGTTTGAGAATCGTACATATCTGGTTCTATTAATGGTAATGTAAGTTGGAGAGTCGTACATATCTGGTTCAATTAATGGTAATGTTAGTTTGAGAATCGTACATATCTGGTTCTATTAATGGTAATGTAAGTTGGAGAGTCGTACATATCTGGTTCTATTAATGGTAATGTTAGTTGGAGAGTCATACATATCTGGTTCAATTAATGGTAAATGTTAGTTTGAGAATCGTACATATCTGGTTCAATTAATGGTAATGTAAGTTGGAGAGTCGTACATATCTGGTTCTATTAATGGTAATGTTAGTTTGAGAGTCATACATTTCTGGTTCAATTAATGGTAATGTTAGTTTGAGAATTGTACATATCTGGTTCTATTAATGGTAATGTCAGTTGGAGAGTCGTACATATCTGGTTCAATTAATGGTAATGTTAGTTGGAGAGTCGTACATATCTGGTTCAATTAATGGTAATGTCAGTTGGAAAGTCGTACATATCTGGTTCAATTAATGGTAATGTTAGTTTGAGAGTCATACATTTCTGGTTCAATTAATGGTAATGTTAGTTTGAGAATTGTACATATCTGGTTCAATTAATGGTAATGTAAGTTGGAGAGTCGTACATATCTGGTTCAATTAATGGTAATGTTAGTTGGAGAGTCGTACATATCTGGTTCAATTAATGGTAATGTCAGTTGGAAAGTCGTACATATCTGGTTCAATTAATGGTAATGTCAGTTGGAAAGTCGTACATATCTGGTTCAATAAATGGTAATGTTAGTTTGAGAGTCGTACATATCTGGTTCAATTAATGGTAATGTTAGTTTGAGAATCGTACATATCTGGTTCAATTAATGGTAATGTAAGTTGGAGAGTCGTACATATCTGGTTCAATTAATGGTAATGTTAGTTGGAGATTTGTACATATCTGGTTCAATTAATGGTAATGTTAGTTGGAGAGTCGTACATATATGGTTCAATTAATGGTAATGTAAGTTGGAGAGTCGTACATATCTGGTTCAATTAATGGTAATGTTAGTTGGAGAGTCGTACATATCTGGTTCAATTAATGGTAATGTCAGTTGGAGATTCGTTCATATCTGGTTCAATAAATGGTAATGTTAATTGGAGAGTCGTACATATCTGGTTCAATTAATGGTAATGTAAGTTTGAGAGTCGTACATAATTGGTTCAATAAATGGTAATGTTAGTTTGAGAGTCGTACATATCTGGTTCAATTAATGGTAATGTAAGTTGGAGAGTCGTACATATCTGGTTCAATAAATGGTAATGTTAGTTTGAGAGTCGTACATATCTGGTTCAATTAATGGTAATGTTAGTTGGAGAGTCGTACATATCTGGTTCAATTAATGGTAATGTCAGTTGGAAAGTCGTACATATCTGGTTCAATTAATGGTAATGTTAGTTTGAGAGTCATACATTTCTGGTTCAATTAATGGTAATGTTAGTTTGAGAATTGTACATATCTGGTTCAATTAATGGTAATGTAAGTTGGAGAGTCGTACATATCTGGTTCAATTAATGGTAATGTTAGTTGGAGAGTCGTACATATCTGGTTCAATTAATGGTAATGTTAGTTGGAGAGTCGTACATATCTGGTTCAATTAATGGTAATGTTAGTTTGAGAGTCATACATATCTGGTTCATTAATGGTAATGTTAGTCATATCTGGTTCAATTAATGGTAATGTTAGTTGGAGAGTCGTACATATCTGGTTCAATTAATGTTAGTTGGAGAGTCGTACATATCTGGTTCAATGGTAATGTTAGTTTGTACGGTTCATTAATGGTAATGTAAGTTGGAGAGTCGTACATATCTGGTTCTATTAATGGTAATGTTAGTTGGAGAGTCGTACATATCTGGTTCAATTAATGGTAATGTTAGTTGGAGAGTCGTACATATCTGGTTCAATTAATGGTAATGTAAGTTGGAGAGTCGTACATATCTGGTTCAATAAATGGTAATGTTAGTTTGAGAGTCATACATATCTGGTTCTATTAATGGTAATGTCAGTTGGAGATTTGTACATATCTGGTTCAATAAATGGTAATGTTAGTTGGAGAGTCGTACATATCTGGTTCAATAAAGGGTAATGTAAGTTGGAGAGTCGTACATATCTGGTTCTATTAATGGTAATGTAAGTTGGAGAGTCGTACATATCTGGTTCTATTAATGGTAATGTTAGTTGGAGAGTCGTACATATCTGGTTCTATAAATGGTAATGTCAGTTGGAGATTTGTACATATCTGGTTCAATTAATGGTAATGTTGGAGAGTCGTACATATCTGGTTCAATTAATGGTAATGTAAGTTTGAGAATCGTACATATCTGGTTCTTTTAACGGAAATGTTATAGTTGGAGAGTCGTACATATCTGGTTCAATTAATGGTAATGTTAGTTGGAGATTTGTACATATCTGGTTCAATTAATGGTTATGTAAGTTGGAGAGCCGTACATATCTGGTTCTATTAATGGTAATGTTAGTTTGAGAGTCATACCAATATGGTTCTATTTATAGCACTGTTAGTTGGAGTGTCGTTCATATATGATTTTATTTAAATTACTGTTAGTTTGAGAGTCGTGTACACATATGGTTCTATTTAGCATGTTTCGAAATACTGCTGCATGTTTAAAATTGTATATCCATTTCCAGCAAATGGTCGGTTCTCGCAGTGGTCACGATGGTCAGATTGTTTTTGTGACGGTCAAGCAGAAGGCAGTAATGGAGCAAAGACTCGAACTCGAGAGTGTGAGGGGACGGCAAATGGCGGGAAATTCTGCGCGGGCGTTCTGAAGCAGTGGGCCGATTGCGATGGCGATTGTTAATACATAGTTCCAGTAAAATGTTACTAAAGAGAATGCATCGTTATTGATGGCCATATTTATAGCTTTATTTACAGCGTTTTTTTAAAAGTCATTTTAGTAATGTTCCAGTTGCCATAGAAAAGGGTAAGATTTGTCTTGTAGTTCTTTTTTAAAGACTGTTTGTAACTAGAACAGTGCGTTTTATAGAAAATAGATGATTGGTGACTTGTATCTGAAATGTTATCAGGCAAGGCATAGAAATAGTACCTGATGAGCCTGAAGCGAATGTATAATGAAGCGAAGCTGATCCATAAAACGTTTCCTATTCAAGTCACCAAACAACTTTTCTATCTTTGGATTAAAAAATAAAAAAAAAAATGAAAAAGAAAAATAGGAAACAACACAGAAAATAAATCCTGACAAGTACGCACAGCGATCACATGATCTAGTGACAGGCAACAAAAAGTTTGTTCACAGTTTTTCACTGATCGGGTGTGTTTGTGTCTTTGAGAAGTTCATTTGCTCGGTTCATTACAAATCAATTGCCAATCTGTTGTCAGCCTAAAGAAATCTCCAGGCACCAGTACATGAGGAAGGGTAAGGGTTTGGGATACACTTGGAAAAACAAAAAACAACAATAAAACTTAATACTATTAGTTTATAATATCATTTTAGGGTATACAACAAGAAAAAATGCACACAATCTGAGCACAGTTGTGTTGTCATTAAACTATAATTGTACTTGAGCTTTAATGATAAATATATAATTCATATAAATAATGTAAATTAACAGATTGGATAAATTTGGGAGTATAGATACTATCAAATGTATAATATTGCTTAAGTCATAAAATTAATACAAAAAAATGCAAGACATTCATAACAACAAAATGTTATATACCAACACTTATGTTAATAAATAGTTTCAATAAATAATATGTGCTGATATAAAACACATAAGTCTTAAGATTTAAACAAAAGAAAATGCAAGACACTTTAAACAAGATTTTTTATATACTTACACTTTCTATGTATATAAAGAACTTCAATAAATAGTATGTGCTCAAATGAAACACGTAAGTCTTAAAACTAAAACAAAATAAAATCCAAGACATTTATATCAACAATTGTTATAAATCAATAATTTCTATATTAAAAAATAGTTTCAATAAAACATCTGTGCTCATATAAATTGTGATAAATGCTCCACTTTGTAAGAATGTAAATGGTAACAGAAGAAAATATAAGAATATGTACATGTATAGTTATCACAAAATTAACATCACGAAGATCAAAATGATCATAAAGAAAATGTTAATATATATACTGTATGCATTGAGCTTTACCAGCATTAAAGCTTCCACAAGCTTTTTTCCTTTTGCTTATATGGGGTTTAAAGCTCTACCAAAAATTGTTCAGTTATACCAACTATTTTGGATTCACCAGTACTAGGCTAGGGTTCTGAAGTGCCTTGCCAAGAACCTTCCCACTAAACAAAAAGATTCAGTGGGATTCTATCCCAGGACCCACAAGAAATAACACTGCCACCTTGGCCATGCAGGACCTCTCCTTAATCATTGGTGGTCTGATTCATACATAGGATATTGTACTTGTTTAAAAAGAAAGTAACAACATATTGCATTTCTTATGTATATCAACAAAAATTCAAAAGGAAAAATTATGACTTAAGAGCTTACCATAGAAATTAAGTCAGCTTTATATATTTGTAATACAATTCAAACTTTTCTATTGTCGTCAAATTGCTTTCATATCACATAAACTGCTATGCATTCAAAATTTGATTCTAAAAGACAGCCATTACTTGATTCATAAACTTAAACTATTAAACACATTCTGTAACCCATCCTGTTTAATCCTAGTCTCGATTTCGTTCAGTTCTGCATCGAAGTCGATCGACCCTGTGGACAGCAGCCCGAAAAGTTTATCAAGCTTAGTAAGGTCAGGCATGTCTCGGCTGAACGTAAACTGTAATGGCTTGAAATTTATATCGTTCAGCAAACTGACCATCTCTCCTTTAGCGTGCTGGTGTCGCAGAAACGATACAAACACAAGTCTAGCTGGATATACCTCCTTGTGATATTTCGCGAACAGATGGTGAAACCTGAAAAAAATATGTATGTTTAGATTCTTAAACCACTTGAATCTGTATTATGGTTGATTGTGTTAGACTCTGTCAATACTGAAAGTAGTTTGATTTGGATAAACAATTACTGTCAAATTAGGACGGTGCTTGTAATTTTTTTTAAAATTTCTATTTTTTTTCATACTTTATAACATACAAGTGTCTTTGTTAATTGTTGAGAAAATGATACAACAGCACAATAGGTTATGAAAATTTTAACTTAACACCTAAATAGATTTTTGCAATTCTTTTCGATAGGTGGGAACAAGATTTTTTTCATTTGAAATGGTATTGCCATTATCCCTAGAATCATGGAGGGAGGCCATTGAAGTGGTCTGCATGCCCTAAATATAGCCAAGCCTGGGTATTAAACCTGTGACCTCCTACACACAAGGTGACAAACTACCTTTGTTTCATGTGGAACATTTATTGTACACATTTTGATGACATAGTACAAAGTTGTTTACACATAAAGAAAAGTGTAAATTCTTGTTAAGCCCAAAGTAGTCTATATTACACATGACCATCACGAAACATTAACCTCTCTGCAACATAAAAATAGAACCAATAATGTGAGAGCAAACCTACTTCATGCCTCCATGCATTCCATTCTCCTCTTCATCTGTCACCATGATGAATGTTTTAACCACTTCTTTATTCTCGTAAAATGGAAGCAGGCTTTTCACTGGACTGGTTCCACCTCCAGCCTTAGTTTCAACAGCTAATTGCAAAACCTGGAAAAGAAGCCGCATCAGGAAGACTTAAAAGTTGGTTTAACCCATTACCAAGCAATAACGACATTTGACCAGTTTGTTGCAGAAGTCTCTTGAAAACATTGTAGGAAAAGGAGAAATTGCTCTTAATGAGTATTTCTCCTTTTCCTACAATGTTTTCAGCCCTATCGAAAGATTATTTGTCAATCTCATCACATATTAAAATGTTGTCTGCAAACTCTTTCTTCCTTATTAGAAGATTATTTGTCAATCTCATCACATATTAAAATGTTGTCTGCAAACTCTTTCAATTTGACAACATCTCTTTTTAATTCAGTATCTCCAAGGCGCTTCCAATAACGTGTAACATGACAATATTGTGTTTTCATTTAAGATACTAATGATATTTATCGGTGTTGACTTAAGCAAATATCTTCCTTAAGTTGTTTAGTATAATAGTACCCACAACTTTGTTAGCGAAAAAAGCGTTTTGTCTGAAGTCACTCCACAATGAAATAATTGACGAGGAATAATGGCACTCTGAAGTGCCTTGCCCAAAGACTGTCCAAGAAAAAATCCCAGTGAGGATGGAGCCTGGCACTCATTTGTCACAAACCTAGCCCTAAACCACTGGGCCACAGAGGACTCTTCATCATGACAAAATAAAATACCAACCTCTTCAATGGTTTTAGGAAGAAAGGGAGCAAAGCGGTATTCATTGTTGAAAAACACGAGTTTCGCTGACGTAATGGCGGTCAAAAGGCCGGCAATGATAGAGCTGGTTCTAATAGCAACTTCCATTGAGCCCGAGGCATCCCCCAGTACTACTATTGGTGACTCTAACGACAAACTGAAAAAGAGAAACATGGCATTCAATCATAAATGATAAAAATAATTAAAAATGTTGGTTGGATTTTGATTTTTGCTGCTTTTTTTGTCATATCTCCAACTAAAAACTGAAGAAATAAACTGAAGCATTCATTCATTAACAATAAATATCATTAATAGTGATAGGTTGGATTTTGATTTTTGTTGTGTTTTTTTTTTTGTCATATCTCCATCCACAAACTAAAGAAATAAACCGAAGCATTTATTCGTTAATGACAAATATGATTGAAAATGGTAGGTTGGATTAAGGTGTTGGCTATTTTCAAAAGATTTTGGTCATATCTTCAGCGAAAAACTATAGAAATAAACTGAAGCATTCATTCATTAACAATAAATATTATTAATAGTGATCGGTTGGATTTTGATTTTGGCTGTTTTCAACAAATTTTGGTCTTATCTCCAACAACATACTGAAAATTACTGAAGCATGCAATCATAAATGAAAGCAGAAAGAATGGGTGGTAGGATTTGATTTTAAGCTATTTTCAAAAGTATTTTAATCAAATTGCAGCAGTAATTGCGCCAATACATTTTCCTCAACAGCACTTCATAATATTTGTTTCAAGCCACTGGCAGCTTTCACCATATAAATATGCTTGATTAGTAATGTTTATAAAATAATAAATCTTAACCCTTATAGTGCTGGAAAAAACTTCATGCTCTAACAAACATTTAGATCCTGACCAGCCACCAAGTAAATTGGCGGCTGGCCCTTTATCTAACCTGTTTGCTACTATGAGTATCTTTCCTCATTGAAGTCAAGCAGATATTTAAGGTTTTGGAAAGCATATGACACAAAAATCTATTTTTAGAAAATTACCCAGCATTCTAAGGGTTAAAGCAATGACTTCATTAAATCAACTTTTAAAACATTTTGAAACATATTCATTTATCTAATTACCTCAGTTGTTCTCAGCATTCACCGGTCAGGGCCGGAACCATTTGGTTTAACACCAAATTAAATATAACAAATTTGACCTGTATCTAATCATATTCTAACAACAGGGGAAAGAGTTGAATAATAGGATTAAAAGAGTAAAGAGACAAAAGCAAAACACAAGCTTACCTTATTTCATCTATCTTGTTTTGGGCCAGAGGCAAAAGGTGTTTGAAAAATGGTGCTTTCGTTTCATCAACGGTCACTTCAGCGTCACCGGAACCACCAGATCTACGATATGAACCTCGTGAGACAATATTCTCTCGGTACAATTTCATAGACAACAGTCTATCGAGGAGTTTACCGTTTGGAATATTTATCTTGTCACCCGTCTCCACTCTCTCCAAGATAACTCTGTCAACCTCCGGACATCTTAGATCCTCGTAATACCTGAAAATGATAGTTTAAACTTATTTATTTTACATCAATTGTGAAAACAGTTCTTACAACTTAGATTAATCACTCTCGATTCTGCTTCCTGGATACATAACCAGTCCTCGCGCCAAATGTGGATTGATGAAAGGTTGCAAGGCAGATCCAGCTTTTCACGGGATTCGAACCCACCACCCTCGTGTCCAGAAGCTGACACTCTACCCCTGGACCACTATGGAATCCATTGAGCCCTATGTACAGCTGTGACCAGTCTAAATTAAATTAACATGACAATTTTTCATTTTCTTGAAAACCTTTGGTTTTGTTTGTATTGGGTTAACATCACATCAACATTATTTCAGTTATATTGCAATGTCAGACTCTTAATGATGGAGGAAGACCTCATACTCAACTGCCTATGAGGGCTGGCAAAGCTGGCTAAAATCATTGACATTTTATAAGTCAGTCAAGAGATTGACTCTAATGAAAATCCATATTCCTCTCTCGAATTTGAGCCCACACGGAGAGGGACCATGTGATTTCAAGGTCTGTCCTCTAACCACTACACCACGGAGGCCAACATTTCTTTGGTAGAAACAATAGTAAATTAAAGGATGATTTCCTCAAAGTAAAAATTGTTTCCTTTTAACACAGTGGTTTGTAAAATCTTCTGCAGTAGATGCGTCAAAATGAAGGTTAAAAAGAAAGGGGTCAAATGAATCTTAATAATTTGTTTAAGTATTTTAGTCATATTGCAATGTTTTACCTATACTCTATAAAGGACCCAAACCTAAGTCAATCTTAGGACTTTTCAATTGGTATAAGAACTAGTTCATTCATTAAGTTAGCAGAATCAAGGGTAGAAAAAAAAAATCACAATCAACTTAAATAGATAGGTTGAACCCATCATTCATATCGCCTTCACTTTTGCTCACATTTGCTGACAAAATCTTTACTATCCAATGTTAGAAGAACACAAATAGCTCCTAGCGAGCAATTCATCCTTTTGCTACAATGAATTCTACTAAATATCATCATAAAGAACATTTTATTTTTTACGCCATTTTTTCTGGTCAACTGTTGCTTTCAGTTTCAACGAATAAACAATTTGAACATAAAAGAATTGATGAAACTATACTAAGACTCACCACAAGATTGTATCAAGCTTTGGCTCATAGCTTGCGATCCTGGTCTTTGATTTGTCAGTCAGCTTATTCAGTAAGCTCTTAACATGAGCATATGGTATCGGGTATTCTTTTACGAGGTCATTAACGTTGTCCTCGGTAACGGTGCGACACCTGGCAACCATACTTCCTTCTGGCGCGACACCACCGTAACAAAATGGTAAAAACCACTCAAGCTCCGGGAAATCCTGTTAATTGGAAAAAGATATTAATAAACTATAATGACATCATAACATGGATACTAATGTAGATTCTCAGTTTGTAGCAAGTCTGTCTGGGATTAAACAGGTTCCAAGTTCAAGACTCGAGCTCAGAAAAAATTCTTTCCAGCATTTAATGATGTTAAATTTGAGTGATTTTTTTGTCTCTCCAACAAACAAATATGTTCATGTGGGAAAGCAAACAGTTACTTGTTTATATTGAGATAGCCAACTTATTGTAGTGGATGAATTTTGAATAAATAAGTGTTAACAAATCTTGTAAATGTCATACCTGCTTTGGGTTGAAGTGACAGATATCGGCGAGTTTCTTCCACGGCTCCGTCGGCAGGTGAAGGGCGTAGAACTCGAGCTCGGCCTTTGTGAATCTTTTGGCCCAGCGCCTGATATACTTACACACAGCACCACTTGCAGATCCGTGCTGGAATAAAAGAAATATACTCATTTAACCCATTACCAATCAATAACGACATTTGACTAGCTTGTTGCAGACCACTCTGGAAAACATTATAGGAAAAGGAGAAATCCCTCTTCATGAGCAATTTCTCCTTTTCCCTCAATATTTTCTGCCCTAACAGAAGATAACTTTTCGATTTTATCACATTTTGAACTGTCATCTGCAAACTCTTTCAGTTTGGGACAGTTGAAAATTTGGGGTTTGGTAAAGAGTAAAGTGGGTCTTTACATCACATCAACATTCTTTTAGTTATTCTGCTTTACCTGGCACTTAATGCTGGAGGAAGACCCCAAACTCAGTTCCCTGCAAGGCACTGTCAAGTTAGGTAGAATCATTGACATTCCAGACAAGAAACGCTTTGTTTAGATTAGATCAACACTTTGGTCTATATGTGCATGTACTTGATTGAATTCATTAGTCAAAACATGGTGTTAACAATAATTCTGCCATTTGAATATCTTTCTTATGTTTACTCCTTGGTTTTTTGGTCTGGCAAAATAATTTTGGAAATCATTTTTGATGCCAGATTAAATGTCCTGCATTTTTCCCCCTTTGCTGAACTATGCTTATGACTTCTCTTGGCGCATGTAGAGGAATCAGTTTAACATAAACATTCTGGAAACTCACCATTGGTTTATTCTTTGCCAGATTGTCGATGTCTGACTTGAGCTTGCCGATCGTTTTGGGGTTCACTTTACCGGGTGAAACCTGAAGACGCTTCAGCTTCTTTTCCAAAACCCTGATCTGCCTTCCTGAGTCGAGTAGTGATAGGGCTTTCAGGACTTCATTCAAACCGAAATTGTCCTTGTCTTTTAGAAAAGTCCCGGCCATGTCGTAATCGTTTCGTGACAAAGCAGCTGCTAGTGCTCGAATTCTGGCGTCTGTAAACGTAAAGAATTGATTGTTTTGTTTCTTTTACACTAATTGTGAAGAAAGCTTGATAAAGCCTGTTCAAAGTCACTCTTGATGACTGCTTCCTGAATACTTCACAAGTACTCATGCTCATGTGTGGGTTAATCCCAGCAATCTTCACTTCGTCTGAAGGGGATTCAAATGTGAGACCCTCGGTGCATTAGGCTGACACTCTACCACTGTACCACTGTTTCCCGATTTTTTTTAGCTTTAATGCGTTTTTCCAAATGAAAAATCTTCCTTTTTGTTACATGTACAACTATCTTCATCCAAAATCCAACATGATATGTTTTTCTACCATGCTATCCTATGTAGACTGCTTTGGCCAATTGTAACTACTTGTTTATTTAAGTAACCAGAGAAATACACCTCATACAGAAGTGTAGGGTTTCAAATTTCTGGTAAATTGTCCCAGTCAAATAACACATATCCTATGTTATTCCACGTTGAGGTGGTTCAATGTGTATGGATGTGTTGGTAAATTGTCCCAGTCAAATTACACATATCCTATGTTATTCCACGTTGAGGTGGTTCAATGTGTATGGATGTGTTGGAAATCTTTTAAAACCGTTATTTTTGGTTGGTAACTCATAGGTTATAATTAAAGTATTAGTTCAATTTAGTTGTGATATATTTTTGTTTCCTTAATCAAATTAGATGACTGTTTAGATATTGCATTTGACATTTTCATTTGAAAACGAAAGTAGTCTTTTAAGAGGCAATATGGCAGCTTCAATAAGTCAGGTGTTAACCAGATGAGTTCTGATTGTGCTTTTGCATAAACCTTGGTAAGTCATCAATTCTCATATGAACAAATGGTATAAACCACTTTGGAGCATGAATGTATTATATAACAAAATTACTGATCAGAGCAGAACATTTCTTTACAATGTGTACAGCATGAGGTATAAATATGGAATTAAGAAGGTAAAGTAAGACTGAAATGATAGGAAAACATATTAAATATGTGTTTGTTGAACAATTCTTTTGAATCATTGGAAATAATTGTTTGTTAAAATCTTAAATTATTAAGATGGGAAAATGATGTGTGATGAAAATGGCATAAAACCCTTATGTTAACCAATCAAAAGGAGAAAATTCAAAGCTTTGAAAATGGCTTACTTTGTACAAGCAGAAAAGGAGCTAGCTACGGGAATCCACTTTTGATATGGACCTAGGACCTAAACAATTAGGGGCCTCATTGGTTGAAGTTAACTTAAATTCATTAGGGTACTCTCCATGTGTGTACAATTTTTGAAATTGTATTTGGACTTTCATGATTTTTATTCTTGCTGCCAGATGGAATGCTTGGGGTTTTACACAGTTTGACTACGTCTAATGGGAAGTTAGTAAAGTTTTATGGGTCTCTCCTAATCCATAAAGACATAGTTACAGCAATATAACCACGAAATTGCTGACATCATTTAAAAACCTAATTAAACAAATTAACTTGAGTGGTTATTCAAGACCAGCTTACTTTGCTAGGGGTTTTACTCAGTCATAACAATATTACTGACAGCATCTATAAACATAATAAAAGATTATTCAAGACCAGCTTACTTTGTACAATCTCCACTCCATTCCTCTTCAGTACAGCCATTCCTGCCACATATCTATGCCTGTTCTCGAGTTGAGCATTATAATGGTGGTCTACCGTCACACTCCCAGTGAAGAAGTCTGTCACGTTTTTGTTAACGTCCAGTTCTGTGACTTCCTGTTTACCCCTCGGGCTTGTTGACCGGGTTCTACCTGCTGACCGACCTGTAAAATGAAATACACTCTGAATAACAAACAATTATCTGGGCTTTGTTTCCGTAATTTTGGAGGTAGCCCATTCCTGCTAATTTTGGGAGATTGTATCAATGAAATTACTTAATTTGGAAACGAAAAGATGGGAATTTGGAAAATCTGCATGAGTTTAAAAAGAATTGCAAATGGGAAGGTGCCTTTAATGGACCCCTGCCATATAACATGAAAAAGCCCTGAATAATTATCAAAGCAACAACAACAACTCTTGTCCATAATAAATAAACAACATAGTCTTTACCCTTAGAATACACAGTAAGTTTCTTAAAAAAGATTTGTGTGTGGTCTGCTTTCCAAAATGTTAGATATTTGCTTTATTTTGATGAAGAAACATAATCAGGGTAGCAAACAGATTAGATCACAGGCCAGCCACCAATTTACTTGGCAGCTGGCCTGGATCAAACCTGTTTGCATAAGCATGAAGTCGGTTCCAGCACTGTAAGTGTTAATCATAAGTGGTTTAATTACTATTTCAGTGTAAAATTTTACTTGTACAAGACACTTTTACTTGTCATTTGTAACGTAGATTACCTAGGAGTGTTAAACAATATAACTGGATTGTTAAATCGAAGATACTAATTCTTGCTTTTCCTCCATGTAAATTTGAAGCTTCCATGCTTGCTTCCGGGATATTTAACCTTTACTTGTACTTTTTTAGTGGATTAGCCTTGGCAATTTTCACCTCGCCTGAGGGGATTCAAACCGAGACCCTCGGAACATAAGGCCGACACTACAGCACTGCACCATGATCGCCCATTAAACTGTTAATGTAACCTTCACACTTGTTGAAAAACTTATTAACCCTTAATCAAATGCCAAATTTTTCAACTGTCTCAAATTGAAAGAGTTTGCAGACAACTTTTCAAAATGTGATGAAATTTGAAAATAATCTTCTGAAACATTGTGTGAAAAGGAGAAATTGCTTGTTTAGAGGAAATTGCTTGTTAAGAGCAATTTTTCCTTTTCCCACAATGTTTTCCAGAGTCGTCTGCAACAAACTGGTCAAATTTCGTTATCGTTTGGTAATGGGTAAAACCAAAAATTACGCTTACCCCTCCCACGACCCCTTCCACTGCGACCTCTGCCCCTTCCAGCCCCTCGTCCACGCGCTCTACCTCTGCCCCTCATTATGTCAATTAGTGACTCTTTAACTAATTAAATAAGTAGGCAATTATGCCTCTTTGTGTGTTTCCAAAGTTGAGAGTGTTGTGTTTCAAGAGACAGTTTTACTCTTTCCCACTGCGTAATCACCAAACTCGAATTTAAATTAAAAATACCGAATCACAATGATTTAAACGGATAACGATGCTTCAAATAAACTTAAATAAGCGGCCTAGTAGATTTTACTAGGTGTCAACAGTTAAGGTACGCGTAGAGTGGTTGTTTATTTGTCTATCTTAACATTACTGTTGTTAAAAAGTACGATCCACCCTAAATATACATCCCATTGCACAACGTTGCTACATGTAGAAATTTTGACAGAGGTTTGTTTACATTTGAGCCGAAGTGCACACTTCAATTTCTAAATCCGCTTCCATAAGCAGTGCAAGTTTTGCTTTTATATCAGATGTTCGTATCAAAATATACAACTCATAAATACAACTGTAGTTGGTTTAATCAATTGCTTCTTAACAGTACCCATATTTCTGACGTATTTGCGAAGTCTTAATTTAGATTTATCTTTCGCTCAAGGATACAAATCCAACCAACCACGGTCCATATTTCTCAACATGTCGTAAGAAATACACGGATTAATAATTTTGCTAAACACGCATCGCCAAGAGTTTCCTATGCTAGAACGTTCTCTTGGACTAAAATAGTTATGTGTCATGCATTTATTATTGAACATGACAATAGTTTTTCTATTGCATTTTTTATACGAATGAAGGATTTGGAAAATTGTTAGATTCATTATTTTTATTAATTTTCCACATATGTATGTACGTAGTTGCAGAGTACAGTAAATACGATAAGTAGAATTGCACAAGTAGATCGATCCCAAACAATGACGAAATTTAACTATTTTGTTGCAGACGACTCTGGAAAACATTGTGAGAAAAGGGGAAATTGCTCATAATGAGCAAGTTTTCCTTTCTAACAATGGTTTCTGTCCTAACCTGAAGATTATATTCCAAGTGCATAACATTTTGAAATGTCGTCTGCAACTCTTTCAATTTAGGAGAGACGAAAATTTGGTGTTTGGTATAGGGTTAAATGACTTCATTGCATTCGATTGCATTCATCGCAATTCAAGGGTTCACTGCAATACTATAGTACGTTTTCCATTGTTTATGTAACACTTACTATAGTCTTGCATTGGACCCTCGAATCATGATAGACGAAACACACACATGTATGAATTGCATTCATCGTTTGTTGGTTTTAATTTTTCTTGAAGAGGCCACGACGATGTTCCTACGTATTCATTTTAGTGCCGAATTAGTCTGTAGACGCAAAACCATTTATTATGTTGTAGTGTCCAATCTAAGGCAATGAATGAAATGATTAAAAAAAGGATAATGTGCAAATATGTGCAATTTCTTCTTTGGCAACGACAATTTCATTTTATCGAAGGTCAAACAAGTTGTGTTTCCTTTTTCTAAAAATGGTTCGAACAGTCGCATGCATATGCTTTTTTAAACAATGTCGCAGTCTTTTTTTAAAAAAAAGAAAAGAGAGAAAAAGCAAAAGGAGGAAATTGTTTCCTTTTTACAAAGACCTAATAATTAGTATGTCTTTGCTATTTATTTTAAAAGAAGTTATTTTAAGATATCAACCTTCAAGGTAAGATATGGACTGTCCAAATTAGAGGTAACAACAGTCGACAAGAAATAACTAATGAACAAAGCATTCCCTTCAAACTATTTGTTGAAAGCCACTTTGACAAAACGACAACCTACTCATTAGAAACAATTAATCGTTTTGAGCAGCAGTTCCTAGAGCCTTCTACAACACACATTTATACGATAAAGTGGGGGTATTATTGGGTTAAGGGTTGATCTTATAGATAAGGCACTGACCTCATTTGATACAAATTCAATTACGGAACTATGTTAGTGCGGGGAATATTGTTGGCATATTTGCTAGGTGTGTATGGATTTTCTTTATGAGTTCCCTTTTAGTACAGATAAAACGTTAATGTCGCAAACCTACAGAAGAGCTGGGTGCAAACCTACGATAAACTACAGGTTCAACTTCATAATTGTTAGTTCACGACAATCAATGCACACACCAATGTTTCTTGCGTGTCTTCAGTTGTTCGATGCAGTAGGCATGGTATTTCCAAATCACTGACTGCTTTCCCGCAAATGAATGTGTGATTATCGTTGATGAAACGTGTTAAAAAGTATATCGAATAAAAGATTAAAATGTAATCATTTAAATGACCATGGATACTGTCCCATCTCTGGTGAAAACGATGATGATGGCTGGATAGTCTGAACAGGAACCGAAGTATGAAACTCTGACAACAAACATGAATAACAAATAAGATAAGAGCGGATAATGGAACCACTAGTATTCGGAAGGTATTAATCGAATATATTCGAATATTCGATAGATACTAATCGAATATATTCGAATAATCGATATCTACTAATCGAATATAGTCGATTATTCGGTAGCTACTAATCGAATTTATTCGAATATTCGGTAACTACTTATCAAATGTACTCGACATTTCGATTTTATTATTAGTTTTAGTGTCCGAGCGTGTTTCATGTCCGAATAATGGTAACCTTATCCTTTGTCTGCTTAAATCTTTAGATCTTTATTTATTCAATAAGTGGAAAATTGCTTTTATCAGATGACGTGTCAGCTCGACTTTTTCCCTTATTTGAACAATTCCAGGACTTGCGCATGCCTGCTGTCCAAGCGGCTGGGTTGTACATGACGAGTCATGTTACCTGTTTTCGCAACAGAGTGCAACGTTTACGGACGCACAGGTTAGTACGAGAAGGATGTGTTGTAGCAATCGTATCTACTCGGCAATCCCCGTAACAAGTCGGTAGATATACCTCGTAGGCAGTACATGAATACACCAGAAATCCTGGGGTAATTCGCCTTATTTCCGGCGGATAACGCAAAATGCACACAGGCACTAAATATGTATTTAGATACACGCAAATTGATTATATATCACAATCGAATGGTATTTTTACCCTTTTCATTAAAGATGATCATATGAACACATCTTTGTTTCATATTTTGTCAATCAGCTCTTTCCGGCAATCCCCGGCTTGTGACGGGGATTGCCGAGTTGATACGATTGGCCCTTCGTTGCTGACCTACTTTCAAAAATGGCGCCCCATTACCTCCGAGGTCATTTTAAGAAATAGCCGAGGTGTTCCGAATGATGTTGTAGATGATGTATTATGTACAAGTCTAAATAAAAGTCTGTTCTGTTATGTTCTGTTAAAGCATATTGCCGTCGTTGTCAGTACTATTGTTGATCATGATCATAAGCAAATTCATACACAACGTCTAAATCATCACCCTTAGCTACTGGCATCATCATTTTCATAAGCGCTATCAGTATCATCCTAATCATCGCTTTAAACATCATCATTTCATCATTATAATCATTTAACCTCAGTACCATCTGTATCAACATCTTTAGTGTCATCTTTAACATCATCTCCAGTTTCATTAACGTTTTTGTCAGGTTTATCAACAGTAACAACCTAATTGAGATTCACCATCATAATCATATCTCTTTTCAAGATCTTTATCATTAGCTATATCAGTATCAACATCGTATGAAGCATCAATAAACTCAGTGACAGCAAGACTGTATATATGTCGTTATCTACACCAAAAGAAACAATATCACCGTCAGCTTCAGGCATACTGCCATCACCATCATGATTTGTATCATTACTTTCAAAGTAATTGTCGTCCGTAGCAATGTCGACGTGAGTAGCGTCAATAAAACTATCAACAGCAACATTATATTGGTTGTAATCTCTATCACAAGCAGCAACATCATAACTGTTACCTTTAGAAGTGTAACGAACCGAGCAAATGAACCTCTCAAAGACACAAACAAATCCGATCAGTGAAAAACCCTGTCGTACACTGAGCGGTTGTGTTGTCTATATATATACCAGCATGTTCTCTCAAACAATGAATTAGGTTCCTAATTTGCATGAACGTTTTAACGAACGTTATAATACTCCCACTTCCGAGAAGACTCGTCCCGAGTCTTGGCCCTTGGGAGACACATGGGGAAGGTAACTCCGATAGAAGGAGAAGTCTTAATCTCACCGCTGCCACCAATGTAACGAACCGAGCAAATGAACCTCTCAAAGACACAAACACATCCGATCAGTGAAAAACCCTGTCGTACACTGAGCGGTTGTGTTGTCTATATATATACCAGCATGTTCTCTCAAACAATGAATTAGGTTCCTAATTTGCATGAACGTTTTAACGAACGTCATAATACTCCCACTTCCGAGAAGACTCGTCCCGAGTCTTGGCCCTTGGGAGACACATGGGGAAGGTAACTTCGATAGAAGGGGAAGTCTTAATCCCACCGCTGCCACCAATGTAACGAACCGAGCAAATGAACCTCTCAAAGACACAAACACATCCGATCAGTGAAAAACCCTGTCGTGCACTGAGCGGTTGTGTTGTCTATATATATATACCATCATGTTCTCTCAGACAATGAATTAGGTTCCTAATTTGCATAAACGTTCAACGAACGTTACAGAAGTAAGGTCTCGATCGTCATCAATATAGTTATAGACGCTCTCGATATCGTTTTTATGATGTTCGTTCTCTTCGTGTAATGCCTGAATCTGTTGGTTCTGTTGATTCTATTGTTCATCTTACTTTTACTTTTATCGGCTTTCTCGGACATTTTGTTTTATTTCATATATTTCAGAGATTCTGTTTACATTATAAGGGGACGCTTGTTAACATAGGTTCACGCCCAGAAAATGGCTTTCTGCAGAGCTTTGCTCGGGCAATGAAAGGTAGGCTTAGAGGATTATTTGGTCATTCTCAAGATCAAAAGAACATTTCTATGCTTATTAGAATTAGGTGTCAAGTCTTAATAATTTTCCAGAGTGCCGTGGAAGTAAACCGAAACTTATGATTTTCGTAAAAAAAATCTGATCTGTTACAACAACTGCTTTATTTGGATAAATAATTTTGTTGTAACAAGGAACAGTGTGGCTTCATGTCAGGAACCCAAGCCACGCGACACAGGGGCTTAACCCGTATCAGTGTTTTAGTTTAGTTTATTTTAAACCTATTTATTTTGTATCGAATGTGAAACAAGTTCTTACATCTTACATCGATCACTCTCGATTCTGCTTCTTGGATACGTAACCAGTACTCGCGCCGAATGTGGATTAATGAAAGGTTGCAAGGCAGCTCCCGCTTTTCACAGGATTCGAACCCACGACCCTCGTGTCCAGAAGCCGACGCTCTAACCCTTGACCACTGTTTTATACGAACATGTCCACTATCATATCCCTTTTACTTTATCAAATACATGGCATGACTCTAATTCGCAACGAGAGGGGCCTCCTTGTGGTTTAAATTTGAGTACTTTAACTGCCCTGTTAAGGTCTATTTCTTTAAATATCTTATCCAAATTCCTGCTTTCAGATCATTTTTACTTTATCGGTCTGACTGACACGGCTACAGAGGGTGTATGGCGATGGAACGATACTGACCAGATAGCCTCGTTCATTGACTGGGCGCCAGGACAACCAGATGGACACACAGGTCAAAACTGTATGGCCTTGACCTCTCAGGAAGGTTATTTGTGGCACGATATAGGCTGCACGGAAAGCTATCAGTATATCTGCGAACGGCCGTGAGTGGTTTAGACTGATTCGTTTTTGGACTAAGGGTGTGTCAGCACCTTAGTCCATTGAATTTACATACCACTTTTTGAGGGACGGTACTTTATCGATACACAAACAGTCTGACCCCAATTACTCATTAAACATCCGCCTTTACTGTGCGGACTAATACCTTCTTGGAACTAGGAATGTAGTCCGAATTTACTCGCTTTGTTTTGCTCTATACTATTATAACTATTGCCTCATGGAAAATTGTAAAATGTCCAGATGTTCGAAAAATAGACTATCGTTCAGTCTCTGATTATAGAAATAGAAATTATAGTAATGGTGGTAACAGGAGCAGTTGTTTTCCTCGAGATGTTGCCCAAAGAAATTTTCAAATGTATCCTCAATCATCTTGCTTTAAACGCACCTTAGTCCTTCAGCGTTTTCAGTGCTTTGATTTATATATGCTATAAGGAATGTTGCCACATAATGTAAATCCGTGTAAGGTCAAAACTATTGGCCTTGAACTTTGTTGACGACATTGTGTTCAAAGAATATGCTTCATCTTTATCGCAAACTGACAACTTTCAATTAACCGACTTTTGGCTCAATTCCATTTGAATTGCACTTAAATCAATTCGTTTTAGATATATATGCTATAAGAAGTTCTGACATTTTATGCAATTCCGTGTTAGATTAAGGTTACATAACATTGATCCCTCTTGGAGGCTTGAATGGTATGTATCATCATATAGTTGAAGGTCTATGAGTATTGTTGAAATGTTGATGTGGGTCGACAACTATATTGCCTTGACCTCTAGGACAGGTTATATATAGGCTGTATTAAAGGGTGTGAACGAGCACCGATATTCTTTCCCTTTATAAGTCTGGTTTCTAAAGTGTCATTCAACTTTTGCTTTAGCATGGAGATGTGATGATGTTTGCTTAAGATTTGGAATGTGTTTGGTATCGTATTCTTAATTGTGAAAACCGAAGATTAACCATTTAGTACATACACGTTTTCTGTCATTAGTTTACTCAAACTCATTGGATATATTTAAGAAGACTGATTGACAGAGACTTTTGTCAACAGAATGTATCTAATACATTCAAAACGATGGAATTTATTTTCATTAACTAGGCCTCCGGCCATCAATACCTTAACATAGTGCACTCTGAATAAGGCTTTACTAAAAACATTTAACAATAGCTGCATATCTCCATTTTATATTTGCATGCAATATGTGTGAATTTATTTCATTCTTATTGTACTCTCAAATTTCAGACAAATCTCCGAAATGGAAGTGGTCGGCTGAACGATTGACGAATTGAACTGTAATACACTATGAAATAAAGCATATGCTGACGGAGTTTTTGTTTATCCCATTTCTAGCAAATTGCACACTTTAAAGTTCATAACTATCGTATGTTGTTGTCTATTCTGATCGTTCATAAAGCCAATATGAGAAATAGGGTTAACTATTTCATCAACCAAATGCTTCAAAAATGTAATTTGTCATAGCATCATGTTCCTCCACTGCTGGTGGTTTTGCTTTATATAAGTTTAACAAATGCATATGGTGGAATGTATTGGAAGGACTCTAGAAGTGCTCAAGTGGGAAAGCAGTCAGTGTCTTGAAAATGTTGCTGATAAGAGTTGATAAAAAAACCCACAAGGAAGCAGAAAAACTCAACTAATTAACTTGTTCATAAAAGATGTGTTTTCTCAACTCAATTTTAAAATGAATTTGTCGTATTTCAAAATCTGCAAGTACATGTTTTTATCGCAATAATAGTCGAGATCTGATTTTAGAAACTAGTTCACTTCATTTGGTCTATTAGAAAGCTGATAAGATAAGAACATCTGACCAAGACTTCCTCTTACTGAAAGACGTGTACTTTACACAGAATGGATATTAATTTAAGACATGTTCTTCTTGTAAGCCTTTTAGGTAGGTTTGTTTTTTATCTTTTGTTATCAAATAAAAACCAAGCGTTGGTGTATAAAACCATGCGTATTACTGAAATCATGCAAAAGGTGTACGTATACCTGTCAGTCTTTTTACATGTTTATTATATTTGATATGGCATAGTCATTATGATAAAAAGGCGCCAATCTGATATGCATGGTAGAATATCCATGGACAGGTCTCAATTTCCTATACTGGTATTTATAATGCTTTGACACATGTTTTAAATCAGCTACCGTATTAATGAAGAAAGCTTTCAACCATAATCAAAATTAGTAAATCTTGGCATGACAGTAGAATCAAATGAGCATCTGTTTAGGGTACAAGTATCATTTCATAGTGATTGAATTTGGACTTGCTAACGCACCGGCTGTGTTTGGAGTTCTGGCACACATTTTAAGAAAGCAACAAGGAAGACTTTTTTTTTATTTCTTAATGAGCGAATATATCCATGATTTAGAAAAACATCAACCCCTCTACGAACATCTCTTACAGGGCTTATTAGAGCGGAGTGTCCTAACGGATGGACAATCTTTGACGGATCGTGCTACCTATTTCCACAGCAAGAAGCCAACTTTCTAGACGCAAACGTAAGTCATCGGAATATTGTTCAAACATTGTTGGTGTGTTGGTTATTAAGCGTCCGTTTTAGAAATTCTTAAAGCAGCGTAAGGCTTTCTAGGTGTAATTATAAAATTATTACAGGTAGAAGTTTTGGGATTTTGAATAAAATCTAACAGTTTTATATGTAAACACAAGGTACATGTATGTCCAAATAGATTCTTTTGGACATTCGTGCTTAGTTTAGACATATTTTATTCAGAAGAAAAAGAAACAACATATATTGCTGTATACAAGCAATTAAGTGAAACCGGTTAAACGGAAGCTTACAAAATCTAATAAAGATCGTTTGTTTGTTTGTTTGTTTGTTTGTTTGTTTGTTTGTTTGTTTGTTTGTTTGTTTGTTTTGGGGTGGGGGTGGGGAGGGGAATTAGTCAATGCCGTTTGGATCCCAGCTAACACTACCCTTCCCGGTGTTAACATTGCATTGCCAACCGCAACTTTCCCATCTGGTAGAGTGTCATAAAGGAAAGACATTACTATCATTGTTTTTGGTATTGTCGGTATATCGAATCTATAAACTTCCCTAAAAATGAGATGGATTAACTAAATCTTCAATACCAGCATGGTCAACAAATTTCGGAGTAAAAATATCCATCTTAAAACTATAGATCGCAATAATGGAATAGCCAGCTCTTAAGTATAAGATCTTGTAGCCGGACTCTTTTGTCACTACTTTTTAATGTAGTCGCCTAGTTGGATGTATCATCACTTTTATATACAGTAATAAATTATATGTGGATTGGCAATGAATTACGCTTAATCTCATTGAGACTATATCTGTATTCTTATCCGACTCCAAATTGAATTGTTTTTAAAGGAAACCATTGTGCAAATGCAATCGAAATATCTGTAAATAGTTACCACTGTTTAAAGCGCCAATGTAATTATCTTGTTGTGTGATTGACCTTGTTTTCTCCAGAGACACTGTACACTTCTTCAAAGTCACTTGGTGAACATCGGAACTCAGAGTGAAAACACGTTCATAAAGAGCTTTGCCGCGGCCGAGAAGGGTAAGCCTAACATCTCGGACATATAATTGCCCGCCAAGTTATCAGAGGTATCCGAAATACATCTTTAAATCCAATAAAATGGAACCGTTTGAGGAAAAACAAGATTAACGGATACTTCTTACATAAATGTAAGAAATTAAGATATTGTCATAATCCTGTTATTTTCATTACATTTGGACCATTTTATGTAAAGAAATAAAAGTTACATATTGGCCTTTTTACAAATGGTTTGACCATCTCCCTTTTCTAAAAAGATGTCATAAAAATGTCGGGTTTTTTCCATACCATTATCGAAATTTAATTCTGTAATTGTGAATAAGATGTTATTCATGGTTGAAATATTATTTCATAACATCCCTTAAGCTTCATAATAATGAAATGGAAACGTAAGTTTATAAGACAGCGATGATATGCCATATTTCCAGACCACTACCACTGGATCGGACTGAACGATATCGCGATAGAGGGTGTTTGGAGCTGGGAGGATACGGGTAGGCCCACCACCTTCACAGACTGGAACCCTGGGCAGCCCGAGGGTGGGACCAAGCAGAACTGTGTCATTCTGCACTCCTCTTATGGATTTGAATGGCACGATCAAGACTGCAACGTACTGCAGCATTTTATTTGTGAAAAACCGTAAGTGACCGGCACTATACAGATTGTGTGGTAGTATGCTTGTCGTATAACACTATTTGTGCTTTATGTATACAAAATGTGCTTCTGTTTCCTAGAATTGGTTAGAATTCTCAACTTGAAATCACGGTCCCTCTCCGCGTGGGTTCGAACCACGGAAGTAGTTGATATGGAATTTCTGACTTATAAAATATCGATGGTTCTTGCCAGCTTGACCGGCCATTATAGGCAATTAAGCAAGGGACCTCCTTCATTCATGAAGAGCCGGGAATCATATTTACTTAAAAGTGTCAACTCTTCATGCAAAAGACAATAATTTAAAATATACACAGAATGCCAATTAGTTGGGATATCTTCACTAAATATCAAAATTACCCCAAACAGTGGTAATAGTAACAATAAAAAAGAGAACAATCAGTGTATTGTAAAAATAGGGTTGGACAAAAATGAAGCATTCAACGCAAACTAAGCTTGTACAAAACCAGAAATGTTGTCTCCCTACTAGCACTTGTTCTTTGCATTTTAATTATTGCTCTCGTGATCTAGAATACATATTTCTAGGTCTGACTATCGATGCAAAAAATCTTCAAAAGAAAACTATAATGCATCAGTGTACGAGTTTTCGGGAAAGTGTCATGATAAAAAAAAAGCTTAGTTTTCTACTTTTTAATTCACAACTGCGTGGAATTTCCATTTTTGTTTTTCAGGCTTAACTCCAACGTCGATGAGGTGATTGGCTAGATAAACGACCGAGTCGACAGGGTCTTGTAATTTACGGTGTTTGTTAGCAATACTTTGATATATGTTTTGGAAAAAATGCAGACAATGAAATTGATAACCAACAACATCAGCATTTTCATATTTATCTAATAAGGCAACAAATGTACCTAACCATAATCTGGGTTGGTTTATTTACTATCAGGCTTCATTAATAGTTGTTATTATAACACCAATGTGGACGCAACAGGTCACTAGTTCATAAGTCATGCTGTTGTTATATCAATGTTTCTCCTGTTTCAACCATCAGACAAAGCCAATAAGTTCCCAAAAAGGACCTTATTGACAATAAGATATTTCCATTCTTTACTAATATTGAGCTTCAAACATCTTATCGTCATGTAGTTGTTGTTATCAGCTATTCCAAACAACCATTGAATTCCATCCATGGGTAATAAATTAGTTTAAAAGAAAAACGAAATCATGATGCCAACCAGCAGGGCACCAAAGTCGGCTGTGTTCGCTAATATCCCATTCTTTGCGTTGTCTATACCGGAAACAAGTGGTTTGGGTCTCGTTTCTGTCAGAAAACATGAATCGTAACCGGCATAAAACTGGAACCAATCAATCCTCGCACTGTCATTCATCTTGCGCGTGAGTACTTTATCACGTGACCATTCCCAGATGTCGCCATGGAAACAGGGGCGTGGTTTAAGGTTGTTTACGACTTGCCGGCATTCTTTGTAGCAAGGTCCAAATGGTCGGCAATGATTCCTCACCCTGTCGTAAACCTCACGTGTGTTTGGATTGGACAAATTGTGAACGTTTCGGAAGTCGCATCCGTCGATAGTTTTATCTACGAGTTGAAAAAAGAAATCGACGATAAGATTATCAGCAAAAAGTTTAAGTTTTTATCTACAATGAACGAAAAGAAGAGGGAATCATAAGATTAATAGCAATGTCTCCACATGTTACATCTACGGAATTAGATAATATTCGTTGAACAAAGATGTTATAACAATTTGCAAAAAGTCCTTTGATTTAGCAGGTTAATATAATTATCTTTGAACCCATTTTGACTATTCCAAAAAAAATATCTTGTGACGAACCAATCTGCAATACTTGTTTAAACAATGCCTTTAGCATATTCCACTTTCACCATATTTTTGTGTTTTGCTTTTCTCGTATGATACTAACCTAAATCAGAAACAGTACCTAATTTGGCATTGTATAAAAAAAAGGATTCCAAAGTATTATAAATTATATTGGAATTTATAGACACAATTAAAACGTTCATTACCGAATTCAAAATGGCAGGTGGGAATATTTTTCCAGGCCGTACACCTCATATGTCCCTTCTGTATGGCTTGTTTCGGATAGAAGGTCAGGAATCCGTAACACATCTCGGAAAAGTAGCCCGGTCCCGCTCTAGCCGTCTGGTTCCTGGACTTGGAGTCGAACACACAAGTGGTTCGAATCTCGTCGGAGGGTTTAACAACAATAGGGACGGCGTGACTGAAATTCGGATATAATTGTTTTATTTATTAATTCAATAATAAGCATTGTGCACCTTTTTCGTTCAGATGTTTTGGGTTGAGGCAAAGTGGAAGTCTGCGATTAGCTTAGAACTATTCTCGCGAAACTGTCTCATTGGTGAAGAATGGCTGATAACGAAAAGCTCTCTCGACTCCACACGAGATGTTATTGAAAATTTACAACTCTAAAGAAAATAAATATAGAAATTTACAACAGTAATGACATAGAACAATGGCACAGACCAGCAACAGAGAATCATTCAATAAATAATGTTATGGAAGCATTCATATTTATGTTTAAATCGACAAACGATAAAAGTCATATTGAGATTGAAATGCAAAAATAATCAGGTGAATGGGAAGCATTACTCATATTTATCATAAACATTTTGATTCTGGGACAGAGTACGCGTAAATCCAAACACAATGGTAGCAATGGCTATTGGGTATTATGTATTCAAATTGCGTCGGAAACCGTTCTTATGTCAGCAAATAGTCGCCATGCATGGGTGCCAAGGCAATGCAATGGAAACAATAAACATATTAGACATATCGTTACAGACAATGTAACGTAACTTACGTAAACAGTCTTGGATTCTCGGGCTTGAAATCCCTATCCTCTGATATAGTGTGTAGAACCTTCCCGTCCCTCATATGCTCTATCTTCATTCTAGTTCCTGAAAGTGGTATAGACATATAAAAGGGTATACTGTCATAGTAGGCATTAGTACATGGTACTGTCTGAGAAATAATTTCTCGTGTTCAGAAAATCGGCATTAGCTTTGGCATAATTCTTTTTACGCCTTCCCTGATGAATTGGCTTCTTTCAATACATGGTTTAGATCCAGTAGTCTTTCAATAAATTATTAAATATGTTTTTATCATTCTAGATGGTGGACCTATGCAAGTTTGCATGATTAATATTCTTTACAATTTTCTGCATAGTAAGATAATGTTCTGTATAGTGAGATCCTTCCTCTGCATAGTAAATACGGTTTACCATATACAATACGACAGTGTTTCAAGGTTAATTTGAGTTTGCAGTGATTGGTCTGTAAACTATGTTTTGATATCGAGGCTAATCTTTTTTAAATTTATTATTTTCGAACTGCCATAAAATGTTTTATAATAACATCAGAAATATGGTGTTGAAAAGGTGTGCACTTTCTGACCAGGGACGAAAAACATGCAGTGTTCGAGAATTGGTTCCGTTTGAGAATTGGTACCCTGAGGCTATCCATAATCTATGCCTTGCATATGGTTAGAACTTGTAGATGCTTATTGCGATCAGTTTGTTCTCTCATCTTGTCTCTCTTGGAAAAAATGACAAAAAATTTGTTAAGTTTATTCCACCTGTATTTCCTTTTAATAATGCATGTACCCTCATTAGATCTTAAACTTAACTGAGATAACATTTACTCTCTTGTTTTTTAAAGTGAGGGTACATTTAATCTCATCATTTTTTTTTATATCTGGAGCACTGCAATATTGAAGATTAACTCGTTTTGATCATTTGCAACATTGTGTTTACTATTTTGCACACATAACAAGAGGTGTAAATAAATGACCAAATGCCATATGTAAATGGCTCGCTCTGATTTAAGCTCAAATCACGGCTTACAGCAGCAAACCAATTCCCAACAAACTTTTCATGAATCATGGCTGAATAAAGCTGTAAATTGTCAAATGATGTACAGAAAAAGCAAGGAATTGTATAGGTACATTAAGTTCTACAACGCAAAAAAATACCTCAGTATGCGACAATACGACAATAACAACTTACCTTAATAATGCATGTGGTTCATAGCGAAGGTGATGTGTACATTGACCCATATGGGACCTGTGTCGGGTAATGACTCTAACCTAATCTAATTGTATATCCATGTCCGTAAGCTTTACCTTAATGACAATATTAGTTCTCATTACCTCAATATACCGGTTATAACAGCTTACCTAAGTAATGCATGTGGTTCATAGCGAAGGTGATATGTATATTCTGGTCGAATTTTCTCCGGGTACAGTCCGGGGTACAGCTGGATATCTCCGTGTGACCGGACTCTCCCGGGGGAATCACCATGTACTCCTGTCCCACGGTCAGGATCCCGGAATCCTGTCTCCCGGACTTTTCCGTGTAGTAAAACCTCATCCCGGAACCGTCGACTAGGTCCCCACGAAGGTCGGGGTTTTCCCAGTGTATCTGTGTGGATAAAGATTATGTATACATGTACAGTATATCTGTACCTCGAACTTCTTATTGTCGAACTCTTCTCTACGTCGAAGTAAATATATCTAAAAGGAACGACAGCTCTCGGTAAAGATTAACACATTGGCAAACATTTAAAACGAACGGCAACTCTGTAAAGACATTCACATAAAAACACTCCAATCTGAACTCATCGAGTTTATCGAATTACTCTCTCGCTTAAAAAGGAATCCGCCATATTGCTTTTTTTCAAGACTACTTTGATTGTGTTTTCGTTTTTAAATATATAATAATATTATCTTAAATGTAATGTATGAGCAGTAATTTATTTCGATTAAGGAAACCGTAATTTATCACAACTTATAACTTATCTATTATGTTAGAGTTACCGATCAAGAATAAAACGGTTTTAATCATGTTCAACACTCCATATACATTGGAGAACTCAACATGGACGCTCATATGAAACGTGTTATTAGCAGGGAAAAATAAAACAAAATGTGTAACCCTACACTTATATACGAGGGGTATCTCTCAGGTCACGGAAATACCCGAGTAGTTGCGATTTATAAACACGACAGAGTTACCTGTATCCCGCCGCGCTTGTACCCCTTCTGTCCGATCCGGAAACCAGCGTTTTCGTTGACGCAACTTCCGTCTGAACCCAGCAACCAGACAGCGATAAGGTCTTGACAAGCCGGGTCAAAATGGAGTGGGCATTCGTAGGGTTGGTCGACCGGATGTTCCGGTTGTTCTGTGGTATACGAATAAAGATTAGTTAAAGCGACGATCTCACATTTCGATTTTTTTTTTTCAAAAATAGATTTGTCTCTAACGTATGTTCTTTTTATATGGGTTTTACATCACATCAACATTATTTCAGTTATGTAGCGATGCCCGACTCTTAATGATGGAGGAAGACCCCATACTCAACTGCCCATAAGGGCTGGTCAAGGCGGGTAGAACCATAGGTTCTATGTAAGTCAGTCGGGAGACTCTAATGTATAAGATGACCAGGATTGTCTATATGGTCATCAAAAAGAGAAAGATTGTTTTTGGAACTAGATAACGAAATGGATCAAAGCTTAAGTCACATGTTGTTAGCTAAAGGCATTCTTTTCATCAAAGTGTTGAACGGTTCGGATGCTCATAAATCTTCTCATGATAAAACAGGTTTTTTGAAATAAAAGAAGCTGAAACAGTCATAACAGTAAAAAGGTTTTTTTTTTATCCTCTTTTAACGTTTGTTACTTACAGACCACAATCTGTTGGATATTCCTTTAAAATAATCCAAGAAAGATTCATTTCTTATGTAAATGATACAAATCTATAAAATTCACAAATTAAAACATGTATAACCCCGAATCTTTCCGGAACTTCCAAATATCTACCGACATCCCTGCAGACGCAGACAAAAATATGATAGACAACCTATACGTTGTCAAGGGCCAATGCATTTGCCATGTAAATGATACTATACTATTTTATAAAGACAAATGAATACATATTTAACCCCGAATATTTCCGAAACTTCCCGCACATCTACCACTATCCTTGCAGCCGGAGCGGGAGTTTTAGGGACAGCCTTAGCGCTTTCATGATCAGTGGTTTTGATTTGTAACTGACATCATATTTTGTATTTTGTTTCAAAAAGAAAAAAGAAAAAAGATAAAGCCAAAACCTTCCGAATTCCCCGAATCAGACCAAACACTTTCCGCTATACGTGCAACCTTAGCCGGGAATCGGACGGACAACCTTTATATGGTCAAGGATATATATTTTTGCTTTGTAATTGACATCATACATGTCATTTAAAAATAAAGAATATATTGCCGAATTTCCCTGCCACTTACCGCCATCCTTACATCCGTAGACGAGGATGTGATGAACAACATTAACGTTGTCTAGCGCCGGTTCGTTTGCTATAATGTGGAAGTCGCCATTTTGGGGGAAGTCGAATATCATACACTGATGTACAGTCACATTCCGGGGAAGAGGTGTGGGCGGGAATTTTACAGTCATGTTCCGTGTACCTGTAGTAAACATGTGTTTGTTTGTCTGTTTGTCCGTATTTTATTCATTTATTTGTTCATTATCCTGTTTGTCTGTCTGTTTGTTTGTTTGCTTTCTTGCTGGCCTAAGGTAATGCATCGTTTTTTAGTTTTATCATTGTAGATGTTAATTTTTCAATAATAAAACTAAAAAAACAATACTGTTCAATACAATACAAACTTTATTCAGTATTTTAGGCGTTATGCACAATTTTTCGGCATACATGAATATATTTAATAATTTCTACATGGTGATAACGCACATGCTTACAAAAATAATGAAGTGAAATGACTGTCTACGAATTTTTCAAAATTATTCGACAATTACAATTTTCATAAAGAAGCGTTTCTTTAATATGATGGAAGATGATGGATGCTTTTAAAGTTTAGTATTATATAAAAGAAAATTATATAAAAAGTGTTAAACAAATATTTAATACGAACGAGAACATTATACAATACCTGTTTGATTAATCGCATCGCACGTAAAGTTACTGTGTTCCGGGCACGGTTCTATCCACTTGTTGACTTCTTTACATTTGGGCGAGTCCATTGGTTCACATATACCTGAAACAACAAATAATATAACAAATTATTTCATGGTATTCAGTTATTCATTAGGTTACAAGGGTTGTTAACAAATCAACATGTGTTACCCAAATTACGCAATCTGTGAGATAGTCCCTTTAAACTAGATCTGTTTTACGTAATTCAGTGTAGGTCATCACGTAATCATGAGTCACATTCTGTGAACATCTAAAGGCGAAAAGACTACTTCAAACGACGTTTTTGTTGATCAACCCCATACAATTCTCAGTACCACATATGATAAAATGGTACTTTCTCCTTAGTTTAATCATTGTTTAATCAATACATATATACATTCAGAGTACTGTATTTGAGATCATCCACGTCGAAATACACGGGACTAGCCGAAATTGGGTTTACCTAGACGTTTATCAGGTTGTTTTGCTGCTCACAGCAGCGTGTATGAAATCATGATCATGAATGTATCCAAAGAGATGGTTCACCGCCATACAGTAGCAAGCGATTGACATGTGAGAAGGACTTGTTACAATTTTGTGTTGAACCCTTGTAGTGGGACGAAGTTAAGTAAATACACACCGGATTATCCGGAATAGGACGTTACAAAGACGTCTATCACGTTGTTTTGCTGCTCATAGTGTGTTTAGTGTCCAAAGAGATGTTTCAGCGTCATAAAGTAGTAAACAATTTAAATTAGTGAAAGACTTGTAACAGTTTTGCGTTGAACCCTTGTAGTGGGACGAAGTTAATGTAAATACACCGGCTTATCCGGAATCGGACGTTACAAAGACGTCTTTCACGTTGTTTTGCTGCTCACAGTGTGTTTTGACCAAAAAATCGTTCAGTGCCTTAGAGTAGAAAGCAATTTTCACTAATGAAGGACGTTTGACGTTGAATCCGCTTATTTATATGACGTCAACGTACAAAACGTGTTTAACCCGTTGACGGTCATTTATCTTTACCTTTATAGTGCTGAAACCGACTTCATGCTTATACAAACAGGTTAGATCACAGGTCAGCCGCCATGTTAATTGGAGGCTGGTCTGTGATCTAACCTGTTTGCTACTCTGAGTATCTCCCCTGCTCAAGATTAAGCATATTTTTAAGGTTTAGGAAAGCAGACGACACAAAAACATATTTTTAGAAAATTACCCAGCATTCTAAGGGAAAATGGACTGACCAGGATGAGTTATGTTATCCGACATCAATCCGGAGTTGTTGGACGCTGTCCAGCCACAGTTTGGGTCCCCGAGCTCTTGACCGTTCGTCCGTCCGTCCAGGTCCGAGTCTATCATGCACAACTCCTTGGACCAAGTCTGTTAGGGGAGAAAGTTTTGTTTTCTAGTAAGGCCAAATATATAATATAGCGAAAATACATTTTAGTACACGCTTTTACTTAATGCAAGTCTTTCTGGGTCGTTTTCCAAGCATACCTTTTAGATCTTATCCCTTATTTAATGAACAATGTATTTATATTATTATATGAGCAGACTAAAACAGTGTTTTCACTGTGTTGGTGCCAACATGTGACAGCTTTGATGGCATCGTACGAAATACTTCTTTGCGCATGATCCGTTTGTTGTTGTTGTTGTTGTTTTTTGATGGGTTTCTTTTTTCAAGAAATGGCAGTTGTACTTGCTACAAAGAGGTTTATTTAATTTATGTTTCCAATTCAATTGGATCTGCAAAAGCATTGTCAAACTTTAGGCAATACGTTTGATATAGAGTTAAAATGTAGCACACGAAGAGTTGTTCAATGTTTTTTTTTTGTTTTTTTTTTTCAAATTCTCTCTCTTGTTTTCCTTCTTCTTCTTTTGTTGATTTCCTTTTTACTTCTTTATGAATAAATCCAAATCAATGGAACAACTACAAAGGAGCAATGAAATTATCCCACTATCAATAACTGATTCAATTGAATATTTACCATCGAATGAGTTTTAAAGTCTATCCCGAACTGGTTCCTGGGCCCGTATCCGCCCGGCTTTAAATGTCCCACTCCTTCCCAGATACGTGCCGGGTCACAGGGGTCTGGTACCCGATCTCCGTTAGGTAGTCGCTTCATTAGAGACTTCCAGCCGAGAACCAGCGGTGCTTCGAATGCCAACACCGTTACAACAATGCTGGAAAACGTTCAGTTGTTTGTTATTTTATATTTAGGGGGTGGAAGGGGTTAAGTAGAAATTTGGGATTCTTTAATCATTATATTTTATTCGAGGTCTTAGTCGTTTTCAACAATATTTTGTGGCGTACTTGGCACTCTTACAGGGTTGTCTGTACAAATGGACATGGTTACTAACAAGATGCGGTTGGTAAATATAACCTGAATGCTCAGTTCAACATACACGCTTAACATCGGGATTTCTTATAAGAAGATAAAAATGTGTGAAAAAAAGATTGGGAATGTCCTCAAAATGTTTTGTGATTGGGAATGTCCTCAAAATGTTTTGTGATTGGGAATGTCCTTAAAATGTTTTGTGAAACTCAGGCCTGGGTTCTAGGCCAACCAACTTACAAGACTAGAACGAACAGTTTTGTTTGGAATATAAGGTACATTGAGATGAGAACCGTCCTGATAACTAAATATTCAATCAGATAAGGAAAAGGAAACCACAACGTTAAACAACGTATGGTTCAAGACAAACCAAAATCACAGCGTAAATGACAAACACAATGAGTAGGCAAGATGGAGTGATTATTGTAAATAAATGTAGATGCATGGGTATGGGTTGCTTGGACATGGTAACTTTGAAGCAGTGATAAAGTGACCATCCACAGCTAATGCCCATAAGGGGATTTGAGACCAGCATTACATGTAACGCCAATGGATCTTTAGGCGCTCTTAGAAATATACCACCAGTTATTGGTTGCACAAAAAGTTCGATGGTTTTTAAGCTTTTACATACATGTACACGATATTTTAGAAAGAGTTCAATAATTCTTGCTTATGTAACAACTAAATCGACAGTAAGTAATAGTTTAATACACATACGAAGTTTGTCGATCGTTGTAAGATATGAATGGAAAGGTAGAAGTTAATTAAAAGCATACGAACCGATCCCTACTAGGAAGCAACAGTATAAGCTAAAGTGTCTTTAATTAACAATAATTACATAACTTATATAACATGTAAGGGGGGCGTTTAAACATTTACGTAATAAACAACGTTAATGAACAAGTCTGTTGAAACGTTTGATATATAAATTTTCGATTGTACACACTTTATATTGTCCGACAATTCGAGAGGTTTAATCCTTCTTCTTCGTGGATAATCATAAAACATTACACCATATCATGAAACGTTTTATGATAATTCTTGGAGAAGAGGGGTTTAACCTCCGAAACGTCAGACAATAAAAACGTTAATTAAGAACTTTTTCTTTATCAACTATCTTCCACGCATATACAACTGAACAACAAATAAACCTTACCTTATCAAATGCATTTTTGTAAAATAATTTCGAAATCAACTTAATCTTAATTCACGAACACTTTTTTTATTCCGTTTTTGTTGCATGTAGGACACACATTTACACGTGATATGTACGTTGACAACTGATGGCGATAAACTGTTTTGTAACAGCGAACCGCGTCACACACAAACGCGAAATAGTCCGTCCTGAATCCATACACTGAATGTTATACTACAGTTGAATCTCTATACCTGGAAGGTCTTGGGACCACGTGATATTGTTTGATATGGAGAGAGTTCGACGAATAGATGTTGGGAATATAAATAGATAGAAATAGAATAAGGGAAATCTCGATGTAAAAATGTCTGGAATATAAAGAAAAAATAACCAAAAAACAACCAAGTTGTTCGGGACCTTTATTTACTTCGACGTATAAAGGACTTCGACAATCAGAAGTTCGAGGTATAGATTACTGTATAGTACAATGTACAGTCCTTCACAAACGTTCGGTTAATGTTGAACATGATAATTTATCTAATTGTCATGTCTGGGAATGAAAGTTCCAGGAGGTAAACAGCGCGTATTTAATGAATATGTAAAGTTTTAAGGACGGTGTAATGTATAATGTCATTCGGATGTGAGAATGGTTACTGGGATCTTGAGTTAAGTTCTCGATCAGTATATGCAAAGCATAGAGGCTATACTCCATGCGTTAATCAAACATCTTTTTCTATAACCGTGTAAATTATTTTAAAACATCTTTTCTATTTGAATGGGTTATTTGATTTTATTGTATTACTGCATTTGTCTGTGCTGAAGCTAAGCACAATTGTCCGAACGGGAAATTTTCTTTGTTTGTTATATAAGTTTGTTAATTCTCAAATCTACATCTCCCTTCAAATATGTGCATGCACATATATACATAAACATGTTGATGTCAAGCGACGTCATTTGTCTCTAATTTGTCTGTAATTCATTTTGAGACCGTTTTGTAAAAGGAATGTCTCGACGCTGATCGGCATGATAGTTCGAGAAGAGATTGCACCGTCTAATCATGTGTGTAACCTTATATAACATGAGTGGGAGGCGCTGAGGTTAATGATGTACATGTACGGCTCGACCCCGATAATGTTGGGGCTACAGCTAAAGGGGGTTTGTTAAATTATTGTGTATGCACTTTTCTTCCTTAACATCTACGATTAAACCTTTTTTTGTACATAGAAAAGAAAAGGGTTAGGACAGACAGCTTCGCCTTCTATCTTGACCCGTGGTAAGTGTTTATTACGCACCATAAAAAGCAAGCGCATTTGCTGTCCCCTTCGCCCAATGTGTTTCTGTCACCGATGTCCACGCGTGCATTCGTGGTATTGCTAGCAATGGAACCAGACAAACCAGATTAGCTGATGTATTAACCAAGTTTGCTAAATTACATTTACACCAATATTTAGTAATGTTTGTTTTGTTTCAATGGTATGCAGATGAACTTTGAACATCAAGTTAAACCTTTCTTGGCACACACTTGTTTTGCCCTTACTTAATGCGTGGGAGAGAGGTCACATTTGGTTGGTCATCACTGCTTACGGCATAGAACGAAAAGCCGTAAACAAAACTTAAAGGTGCATGTTTGGTCTTTCATGTGTCCCTATGCTCGATTTAGAAAGTGAGCAACAATGATGTTTACCTACGCTCGGTTTATGTTGGGGAGTTTAGGGAGAAGACATTGGGATTAATTGGTTTTCAACATTTTACATGTAAATCGACTGTTCACATACTTATGTTATCAGGGATCAAAACAAGCATGCTTTTATTAATCTAAAACGAGCATTCCAGAGGAAATATTTTACGCTTACCAAAAATACACGTTTGTTTTTATTCATTTTTCTATGATATTACTAACGGGTCTTTACATCATGTCAACATTATTTCAGCTATGTTGCAATGCCCCGTTCGATATGGTGGAGGAGGCTCTCATATCTAACTGCCCATAAGGGTTGATCAAGCCGGAAAGGACCTTTGAAAATCCATAATTCAGTCTGAAGGCTATCTTTCATTAAAATCCATAATTCAGTCTGAAGGCTATCTTTCATTAAAATCCATAAATCGTCGACAAGATTTGATCCCATGCAGAGAGGGGGCATTTGATTTCAAGTTCTGCATTCTTACCAAAAGGCCACGGAGGCTCCTTTGGTGTCCAATCTGCAATCCTCAAAATACACTGACAGTGTAACATTGCTGTTTGGGTTACCATTTTTTGTATTTGTAAAACGCTGTGTCCACAATTTTCGGTTTTATTGCGGCTTTCCAGGAAATCTTCAGTATTAGCTACATGAAGGGCTCGAACGAATCTTGAAAAAGGACATTCCGACGAATCCAGCTTCGTCAGTTGGTGATAACACCCGAGATTCCAGTTTACAACTCTGTTATCTTAACCAATGGACCTAGTGCGAGATTGATTAGGTAATGTGGTATGTACAATCAACAGAAGACTTCGTTTTCCCATGTAGGGGTCTCACTGTTTGTTATACACGCCCCCTGACATAAAGTCGTTAGGCGGTCAGCTGACCGTTTATGTCATGTATAATGTTTTATTAGCGTAGTTTATACACCTGCATTACCCCCGACATCATCAAATCGTACTTTGAGGCAAACGCAGCAAACGATTTCAGAAACGTTTGATACAGAAAGAATAAATACTTAATTTGATACGCCTGTAAGAAGAGACTTCAGAAACAATTTTGAATGGATAAATTCAGTGGCAACTAAACAACAGTGTTGTTGAAGATCTGATTTCCATTCAAAGATTTGTTTTGTGGATGTGTGCCGTTATCAACTATATTTTTAGCGGATCTTTGTCTTGAACTAAAGTTCTTTGGAAATTGTTCTTCTGAGCAAGTACTTCCTTTTTCAACATCGTCTAAAAAGTTATGTGCCCAGTCCTGGTTAGGTTGCTGGGTTGTGCTTCATAGGATCTCAGGTTTAAGCCATTTCGGCGCTGCTGGTTTCGTTTAAGTGTCATAATTGGCAAGACACTTCAAAGTCCTAGTCTAGAACTTTCATATGTCAGCCATGCTACAACTGTTGACATGATGTTAAACCATAGCTGTATACTTACACCGTTTGACCTATCGCGATGCTTAAATGACTATGTTATGACGTTTTACTATAGCAGCTGTCATTATTATTATCGGCGGTTTTGTTACCTGGACGTGACCTTTTGGTAATGGACACTTTTCCTTACATTGGCTTTTACGGCTGGATTCATTGGGGGAAAATGCTAGAAGATAAGTTTATGGTGTAAAGATGTTTTCCGTATTAAGTTGATACAGTTGGTTACAAACAAATGTGACAAAGTTTCCTGGTTTTCTGTCATAAATGTTTTTGGTTTTTTAGCTTTTTTCCCCACATGATTTGCTTTTATCTCAGTTACCTATTCGCCGGGTCGATTAACTATGAAGTTATGGGTCAGCACTTACCACTTTCCGAGAACTAGACAGTGAGTTATAAACAATCATACATTAAGCAGAGAAAAAAATGCAACTCTGAAATTTACACCTTCGATGCCAAGGTATATAACTGCGTCATTTTACTTTTAACTTTTGTGTGCAGGTTGCCTCCCTTTGACTTACTTCAATCTCCTTTGCAGAATTATAATTCGTTTCTCAAATACTAGTTGTGTGTAGGTGGTTCAGTTCTTGAGCTGTGTATTTGTTTAATTACTTTTATGTTTTCTACAAACTATTCTATTTGTTTTTTTAGATTTGAAAACGCCATAATGGGAAAAACGGCATTGAATATCTTGAAACCGAAATATACTGAACGGATTCCGCCAAATTGAGTATTATTGCCTCTCAAACCTTGCACAAACTTACCCTATTATAAGTCACGACAACAGCACGATTGATTGATTGATTAGTTCGTTGATTTCTTTGATTGACTGACTAATTGATTGACTAATTAATCGACTAATTGATTGATTGATTTTCCTTTGATCGATTTATTATGAAGCCATTCAACGAATTTAAATTCGGTTGATCGATTGCAGACATCAAACCCAAATAACTACCGCCCAATCACTCTACTGTCATGCCTAGGCATGCTATTTACAGCTATCATTAATAGTAGAATAAATTGCTTCATTAAGGATAACAACCTTCTAAATGAAAACCAGGCAAGTTTCCGGAAAAAACATTCACGCTCTGATCATCTCTTCTCATTAAACTGCAAAAGAAATATACCATGAATATATCAAAGTTTTCCTTGTAAGCACAAGTCAAAACATTTCCGTTAACAAATATGTGTGGGTTATTTTAACCCTCTGCCAAACAACAAATTTTCTACTGTCCCAAATTGAAAGGGTTTGCAGATGACATTTCAAAATGTGATGAAATTGGAAAAAAATCTTCTTGTTGGGCAGAAAACATTGTGGGAAAAGGAAAAATTGCTCGTTTCGAGCAATTTCTCCTTTTCCCACAATGTCTTCTAAAGTCGTCTGCAACAAAGTGGTCAAATGTCGTTATTGTTTGGGAATGGGTTAAGAATAGTAACGGCAAAGACGAATTTGATGAATACCCACAGTATAGGGTTTTGACTAATAATAAACGAAGGTGACAAGAATAACTAAACAAACACGCATCTTATCTAGCTTAAACTTATTTTTTGGAATCAAATGGAAGCATGTGGCTTATCAAATTCACTCTCGATGACTCCTTCCTGGATACAAACCCAGTGGGCTAGTCCCGGCAATGTTCACCTCTCCTAACGGGGATCTAACCCTGTCGTACAAGAGACCGATGCTCTACCACTACACCAATACCGTGCGTCTTATCGAGACTAGCTATTAACTATCCATTTTGCGCTTGATCAGGTATTTTGAAAATATTTCCAAAGAAGGAAATGGTTCAATCATTAAAGTTTTCACAAATCGTTCCATCAAATGATGGCAATAATTTTGACACGATGTTTATTGGCTCCCCGCAGCTGAGTATAAACCAGTAAATGGCAGACTGCAGCGTCAGGTTATTGGGGGAACCAGACTTGATCCTTGCTCGGATTTGGGTATTTCTAAAATTGAGGATGATTTTTTTTTTCGGAAAAAGCAAACTATTTTAGTTACAATTCACCTGGGTTATCAATGTGTTAAGCAAAAATAGTTTCATTTTAATATTGCTTGTATTGTTTATGGATGGAGCATTTGGGTCTGAAATGCATTTGTTTCTTTCTTCTTTTTTTCCCTTTTTTTCAGAAACACATTTGCAGCCTGTGTTTGATACTGACACATTTTTATGCACATGGAATAGAAAAATATGCCATTTTAAGAAATTTATTCTTTTGTTTCATTCGTTTCCACTTAAATTGCAAAAGGAACTATGGAAATATGCCAAGAAAGTGTTTTGATATTGACATGCGTTTTTTCCCCATTTATCTTACTTCATTTTTCTTCTCTTTTTTCCCCTTTTTCTCTTCTGATCTTTTTCTATTTTTTTTTCATTTTTGCTCGTTCAAATAATTCCTTATGGTACAAGAAGGGTAAAGGAGTACCTGATATGTCTGCGACAAAATTATATTCATAGGTCGTCACCGCTGTACTAATTGTTTAATTATGACTTTGACCTATCGTCTATACGTGAGAACTATCACGTGACACTATCGCCCCCTAGCGACCGAACCAATTATATTTTTGTAAACACATTTCCGACCGTTGAAAACTCGGGTATGCTAATGTTTTGCGAATGAAAACGGAAATTGTTCCATTTCCAGCTAATTTAATTTGACACTCGGATATGAAAATCATGCTGCATTATGACGGGGAGAAAAACGTTGTTTTGTCGGGTTAATTCCACCCTTCGGCGTTCTACTGGTATTGTAACTAAGTCAGTAATTCCGACGCACGATTATTCAAGCGGCCTGATTTTCTTACACTATTAATTAGTATTTTCAAGTTCAATCCCTTTGGTATGAATTGTAACATGTATTTAACGTTAATAACGATTTATTTAGACAGTATGCAATACATATATGATTAGTATACGCTACTTCCAGTTGAATTTTACTGGTGCGTTGAATAGGCCAAAGGGCAGACAGGAAAAACCGGAATTGGGTATCTCGTGGTTTTGAATACGGCGATACTTGTACCCAGCGGGCGATTAGACGAATTCTGGAAGGGAGAACCATTGGAAACAGCTTAGTGCAATTTGTTTCAGCGGTCCCCGGCAATAAACCGTGAATTAAACGCATTACACCATGACGTAATAATAGCCGCCGAGCGCCATTTTTAGAATACGGTATGCGCGCGCAGCTTCCGGATATCCTGATGGGTGACATTGATTCGACGGAACATGGAACTGTCTTCAGGTTTCAGAAGTGGGGATGTCGTGCTTCGTCCGATGGCGAATGGTTGTTTAAACGAAAGAGGCGATTTGAGAATTATCCCGTTCCATCATTTGTGATTTATTTTTAAAACTTCCAAATTGAATGCAGCAGTGGATGTACTCGTAAATGTTGAATAGGTTCCTGAGAACACAAACATGTACAGATAAGGCTATAAGTCCACTAGATCTAGATGAAGTATGTTTTAGATACTACATATAACAGATAGCCCCCATTAGTTTAAGGTCAATTCTGCAGGGGGCAGGGTAATGTTCGTGACTTGTTCACAGTTTATGGGCTTATCCTTTTTACAAGCATTGTCATTCTACTAACCATGCACGCGCAAACAAACGTCGATTTGATTTGCTTTCTTTTATAAAATTTCGATATTTTAATGATTTTTAAGATAGTTTGAACTTTAATTTTTTCAATTAAGAAGTACAAGGTGATATTATTGTATTCAATTTAGTAATTAATTTATTCATTTGTCCCCAGTTGAGAAGTTAAATGGATGAACAGTGCTGTTGAAATATGATGCATGTTTGTGTTAGAAATGCATTATGTTGCCCACAATTCATCCTTAACTAGTTGACACAACGTTTGTATCGTTTTAAATTTGAGTTCAGAGAAATATGGCATAAGTTTGCAAATAACTACCAATGAGAAAGAGGTATAATTGATAAATGGCATATTGTATTCGAAAACATTGATTGGAAAATTAACAATCTCGTCATATTAGTGTTACTGTTATTTATTCGTCAACACTACATATTGTTCATTTCAAGCGACCGATATTTTTCTGCGTGATGGAAAATGAATAAGATTTGATTGGAACTACTCTAACACTGTTTTATACGAGGTTGGCTCAGTTTCACCAGCGCATATTCATGCTCCAGGTGTTTCCTTAACAGTTTTCTTTCCAAGTCACTGAGTCACTTTCCTCACAAGCACACGTATTTAGTCATGGGGTACTAATAATACAGGTACTAACAATACATCCTATAGTTATAGTGATGAGCACCAAATACTAAAAAGCATTATTTACCATACTTATTTTAGCCTTCAGCTACTGAATTTAATATAAAAAGCTACACAATTCCAATCCAGAAGTAGCAGTTAAGCCCAGCTTTTCATTATTGCATCGCTAAGGAGATGAAAGATAATTTAATAAAACATTTAATTCACCCAGTGGTGCGCATGTGAATCGGAGTTGACCAAAGTTTATGAAAACTTACTCGGTGAATGATCACAGGTTATAATTCAATACCCTCACTTAACTCTTTGACCAGACACTATTTACCACATCGTACGTGAAGGCTCGAAATTCACGCCAACAGCAAGCGACAACTCAGATGTTGGATATAAAAGTAGCGTTTTCATTGTGATCATATGGAGAAAACGTTATGGTAAAATGGAAAAAGAACTGCATGCAAATCATCACAAGGTTGAATTCGTTTCTCTTATGAGATATGAACCATTTGGTTAACCCATCTCTGTCGAAACGCAGTTCCGTTTGATGTCCATGGATCTACATGTACGCAGTTTCCACACGTCGCATCATACGAGAATAACTGAACGAGGTTAAACCCAGTCGACCAAAACTCTTAACATAGTCTTCAATGTGATTTGGTTGTTCACCTATCAATTTAACAATTTTCGTTAATCTTTTCTCTCTTGATGGGAACAATATCAAATGTCTGCTACTGCAAAATAGACTGAAAAGAAAGTGGGTAAAGTTGTAAATACAGGGAAGAGTAAAACATAAAAGTCTTGAATCGAAATGTGCAGCCATGTCAAGGTTGGTCTTTGACGATGGTTTATGTATGTTTTGTGCATTACATTTCAAGCATCATATTTCCTTGTAGTGTACCCTTGCTATTGTTATAAATTGAGTTTTTGTTCAATTGCTTAAGAATATAGCAATATTGTTTTCAACAGGTAAATCAACCACTCTTTATTCAGAATCGAGAGTGATTCATCTAAGTAGTAAGAACTTGTTTCACAATTGATGTAGAATAAATAGGTTTAAACTAAACTATACTCTTTATTCCACTTCCTGGTTATGACAACGACAAAGGCGGATTTGTGAAGACTCGTAACGAGGCCCGCTTCTCATGGTAATCAAACTCACAACCTTCGGGGGTAGCTGACATTTTACCCCTTCTTTACATTTGTCGTCTAACAGTTTTCACCGACTTCTTTTTTGTTTGATTACTTATTTATAAGGAGTAATAAACTGAATAAATGAAATGATCATATAAGGGAAGGAATGCCATGTCCACGTTTATTTTCAGTTATTTTACGGCTTTTCTTGATTGACAAGTTTTCCGGACGGGATTTGGAGGGTCTTGCCAAATGATACTCCAATGAAAGCTGGAGAACCGTAAAAGCTCAAACTTGTGACACCGAGTTCTAGGATTGCCAGCTTAATCAGTGGGCCAATCAGTACCTTACCGACTTTCCGTATCACGTTGATATGTTTGGGAGAAACATGGAGTATAACAATGACCGGGTTGTGTGTAGTTCGAATGATCCAGACATAGATATTTCATTAACACAAGCTTGGATCATCCGAGGTAGGTTGTGTGGCAAGGTGAACATGGGGCTAATCTCACGCCCCACTTGCACAATGTCGTGAATTTTACTCCTATTTAACTCTATCCCCGGGACGCTTTCAGCGGCCTCAGGCGCTTGAATACCATCTATCTCCGGGACGCTTTACAATGCTTCTAGACGCTTGAATGACGTCGCCGAGCATGAAATGACGAAGATGTTGCGACTCGTTGCACCTGTCTACAGCTAATTTGTCCCGTAGACAGGGGGCACTGCTTAACACATTCCCTCATAGAATACAAGTGGTGCAGGGGTAGAGAAACTTCGTCTAGTGGGAAAATATTTGACGAATTCGGACATGGAATACCCCACCCAGGCCCGCATTGGTGGCATTTCTTCCATAGTACTTGTGCAGTGCTTTCAATGACCCTAACTTATATAGTAAATGAACCCAAATTCCTGAATATGGCCCCTGAAGATCATCATTTTCCGTTCACAATTCCATAATTAAGGAATCAAAAGTCCCCGAAATTAACATAAGTTCAAGGGCCAAAGGAAAACCATCCATGTGGTAATTGGGTTAGCAATATGACCGGACTAGTAGTCAATTCCAGGTTAAACAGAATTCCGAGAAAGACTGTTATTTCGGGAATCGTCCCGATATAACTGAAAGGATGTAAACGACGCTTAACTTCAAAGAACACAAACTAACTTATATATCAGTTTCCCCTGTGAATATTGGAAGACACCTGGTTAAAGGGTCCTTGTTAAAGCAGGTCCCTTGTTAGGCTGACTCTCGTTTGTTAAAAGTGATGTTTGTATATACTTATATATGCAAAGCGAAAACCGCATCTTGTGGAGTGAATTTGCATTTGTGGCGAGTAACTAGCCCGATTCATTGCTTGGTCACCCCCTGGGTGGGGTAATTTTCCAGGTGTTTCACACAGTTTAACCCTTAGAATGTGGGTAATTTTATAAAAAAAATATATTTTTGTGTTATCTGCTTTCGAAAACCTTAAATATCTGCTTTATTTCAATGAGGAAAGACACTCAGAGTAGCAAACAGGTTAGATCACTGGCCAGCCGCCAAATTACTTGGCGGCTAGCCTGGATCTAACCTGTTTGCATAAGCAACAAGTCAGTTCCAGCATTATAAGGGTTAAAAAGGAACGTAACATGCATCTTATTTTCTGAAAGGAATATAATCTAGCGGTGACATTTTAACCTTTGATATTCTATACTTAATCGAACGAATTTGTGGCAACGCATATCCTTCTTTAGATTAAAAACATTTTGACAATTAGTTTAGGATAAATTGCGCCAAAAGTGATATTCTATCAGATAGATAGCCAGGCAAGACGAAAGTGATTGTGTTTAAAACGTACGAGAACATATACATGTCCAGTGATGTCTCGTTAATCCGAACACGTCCGTTCCCAACAAAATGTCCGGTTTACCGAATCATCCGGACTAATGAAGCAGAGCATGTTCTTATACACATTAAGACATAAACGGTCAGTATGCACGTGTATACTTATAACCCTTAACAAACGCCAAATTGTCGACCGTCCGAAATTGAAAGAGTTTGCAGACGACATTTCAAAACGTGATGAAATTCAAAAATAATCTTCTGATATGGCAGAAAACATTGTGGGAAAAGGAGAAATTGCTCGTCACGAGCAATTTCTCCTTTACCCACAATATTTTCAAAAGTCGTCTGCAATAAACTGGTCACCTAATTCCGTTCCCTTACAATTTCGTTCGAATTGCGAGACATCCGGATAATCGGGGTCCGGATAAACGGGGCTTTACTGTATATAACTTTGAACTGTGAAGCATCATGTATCAATGAGTCCTAGAATCATGAGGGTACTTTTTGTTGTTGATGATTCATTTTTACAAAAAAAGGCATTGTATTTGTCCTAAACCATGGATTATTTTTCTCACAAAAACTACGGATGCATTACAATTGTATATGTTTCTATTTACGCTTTGGGGGAGATGTTTTCCGCACCGACATTCAATCCAACTTATTTATACGAAAACATCACATGAGACCGATGCATATATTTCAACCAACAACACTTAAATAAAGTAATAAAAGTAAACAACACATATTTTACAACGCATCTTTAAATCAGATTGTGTTGATCAGCATATGAAGAATGGAATGTCGTCATGTACACAATTGTCCACAAAGTTTGTATTTAACGCCAGCGTACAACATGCACCCCTCCTTGACTACTTTCTATTCTATCTTATAACATTTGTATAAATGTGGCGCCTTCTTGCTGGGGGTAAGGCCATGTTTAGGAAGTAGGTAATCCATTGCAACTCTTAAGTAAAAAGATAAATCTACATTTTATACTTATCTAACCCATTACTTATGCCTTCGAAGGAAGCGATGAATATTTTATACTGTAGTTCAATTCTGCCTTCCATATCCATGTGGAGCCTTGCTAAAAAAAAGCATGTTTTAATGTTAGAAAATATGCTGTATATCCATAAAGAACTATGCGCGTCTATAAAACTATAACCTCCATAGACAGCTTGGCAGCTCGCAAGCATGCTTTCGTCCACTCTTTAAATCATACTTTATATAGTATCTTCTTGTTTCGTGCGGTGTGACGTCAGGACGGTATGCGTGCGCATCCTGACAACGTGTGTATACAACATGACAGTGTGCATACGCAACTTAACAGTATGTGTTCGCAACGTGAAAATATAGGCGCACAAACTTATAGACAAAGCCGTACCAGCATTTGTCATATCATCCCTCAATATTTCCGGTAGTGGGCGACATTGGTGCGGTGGTAGAGCGCCGGCCTCTTGTACCGAGGGTTCAAGGTTCGATCCACACTGGGCGAGATAAAATATTGACGGGGCTAAACCACGAATCAGTGCGAGCACTGGTAACGTACAGAGGAAGCAGTCATCGAGAATGAATTTAATAAGCTTCAAGTTTCCTACACAATCGATGTTAAACAAAAACGTTTTAACTAAGATGTTCACTATTTGTCAGTTGCCATGCAATCCGTATCCTTGTATTCTACAGAGAAATTGTAAGCCTCACTATTGAACTGTGGCCACCCATGGTTCATGTATTCTTTGATTCCTCAATTAACTTGCTATCTGTAAGTTAACAGAAACATTGACGAGAAAGTTTGGAATCTCTCTTGTTCATTTATAAGTTGGATGCCCCCAAAAAACTAAGATAATGTCGACACAATTTTAGGACCAAAACGCGAACCAATCAAAGTAACAGTGCAAATACATTTGCATTTACTAGGCGCGAATCTGCCCGCTTGACTTTCGCTAATTACATCATTAGAAAGTTCTAATAGATTGGCTAGACTGTATATCAATCTGGAAAGCCAGGCTGATTGGATTCTATAAGACCTAAAACCGTCTTATACAGTAATTGCATTCGCGGTGTTCTAGAACGGGGTATTAGTTTCGTAAAAGCTAACATTCATGTATCTTATTTGAGACGGTCGTTTTTTGGGGCGTATTTTGCGTTGTACAATGATTTCTTTATGTGTGCATATATTTTGTACGAGTTTTGTTTTATTTCAAAGGGGCTTGCTTGGTCAAGATGTTAGATTTATAAACTTGAAATCATATGTTGGAACCCGCGTGGATTCAAACCCGATACAGACATATTATGATTTTTTATAGGAGGAAGTATTCCGGCTGATTAACGGAATACCGATGGTTTTTGATCGGCTTGACCGGCTCCAATCGACATTGAACCGATATGCTTATTTGTACATTGATTGCAACCAAGATATCGCAATATCTATGTCTTGGCATAAGCAACATGAAAGAGTATGGAGGTAGATATTTGGCGTGACACGATACAAGAGAAAAGAAAATGTAGCGTTTGTATAAGGCAGTTGCCAATTTAAGACGATGAATGGTCATTTTTCCACGAATCGGTCGGTATATCAAATTTGTGTCCAACAGCCTGTCCTATTAGTCCATACTATACATTGCATGTAACTCATGCCTAACCAAGAATCATTACCTCATTTACAATTTGCCTCCATACTGTATCTTTAACAGAAGATTATAAACGCGAGGCGTATTAGACAACACGTGAAACTCCCAGAGAAACAAGAGGTGTTTATTCAACTTGAGCATTCTTTTGTTTGTGCAAAGTTTTCTCAGTCACCATCCAAGAATGCAGTTTTTGCAAGAGTTCTTTTTTGTTTGTTGATGATTGGTCATTTTTATAATCGACAGCGATATAGCAATCTTCAACAGAGAAAAAGTTGTTTGACCCTTATAGTGATGGAACCGACTTCATGCTTATGCAAACAGGTTAGATCCAGGCCAGCCGTCAAGTAAATAGGCGGATGGCCTGTGATCTAACCCGTTTCCTTCTTTGGGTATCTTTTCTCATCAAAACTAGACAGATATCTAAGGTTTTGGAAAGCAGACGACACAAGTCATTTTTTATGAAAATTACCCAGCATTCTAAGGGTAAATAAACAATCTTTGGGAGGGCTCACGCAACAGTTGATGGAGTATAGCTCGTTCTGAAGCGGCCATGATTTGTTGTCCAATAACTCGAGCCTACCATGCGGTAAGAGGCGATCAGGCTCGTCAAAACGGCACGCTTAAATCGCGTAATTCAAGCCCTTTTAATTTCCCCGCGCAGTGATGCAAGCCTCGTTCTCATATTGGGCGATAGGAAGGCGCTGACATACATAAATTCACACCACCGTTACCCAATGTAATACATGTAATTAGCAACAGCGATCGGGATGTATATTTTATATTAGGGAATATCTAAAAACAAGGAAACACTACATGCTTGTTAAAGGGTGGGGACTGAGAAAGAGAGACAGACACAAGAAGAGATTGGTGGGGGGAGAAGGGGAGCGAAATATTACATTAGAGTAAACAGACAAAAAGACCGAAACAAGAGGAGATTGGTGTTGGAAAAAGGGGAGCGAAATATGGCTTTAGAACAAGACAGACAGACAGACAGAAACAGAGACAGCGAGAAAGAGACCGACATACAGACAAACTGAACAGAGACATGGTCACAGAGGTAGAGAGCAGAGTGTTGTTCCGATGATAGGTTATATACTCGTTTATATCGACAATTGGTTGGACCTGACCCTTTCTGTGATGTTAACCCATTCCTTTGAATTCATAACGTTCGGATCATTGCAAATTGCTTATTCGGATTCCTCGGTGGTTATCGTTTTATGCCCAGCAGAAGGCATAAATGAGGAAGGAGAAGGAGGGGACGATATATTTCCATACCCTGGTGGCAACCCTCGTCACAGGGTATGGAATAACTTCGGATTCAAAAAGACAGACACTGATAGGTCGATCTATAAGGGTTGCAGTTGCCTCATATGCCATAAAAACCTATGCCAAAAAAGGTGTGTATTGCGTCAACTTGTGTTCAATTCAAACCAAGAAACGGCAAGTCGAGCGATTTTGCATTCCTAATGGAGTATTAGAAAGAAAAACACAGACAGACAGGCAAAGAGATTGAGATAGAGAGACGCAGAAATAGAGACAGGATTACCATATGCAGTCATTAAAAGCGTAATGATAAAAAAAATACCAAACTTGAAACTCCTTCATTGCAAAAGGAAAACGAATTCAAGTTACATAACAATAAGGTACTCATGGTTTTTATCCGAATTGTGAGGGTTAACAAGTTTTTGTCGTAATAAATTTCAAAATTTGTTAAAACCTGCGATAAAATCTCATCAAATAAACACGTTCATGTTTGTGACCTTTTGCTGGAACCCGGTACAAATGTACGATCGTCTATGAAGGGAGCCATCGAGTTTTAAATCAAAACCCGCGGCGCGCTCGTTTACAACTCAAACTCTAAACACGGAATTGGGCGACAATTTAACCGAACCAATTTTCAAAGGCAACGATTCGGAACATGCTTGCCATTTCCCGTGGTGGTGTGCAGACATATTTACTCGATTTGAAATTCCAGGGCATATTATTTCAGGAGACTCGGACAGGGTTCGGCCAGACGCTTGGATCCGAGAAACTGCCAGGATCGGCGTCGCGTCTCACTGTTGACTGATAACTTACGCTGCCATTTTGCCCTCTTGTGATTAAATATACGGAAAATTTCCGCTTTCTCGATTTACCCTGCGTGCAAGAGAAATGAGAAACACGAGAGGCCCTGGAATAAGACGGATCCTTGGTTAATTTGTTTGCTTGCATGTGTTTGTTTGTTAATTCCTTTAATTGTTTATTCCTTTATTTGTTCATTCATTCGTGAGTTTGTGTGTTTGTTTGTTTATATCATATTGCAAAAACATACTTTATATATTACATTTATATTGTAATTTGAGGCTCTGGGAGTGAAAACAAGAGTTTCCATGCCCGTTAAAGTTGGTGATGATGAAACAAACACAAATGTGTGTTGGTTTTGCGAATGTGTTGTAGACGATTGTGTGTTCATCTGTTATTTAGCGTATACATTTACAGACGATTTTATTTAAGTTAGTTTTAAAGGCATCTAAAGAAATAAAGTAAAATTACAAATGATAAATGCTCGTTCCTATGACTGTCTATATCCCTTCATACATAGGAGTAATTCCAAAAATATGCGACATTTAACTGTATCCGAAAGCAATTCGATAAAAGGAGAATGTGGTCATAACGGGTTTTTTGTACAATAGCCATCAGTAGAAAACGTAGAGCCCAAACTATGTTTATTTTCGCCATAATTTGATTTTCCTAGATCACTATGTACGAAGAAATCATCGGTTCAATTCCTTATAAATGTTCGATTCATCTAACCCTTAAATCAATCCAAAAATACATCAAAGTTATGATTCTGGAAAGTCAACCTCCAGCTCAATTGGTTAAATATACAGTCAGCATCTTATTTTCAAAATATGAATCCATTCGAATCAAACTTCCCATTAGGACAATGCAGCGGATCTACGAAAATCAGGGACGCCCAGCTTAAACTAAATGTTTAAGACCCTCAATTCAGGCCTCAATATTAGACGCTAGAAGCCACGAGGTGTTTCCACCACGCTCTTATTCGCGCTCTCTATAAATCTGAAAGATTACATTTCCGGCCAATTACAGATTACAATAACTCGCGCATTAATCGACGTCACGTGACCGTTACGCTACCAAAATATTAGATACTATTTCAATAACCTGTCACTCTACCATTTCCGGTATCGAGATTATCTCCCCTGTTTAAACTCTCGAGGACATTGGGGTTTTGGAAAGGTTGGATGTTGGGCTGTGTAATCACGTGATTGATCATTTTGATTGTTTGAATGGATTGGGATAACATCATTTTCAAGAGTTTTTCATTCTTATTGCGGCAAGAAGCGAACTGGAAGTTCCACACCAGTACCTTTATTTTTATAATGTTATTTCAATATGGGCAGGTGTTTGATCTGACAGTAAAGAGGATTCAGAAAAATAAAACAGAAAATGATTTTCAATAGTTTCGATTGTACATAAACAGAAGAATTGAGTCAATAAAAACGAATATTCGAATATCAAATTACGATTCGATAATTCGGACCTAGTACCAAATATTCGAATAATTGATTATTCGGTCCCATTCCTAATTATTTCAAAGCCACTGACTGTTGTACCACATGAACATAATTCCGAGGCCATTGCTCTTCCACTGGACCACTGGTGAAGGACTGATATACATAACCCGGTGATTAGCTGAAGCCGTAAGCTGTCCGCTTGAACCAGGATTTGAGCCCCCGCTGGAATTCAGAACTCAAAAGCTCAATAGCCATGGGAATCTTTCAAGTCATTATTAAGGACCCGAATTTATCCGCGACGAGAGAGAACAATTAACCCAACAATGAACAAAAGTATGTGTGTTGAGATGGTTGCGAGTTGGTGATCTGAGACCTGTAACATCGAAAGCGTTGTCCATGAGAATCAGTAGAAGTCAATGTGAACAAGATAATATGTGCTATCTAGGTAGTATATACTCAAGAAGTTCCTTACCCTTATGTGGTGTCTTCACCTGACAGTCGGGCTATTCCGTCATCCAAAAGGTTTGTTAAGATGGTCACTATCTTGCATTTACATTTTGTAGCAGGCAGTTTGTTTTGTAGAGAACAGCTATTCGAATTAATTCAAATATCGCCTCTATTAATCTATATCTAAATTGACGTTACAACAGTTTGCTTAATAAAGTATATTTACACAAAAGGGAAGTATTAATGGTAGATCTACATCAAGTCAAGCTTGTACTTTAAAACATTTTACGTTGTCCCATTGTATTTACCGCTTGTTGCTTTTCAAGCGGTATATGGGTATGACGTATCTAGTATTTAACTCCGGAAGGGGTTATCTATAACATATCATCAATACTTGTACATTTAGTCCTTTTTAACGAGAGCTTTCTGAAAGTTTAAAGAAAAATAACGAATTCACTTACTTGACCTTGCATCTTCTGTCAGAGGTGTTGTCCCTCGTCCTTGTATGTTGTTAAAGGCTTGTTATCTTGCATCTTGACGGCTATCTGTTGATGGAAATAGCATATTCTTATTCTTTGAAATCGTCCCATTCGCGTATTTTCAAAATTTAACGTTCATACTGTTCAATACATTTAGTGTTTTTGCATAAAAGGGATGTTATAATTGTACAACAAATTAAACTTGCATTTTGATACCACAAACATTGACATTTTGTTTTGCCGATTTGATGTTCCTCGTGACTGTTTGAAACAATAATTTGTCATATATCATCGGCGTTTGTTTTTGCAATGATTGGAGTGTGTTGATACCAATCACAGAAAACAATGACCGTTTTCTTGCCCAAAACACAAAAATGGAGAATACAAAAACATAACAGGAACTACTACGACGCCGGAACCGGAAATGACGTCGACTTCCGGTGTTTTAGTCGTGTATTACCCCACCCGTCATCTTGCCAGCGAGACGTGCCAGGCTGTAATTGGACGTCTTCAGATGCTGAACGTTATTTCCGGTACCTTGTGTTCCGGCTGAACGCGCTGCTTCGGACAGCGTATGGATTTTTATCGTCGGTTGTCGTTATGAGATGGCCTTGGGTTGGCGGAAAAAAGCTTCGGGTGTCTGCGTTAAGCCTCGTTCTAGATCAGCATATCCATGGCGAACAAGCAGATCCAAAACGAGGCTTTGTGCTTCCATTAAACAAGTGTTGTTTATGTTTCTTTAATGAAACATTCCATTAAATGGTAATCGTGAAGCTGTAACGCTGCTTAACCCTTTACCAAACGCCTTATTTTCGAGGGTTCCAAATTGAAAGAGTTTGCAGACGACATTTCAAAATATAATGAGATTGAAAAATAATCTTCTGATAGGGCTGAAAACCATATCAGTAAGAGCAAGTTCTCCTTTTCCAACAATGTTTTCCAGAATCGTCTGTTACAAACTTGTCAAATATCGTTATTGTTTGGCAATGGAATATGCAAACAGACAAGGCTGGTCAAGGGCGGCCTCTATCTGACTCATATAACCTTAGGTAGGTTTTCTCATGGTTCTGGTCAATTATACGCCGACAATGTTATGGTGTTTGGACATTTGGAACAAACCGAACCCTCGTTTACTGTTAATGCAGGGCGGTCGACATTTTGGTTGGCATCATTCCATCATTGAGCCTTTAGTGTGATTTTTTTTATTCAGATTGTGTATGCGTGGAAGTTGAATAAGGTAAAGAAATGGCAATAATAATGTCCTCTTTTTATCTGTCTACAAGTATGTCCGTCAATCTCTGTTTGTATGTGTGTATCTTTTTTTTTTTTTCTTTTTTCTTTTTTGTTGGGAGTCTGGTTATTATTACTATTATTTTTTTCGTTTTTTTTTTTTTTTTTAAATTCGATATTTTGAATGTTTAAAATCTGATCATTCTTGTAATCATTTCTCCCCCTCGGCTCATTTCGTAATGTACGCTTTTTTGATGACGTAAGGTGATTTCACACAATATGTTTGTAAACAAAGAACATTTGACGCGATTTTCGCTGTGATGATGCAGCATCTGCACTCTTGACCCGGTCATGTGATACGCAAACGTTTAAGTTGGCCAATCAGGAGTTACAGAAGAAACTGATTTGGAATCATCCGGAAATAGTTTGTGAATAGTCATAAAAAAACTGATTGTCGAATAAATCCGATTGGCATGGACTATAGTGTTTTGCAGGACGCAATAACTTTTGATATCCGAATCCAAATAAACGGGTCTTCTATATAGTTCATGACTTTATTGGTACATAGTATATCAATGACATCAAGTATGCTTTATAATTGTTCAAATAACTGTCGTTCGTTCATCATATTTGGGGGGCCTTTAAATCACTAAAATGATCGTTATGACACTGAAAATGTCATTCATTTTCGATGATCTAAAGTTGATGTTATTTGGGTATGATATACAATTAACATTGATCCCAGTTTTATTGAACCCAATTACTCCATTCTAGATTGGACTAAAAGCTATTAATTACGAGGCAGCTTATTTGAGAAGATTAGAATGATATATTTATCAAGATTATATTTCTGCTTTTGCCACAATGGTTTTTTAGTTTCTTAACCCTTTGAATACAGACTTGTCCAAAGGTCGTAATGTGAGTGTATGAGATGATGGGGGCGATCTACTTTTTCTCGCGGAGCGGTACGAATGTTGTTGAACAAGCGCCTAATTACCGGTTAGTGCTTGCCTAACTCTTATCTGAAACGCTCCGCCTTCTTTGAACACACTCACCACTTTGACGTTTTAGAGCAACTTGGGAAATTAGTGGAAAACTGCTTTTATATTTTATTTACCGTATATCTGTCGCCGCCCGTGTGCCAACGCGTCCCGGGGGAGGTGGTGTAATTCTTTGACAAGACAGCGCATGCGTGGTTGTTTATGATTCCATCGCGTGTATCCTTCCGCCGTCGCTATCTCGATATAGCGCCATTACCGAATCCATTATCAATATTGCATCTCGCGCCGTTGTCCTTTTTGCTTCGTTTTTTCCGATGTTCAATTAACGATTAATTTACGCCATTTGACCGCTTACGGGGGACTTTAGTGGCTCTATATTCCTCCGCGCGCAACGACAAAGGTGCGAAAGGTCCGCGAACTAATCGCCGTAAAAGTAGTGCCATATGGACTGACGTGCCAGGGCGATATAATATTGTAATTACTTTTCTTAACTCTCCAAGGACCGGGATTCAATTGGCTTAATAGATGTAATTTTCAGGTAGAGTTATCACTTAACGCCGTTAAATACTAATTAATCGGCCGGATCGCTGTATACGCCATTATTCAATTCTCGGCAAGTGCGTATTTCGCAACACGGCCTACAGCTTGGGACAATGCCTGCAGAATGCTTCTTACCAAAATGACTTTAATTTAATTAGCTCATAGCCGGCTCGCGTGCTACCTGACGTAAGAAATGATTCCGTTAATTGTGTTTTCGCTAAACAGAACTGTAATTTACCTAATGCGACTCGATTAATTCATTTGGTTGCCCAAATCGTCGGCTGTTTTTTGTCTGTCTGTTTTTTCCTCCCCGACTTCAAAGTGTTTTCTGTATTTGGAAATAAATGAGATGGGTCATGAGAAAATACCGCTAGAATCAATTCAAAGTTGGCCTACATTTTTTGCCCTAAGTACATTTCTCTTTAAACAAATTAACGTTCTTTTGGCTCGAATTCAAAGTTAAACGAGGTTTCAGACGAAAAACGTTTTACCGTTGAGAAACGAATAAGATGGAAAATCAACATTAAACCACAATGTAAATGAATAACAGTTGTTTTTCAAAGATGCTGCCTAGAATTGGCTTTTGATATCATCGCATCATTCAGGAAATGTTTGATAAATTGTTAAGTGTGAATATGTATCTTTGATACATATTTCTTTTCTACAATTCTGTTATACATTTCAACTCTTTCTCGTGATTTCTACTACAAAATAACGCGTAAATACTGTCACCAGGATATAACCGAAGTACAGTTTAAAACACCACAAAACACCAACTAACAAATGATGGCAGATTTGTTCATATATCGTGTTCAATATTTCTGTAATAAACTATTCTGTTATTCATTTTCTCGCGTATTAAGAACAAACCAAAGGATTACATGGTTTCTTCAAGAACAACATCATTTTGTAAGGAGATTGCTGCGTAACTTAACAGAAAATAGGATCGTCAGTCAAACCAAAACCAGCAAAACGATCAATTCATATCAACAAATGGGCTGCATAAACATAGTAAGTATATAGTAATATTCCCTTGACGCATGTAAATGGATAGATATGTTATTCAAACTCTAGTTTTTTCAAGACAAAGTGCTAATGTGTAAGTTTATGATATTCTCAATTTAGGAAGTTATTCAGTATCGTCATTGTGTATGTTCTATTCACGCGTTAGAGTAGAGAATCAGGGACCTTCACCCTCGCTGATAAGCACAAGACGTCACAAAACAAAGCAATTGCATGTGAAAGTATGTAAATAAAATATAAATCAATACCTCAATCAAACAATCAATGACTCAACCAATCAATCAACCAACACCATTTATTGTATGCCCTTAGAATGTGGACCCTCGCTTGATTTATTGCCGTCTCAATCTTATTCAGACCTTAAGTCGTAAAACCAACGGTTTTCTTTCTTTTTTCCGTCTGAGAATTCTGCTCGTTCGTACAAACAATCACTCGCTATGCAAATGGCCAATCAGTTTATTTCTATGACCGAATGTAACATTATTTGTACACGTTGCCAAGCACCCGACAAGCGCGTGCCACAGTTTGTCGTTAAGAAATATACAGCGGCAAACTCTCGTCTCGGGTTTCACGTAATCTCGCGCTAACTCTCGTAAACTCTCGTCCGAGCTGTCGACCGCAGGCATTCGTAATTTCAGCGAACCCTCGGTGACATGTCCAAATATTTGACTCCAAAAATTAACTCCACGACGTCCTACTGTGGTCATTTAATCGCACAAAAAGACGATCGGCCCATCTCCGAGAGATCATTATCTGTGAAGTGGTCGCAAATAAACCGCCAATCGACGTGTTCAGTGGACAACGTTATCCCATGGCCCAAACAATTGAAATCCAAACAAATCATTAAAACCGTTTTGAAATTGATAGGGTGAAAACCTCTTCACCATTTGCATCGAGTGGGAGTCAGGTTTGCGCGAAAACGGGAAATGTATCCTTCCGCGGAAAGTCCCATCAATGTGCAATTCTGCGTGATTCGAATATACGGATTCGGGGCGAGTGCTTTGATTTCAAAGAAAGTACCATTGTCTTATCTAAAAACAGCTTCTTATATTGATTGAGGAATTATCGTTTTTTATAGACATGGCTTTAAATGTATCCAGGTATACAAAACAGAAACTTTTCGGAAGTAGATATAACGATACCCCAGTTTTCGTCTGCCGCTTCTCGACCCATCTCGTCATTTTAAAGGTGTTAAGATCTGCGGGAAGATTTCAGCGCTGTCACAATATCGCGGGTGAAATGTCAACATCTCCATATGTTCGAGGGGGATTAATTGAATTAAATATTAAAAGTGAATTTTTGGGACGACAATGAACTTGTAATTTTGTAGTTGATTTGGTCCGTACCCTAATTAAGTGCTCGTTCACTGCATTCGAATCGATAAAGCCAGTGAAAAAGCCGCATCTTCGAATTTAAACTTTATTTTCTCTATTGTGAAGGTCAAGACTTGAGTCACCCCTGTAAAAAAAGACCATGGCCTTAAAAATACAAATCATTTGACTTTCTGTGTTTTGTTGAACTTGGAAAAGTAAATAGGATGTGTTTTTTAATTTGACGCAGGTCCTGAGGTCATGCTAATAAAATGTTAATCCTGTCTCACGCTGCAAACCTAGGTCCCGACCTTAACACTGTATCGGTTAACCCTTTACCAAACACCACATTTTCGACTGCCCAAAATTGAAAGAGTTTACCGACGACATTTCAAAATGTGATGTAATTGGAAAACAATATTCTGATAGGGTTGAAAACATTGTGGGAAAAGGAAAAATGCTCGTCACGAGAAATTTCTCCATTTCCCACAAAGTTTTCCAGAGTCGTCTGCAACAAAGTTGTTAAATGTCGTAATTGTTTGGTTATGGGTTAAACGAATGTTTTCTCTGGCGTGGAAATTTCTAACTGGTGAAAATTAACAGTAACAGCAGACCACAATTTCAGAATGTCGACAATATTATTTTTACTTACATGATAGCATATATAAACCATTGTGGTAATAGAAGAAGCACGAGCACTTTCTTCTTTTATCACAGTGTTTTCTTAAATCGTTTGTCACATATGTGTTTGGTCGTCCATTAACGAAGGAAGTGGCTTGAAAGAAATCTGCAAAATATGATTCTCAAATCCTATCATCGATATTACAGAAAAAAATAGACGAAAATATTTCATAACTTATAAAAGATATGTAAATATATGAGACAAAAGATGTATTAACCCACCTACAGATACTTTTTTCCTTTTGTCGCAATACTTTACAAAGATGTCTGTTTTCTATGAAACACATACACGCGATTCGTCTATTTTAGTGGAAATGTTTTAAATCACAAACATGATAGAAGACCTGGGCGTGATAAGCCCATTTTGCTTAGTATGTGATTTAGAACGAAAATGATTAATCTAAGATATACGTTAGGCAACATTTTGTTTAATAATTAAGTTGGTGTACTTGCGTTTGCCCATCTACTCTTGCGAAGCACGTAATATACTAAGAAACGCAAAAGAGAATTAAGAAATACGGAGATGTGCAACTAATGTGGTGTAAATTAACGAACTGTTCTGAATTTCGTGATTCTCTTATAAACATATATGAAGTCCGTGGTATAGTGTTAGTTTGATTATGGACGTATTGTATTTGTAAGCCGTTTGCAATAATATTTCATTTAGATATCAGTGTTTAGGGAAACCAGTTGTGCTCCTTATAGCTCATCAACAGAATTTTACAGTATTATTGCTAACCCGCGTCCATACATCAACTATCCTTTGCATTGATTATAAAACACTATATGTTGACTAAACAACTCCAACGTTGGAAAGTGGGGCTGCTTCTGGCAAAGCAAGGGTTTGCACATGGGACCCGTAACGCTATACTGTATTATACGATGAGAATGACATCATCTTGTTTCAAACTATACAGTTCCTTATCATGATTCAAATACAATAAATATATCAAACATCAAGAATACGAAAAATTGTAAACCGAATTCCTATCAACATATTTACCTTTTTTCCTAATTTCTTGAATGTATACTACAGGGTACTGTTTTACCTAATTTCTTGAATGTATACTACAGGGTACTGTTTTACCTAATTTCTTGAATGTATACTACAGGGTACTGTTTTACCTAATTTCTTTAATGTATACTACAGGGTACTGTTTTACCTAATTTCTTGAATGTATACTACAGGGTACTGCTTTACTAAACAGCTTAACCCTTAACCAAACGCCAAATTTTCGACTATCCCAAATTGAAAGAGTATGCAGACGATAGTTCAAAATATGATGGAATTAAAAACCAATCTTCTAATAGGGCAAAAAACATTGTGGAAATTGAAAGTTTCTTTTCGCACAATGTTTTCAAGAGTCGTCTGCAACAAAGTGGCAAAAATGTCGTTATTGTTTGGTAATGGGTAAAGGAAAAAAAATCGTAAGTCTAAATCGAATTAAATGGATATCAACTTCAACAAACGTACAACATTGCAATGTGAAACATTATTCGAAACGTCTCAGAGAGATGATTCCAATGATGTGTTATTTTGCAATATTGCTTAGCCCAATATTGAAACAGAAGGGAATGATATTTTGAACTTACACATATCTTAAGCATTAAATATTCTAAGTACCCAGGACTTTAGGAATGAAGAGAATGTATATTTTAGATGCCGCAGTATAATGGAAGGCCATATCTAACAGAATACCTCGATAAGTCTGTCGAACAGAATTAATTAGGAGATAGCCTTTTTCAGCGGTCCCCTGGGGGCCCGGGACTGTTGTCGGGCGGGGAGTAAAATCTAGCGGAATTGGTGGTAATTCAGGCCTTACAGAAGCCGGGTCGAATTAGGTTCTAAATAATTAAACGGTTAATTATTTGGATAAACAGTCTGTTGGTATAATAGCAACAGGTTTTTAGTCAACATTAACACATAGTAGGTAAGAAGATGGTGTTTATTACGGAATTACGGTTTTCGTGTCTCGCCATCGTGTCGTTATGATAGTCGCTTTGTTTGCAAGATTGTTGCTTTACGTCGGTTTTAACAATTTATATGGTATATATTGAAGACTCTTAGCGTATTAATGTTCCCTGGATCGAAACTAGGACTTTTGTTCCAGTACTAAAACAGCTTTCAGGCTTTATGACGACCCAATTACACAGGATGCCATGGCCAGAAACCATCTATAGAGCTTTATGTAGTGTATGACCCAGCTAAGTATCGAACCAAAATGTTTAAAGGCTGGAAATAAGCACTTTTACCACAACTATTCGTTCTCTTTCTTTACCAAACAATTGTAAATGAGTCTTTTTTCTTACTTTCAATTGAAAAAGGTTTTAAAATTTCGATAATTTAGCACTTATGTATTTCGATTTCGATGTTGTCGCAAAGCTGAAGTTTAACATAAAAATGGAATTTTATACGACCATGTATAGTCCAAGTCGTTATGGAAACTCGATTGATGGCGACGAAAGACTTCCAAAGGCAATGTTAAAAGCTTTTTTCAGACCATATGACGTCATTTGTATTTCCCCTTACGACATGCCAAATGAGGAAATATATTTTGTTATTCCCTTTAAGTCTGCAATATTTCAACTGCGTTTCTGTTGGATGGATCATTAATCGATGCATGTTTTTACCTTTTCATACAACTTAATCACGCCCACCAGTATGTACATGTACATCCCTGCATGATGCAGCATAATTATATAACTTCAACTTACTTTGGTTAAAACAGTTTCAACAAGATTTGAGTTAAAAAGTAAATTGTATAATTTTCTAGTAAGAGGATTGGAAAAAATTGTAGTATCTCTCCAAACGACACGTCGTGGTTAAATAGTTGGCCGTTTTTGAGAATCGAATTTGCATAGTTCATTTTTATGTCCAAGAACCTAACTTGATAACTTCGGGACAGTTGCTTAATACAAGGTTTGCTGTGATACAAAGGATTTTAACTCGGTTCTAAACGACATTGTTTCGTCCAAAGTAGAAAAAGCATGCAGATGACGATGAAAAAGTGCAAAGAAATGCACTTGTTTGTTGGGAAGGGAAGTTTTGTTCAAAAAAGAGAAGATATACTTTTATGAGTTTGTGAGTTTTATGGATTGTTATCCTTTCCTTTATTCAAATGTGGTTTTACACCGCGTCAACATTATTTCAGTTATGTTGCAATGCCCGACTCTAAATGATGGAGGAAGACCCCATACTTAACTGCTCATTAGAGCTGATCAAGCCGGGTACAACCATCGAAACTCTGTAACTCGGTCGGGAGACTACCTCTCATGACAACTCAAATGCCGTCACCGGGATTTGAACCAGCATGGAGAGGGGCCATGTGATTCTAAGTTCTGTACTCTAACGCCTTGGCCACGGAGGCACATTTCCTTTCCTTAAACTGATGTCAAGCAATGCCAGTAGAAAAACTGTGAACTCACAGATGTGTTAAGTAAATCGAACAATCAAAACAATGGAGTAATTGTAGGGCAATAAAAGGTGGTTGCATGACTGCGGATGTTTTTCATCGACATATCTTCGACTTTTACAATTAATCTGTTCGTGTTTCGCCCCATATGTTACCGAATTAAAGCCAGGTACCAATTCTCTTTGATTCTAATTAAACTTGGGCTCCATTCCTTATTTATTATTAAGATGCTGGTTCCCGGATAGTGCGAGGCAAGATCTCGCGATAGTTGATATACGCAATTCGCGCCTTTTACAGAGGAGAAGATAAAATGTAAATGTGCCTTAATTTGTAATGAATGAATCATGAGGCGGCCAAATTGCTTCTTTTGTGGGGTCCTTTGCAGACTGTTTGTAGAGTTAGAGTTTATTTCGAATTTATTGAGGCATTGTCGTTTAAAGTTTTGCTCGCACTTTCTTAACTATTCCAAGCATTCTAAGCTAATCCTTTTTTCTAGTGATAGAAATGGCTTCCGACCTCTGCACTATGAGTAACGTAGATTGTACTGTAACTGGTAAGAAAGCTTCGTGTTTATTAAGTATAGTTTTTTGCTTGGACCTTGGAGACGTGACCATGTGAACTACCGCCATTGTATATCCGAAATGTTGGAGACATACTACCGAACAATCAAAAAGATGATTTATCTTTTGAAGGGCATTATCCCAAGTCACTCAACATACAAGAAGGATTTTTTTCATAGAAATTCATTAATAATGTTTTGGCGTATACAGGTCTTTTTTCAAAATAACATGCAACCGGCTTGCTTTCTGACAGTCAGTAAGAATGGAAAGGATTATGACGAGATAAACATTGTTTTGTCCCATTAATTCTGACATTCACGCACAAGGATTCATTCATAAGCAACGTTTCTATAGTAGGAGTTGTCACCGCTCTAACTGCTGGTTTGTAGACATCTCAATGAATTCAGGGAACAGGAACATGATAATTTTACTCATTTAACCACGAAGAAGAGTGGATTTGTCCCGTATATTACTGCATCGTTAAATCACCATCTTTGTCAGCTTTTTAACAAGGTCCTCCACACAACACACTATTGGTACAGACTTTGCCCTGCATCTCACTTTACCCCAAATGATAGTTATATACTAATAAAGCTTTTACATCGCGTCAACATTATTACAGTTATAATGCGATTCCCGGCCCTTGATATACGAGGAAGGCCCCGGTACCCATAAGGGCTGTGAAGCCAGGTAGAACCGTCGCCGTTCCGTGAGACTGCCTCTAATAAAACAAAAAAAAATTGTGTCACCGGGATTTGAACCCGCGCGAACCGGCCTTGTGATTTCAAGTTCTGTATTCTAATCTCCAGGCAATCGATCCGCCACCATCTCTAGTCAAATGGTAGAAGGAAAAGCTTCAACTTCCGACTTCTATCAAGTATTCTCCCCAAAACTATATACTCGTTACCGTTGCTATTTCATCATTATGGCTTTTAGTGTCTTGTAAATTGACAAGAGGAGTCAAACTGTGTTTGGAAAATTTGTTTTTGAATGTTCAAAACCGTTGAGTCGTGGAGCATATCATGACTAAAACTATCAAAACAAACACGTCATTGAAATATCGATACATCTGTCATCAGTTATAGTTAACCTCATTTCTGTTTAGATATTGTGTTTATACATTGTATATCTGATATCCAAAAAAGGAGTTGGGACAAATGGTGGGCATTTTTTGGAAGGGGAATTACCATGTTTTGTATGAGCCATTATATATTAATTTTATTAACGCCAAATTCATTTACACTTGAATAAGATATGGAAAAAGTCTGTCAACAAAATAAAACGCTCGTTTAGAGCATATCCAACGTTTTCTGCACCCATGTTCCCTTAATTTATTGCTAAATATGTCACATATATCAGCTAAGATACACCCCTCTCAAACGGGGTAAAGGTGTTCGATAAAGTTTATAAAATGTTATTCACCAGCATTACGCTCGGCCAGGCAGAAGAGTTGGTGCATTTTATTTCACCCGATACTTCTCATCACCATATCAAGCTACAATGATCATCAAATATCATTTCTCCCCGCATCCCCGCTTCACTTCCATAATGCAATTCATCGCGGATTAGGCATACGGTTGTAACTCATTAATATTCATGAGGCAGCGGCCGTCGCTCGTTCGCTATTGGCTGAAGCCGTATCTTCTATAATTGGTTTTTACCGCTTTAAGAGAGAGTTTGGTGCAGCCTTCCGTAGCTATTGTGTTTCCGTTAATAGACATAATTTCCAATATGAAAGATGCTTTGGGAATCTAGCCAATGAGATTGCGGGAAAATGGCGAAAGTGAATTCGCTCCCAACGACCGACTAATCCACTAAATATCAAGGTTCGTGGTTTTAAGGAATCTTTTGAAACTTGTGTGAGGTCCTGGGCATACATACAACACACATACCATGTATGATGAATCAAACGATCTATCTCGAGTGACAATACTTATTCTGAATCTGTACCGTTGTTGTTGATTTTTGTTGTTGTTGTTTTGTGTGTGATTAAAAAGAAAAGACGGAAGTGAGATTTCGTATCGTGATCCAAAGTTTAAGTGATACACGGGCAGCTGAACGTGATTTTTTTGACGATGCAACTTTACGCGAAGAGAAATCTTTGTTGACGTTTTTCAGACGCGTAATATGACATCCGGCGTACGTTCATTCACACAAACCAACGTCATTTGTTGTTCAACGGACTTAAATGATACAAACAGTTGCTGATCTAAACGTCTAAACATCACCGCCATTCGTGAGTTTTGTGTTTTTAAAGTTTTATAATGGGCTATTAGGAAGGAGCTTCGGTTGAGCATCAACAATCGGTTGTACGGTGTGGCAGCCAGAAAGCTCGGACCCGGGACTACAGACAAGCTTGTATAGACCAACCCGAGAGAGCCCGACGACGCCAATACAGGAATATTCGGAGTGATAACGCCCTCTCTTCCTGTTCAACAGTATTAGTAAAACGTTGGTATATCACCACTTTCTTAAAGTATTTAATATTTGCCTATGTTACACACATAACAAACTTTTTTTATTTTCTATTTTTTAGCGTTTTCATCAAGTCATGATTATTTGAATACATTTTACTGAGGATTATTTCAAACATTGCATCAACATTATTTCTGTCAAAATGTCAGCATTTTAGTAAATGGATTGCCAAAACGTTTGTATTCATTTAATATTTCAATTCCTTGGTAACTGATACTTCACAAATATTACGATATTTTCAAGATATTTGTATAGTCTTTCTTATGACAAAATATTGATATATAAGGCAAGGTCTGGATGTCAATCACTCAAACAGTTCTCTATCATGACAGTGGGTATATTAAAGGTGCAATTCGAGGTTAAACATTCAGAAAGGTAATGACTCATCTCTGCTATGTTTACATTTGCTTCTTAAGTATCCTCTAAGAGAAATAACCTTCAATGCAGCCATCTTTTCATTGCCGGAGCGGATTTAAGTAAATGTGTATATTAAACGGGAGAATAAAAAGAAGTTCCGAAGTTTATCACAATTAAGACTATTCTTCACAGTATGAATCCAATCAATTTAGTTTTACAAAATGACTCACAGAAAGAACATATAAACTCACACTTTACATTTAGATTCAATAACAATTTTCCAAAGTTTGTAGAAAAATTACAGCAACTCTTATGGTTTTGTTTGTTGAATGCACATCTTCACATGAAAATGTGTGTTCATTCAAAATTGAAAACAAAATCAGAGACAATAATGATGTCTGATAGATATTAATTTCTTTTAGATATCTGGCAATCATTGTTAAAGAAAGGTGTCGTTACAATTAGCAACACATTACTCCTTTTTCACTGTTCTTTCCCTGGGATGTTGTGTTTTGCATGGGAATCAGGAGATGTGATGTAAGGCATCTTGAAATCTTCATATAGATTATAAATTGAGATTATGCCACTATTGGGTTTAACAGTTCACAAATAGTATCAAATAATAACACCTGCCATTCACCGTACACAAAATGACAGAGACACGGCATGTCAATGGAAAGAAATCGCCTATCGTTTTAATCGGTTATATATAAGAAAAGATACGGTTAAATAAAACCTGTTAAATATTATTACGAAATGCTTATGTATAAAACTAAAGTAATGTTGGTGAAAAATAGCACACATTGAAACCCAACTACAGTAAGAACAGATTCATTGTTATTGTTTTCTACCAAATAGTAGAAAAAAGTATCTTCTTTCTAAAGAAAAATAAAGTTCGTAAGAAATTACTCATTGTATGTCAAATTTCGTTTTATGTTTTCAAAAACCTTTGCAGCCTAAAAT